>CAJQUW010002570.1:0-308666 GCA_907163375.1 Prostheceraeus crozeri | reverse complement strand
AAATTTTTTTCATAACTAGAATAGATTAAAATTTTTGTTAACTTCTTAAAAATTCTTAAGCTAAACATTTTTCATAACTAGTCAATAGATTTAAATTTTTGATAACTTTAAATTCTTAACTATAAAATTTAATTTTTACATTAAAAAGATGTACGCAAGCGAAAAGTAATATTAATAATAAAACTGTTAATTAAAATTACGTAATATTGTTGACAAAAATACCCCTAAAACTAGTTACGATTAACAAAAAAAAGTATTACAATAAGTAAACCAATAAGATAGAGAATATTCAATTTACAAGAAGAAAAAGAATGGCGGATTCTCCCATTAATTCCCCTAATAATAGGTGGCATAGCAGCTGCATGGAAGTGTGTTTGCAGTTGGACAGCTGGTATTGTCCAAGCAGTAAATAAAATATAAAATAAATCAAGAAGAAGCAGCATTAGAAGAACAAAAACGTCATAATAGGGAGTTAGAGGAAAGTTTGCTAGGGTGGAAGGAGTAGTAGAATAATTTTTATTAGTAACAATTAAAAATTAGTTGATGAAGGAAAACGAGTTCTTAAAAAAAATATTCTCCACAATGTTGATGATTTAATTGAAATTAAAAGAAACTAAAGATGGTTCTGGAATATATCTAAGTCCTAGTATGATTCGGTAATAACCTCAGGACCTTTGGTTCTCGGTACTTTTCGGTAAAGACGTTTATTTTTAATCTCTTTAAAAAGTTTTTTATCTTTAAAAATGGATACCAGCGCAAATTCCACAAATTCAGAAAATTTAATTACAAGTAAAAATTGCTAATTTAGATTTATTAAATTATTCTATTAAACAAAAAATAAAAACTCAAATCTGTCAGCATATTGGAGGTGACAAGAACAAAAGTTTCCAACACCACTTCGGTGGTGTCTATACAAAAGAACATTAGAAAACTTTCGCTGGATTTAATTTGGAGTAAATATATTCGAAAGAAAAACATCTATCTCCTGAGTCATTCATATACTGGGCCAGGAACTCGATTAGATATAAGACTAGATGAGAATTAATAACACTAAATAAAATAATGCCGAAACCAAGTGTGAAGAACCAATAAATAGAGTAGATGCCATGCCGCTTACAGCATGATGTTTAGCTTATCGAGAATCATGATCTAGGTTCTCGTCATGCAGCTGATAAGAAGATGATTCAAGATTAGATAGTATTCAAAACCCTACATTTAGAGAAAAAATTTGAAAGAATGTTTGTTAAGAAAGCTTTACAAGCTAAAATATTATTCGGTCAGGGTTTAAATGAAACGACAGCAAAGCTGTCTGAGAGCAACGCTCGAACAATAACTCTGAGAGCAACGCTGGAACCTACGCGTCCGAAATCCACAGGAATAT
Organism: Prostheceraeus crozeri; assembly: GCA_907163375.1. NCBI lineage: Eukaryota > Metazoa > Platyhelminthes > Polycladida > Euryleptidae > Prostheceraeus > Prostheceraeus crozeri. The sequence continues at coordinate 307,285 of CAJQUW010002570.1, read as the reverse complement.
AGAAGGCCTAAATATTAGCAGTATTGAAAGTAAAAGTATTTAATAAAGATGATATTTGGAGTGCTGATCTTATTCATATGCCGAATGAAAGGGACTACAAATACGCATTGACCGTTATAGATTTATATACACGATACGCTTGGGTAAAGCCTTTAAAAAATAAAAGTGGTCTATCAGTTGAATATGCGTTTGAAGGAATCTTTAAAGAAAGTAATAGAAAGCCAAGGAAATTGTTTGTTGATAAAGGATCGGAATTTTATAACCGAAACGTTCAGCCACTATTGAAATTGTTTATTCAACTGAAAATGAAGGGAAGGCCGTAGTGATAGAAAGATTCAATCGGACGTTGAAAAATATAATTTTCAAAAAATTTACTCAGCAAGGAAATCAGAAATGGTTGAAGATATTACCAGGAGTTGTAGAAGAGTACAATAATAAAGTTCATTCTGGTATTGAAGAAACCCCAAAGAATGCTTCTGACGACCCTAATTTGATACGAAAGAAAATATTCGAGAATAATAATTTGAATGAGAGTAATCCGAATTTGCAGAAACTTAAGCCGAAATTTAAAATTGGAGATAGAGTTAGAATATTTAAATATAAGAATAAATTTGAAAAAGGCTTTGTTGGCTATTGGACTAAAGAAATATTTGAAGTTTGTAAAATAAATCAAACTTATCCGATTACTTACGAAATCAAAGATTTAGATAATGAGGATATCAGAGGCCGTTTTTATCAAAATGAATTACAACGAACTGATTTTTAATTATCATTATTATTATTATTGGAACTAACGTTTCGGGAATGAAATTCCCTTGTTAGGCGTAGCCATAGAACCTACGGTTCGTTCAATTCTAACATTATATCTAGAAATGGTACTCCTTTTTGTAATTTGTACAAAACGTATAAACATAATTGTCCACAATAGGTAGTGCCTGGTGTTTGAATTTGAAACGTATTGTATGTTCCCGTTCCAAGTAATTCTGTTACTTCATTTGTAGGGGGCAAACCGTATGAATCGAACCAATAGTTCTCAGCCTCCGGGCGATCAAAATAATAGTTCTGCTGATGATTTTTAACGCCTGCTGACCAATGTACGCCTTTTTGGTCTGAAGTGTGAAGATTGGTTACGAAATTTACAGTTATTGATGGAACTTTGTTCAGGGAACTGAAGGTTCCTGTTGGCTTATTTTTTAGGAATTGTAATTCGTCTCTCATTAGAACATGAAAATTCTTTATTCCTAATTCATTTGCGATTTTCTTTAGGCCGAAATTTGTCGTAGTTTGCGTTCCATATAATTTTAAAAACTCATTTATGTTGTTCATTTTATAATAAAAAAAATTTCTTAAGGGACCCCTAGAAGTCAGAAGGGACCCCTAGAAGTTAGAAGGGAGGGGGTAGTAGAACTACGTTCATATGATATTGAAGGATATATTCTTGCGGCTTCTTCCACTTTTGTTTCTTCCACTTTTAAAGAAATATTTTTAGTCACATGACATATTTTAAAAACCTGAAAAATGGATAAAATTCATGAATTTGAAATTCTCAACTTTTATGATTTTTGGTGTCCTTGAACGGTCATGATTTAAGCAATGAAAATCGAACCGAAGGTTCTAGGGCTTCGCCCGATTGTAATTCTCAAATTTGAGATTTTGAAAAATTTGAAAAACTGGGTATTTTTAAAAACGCCCAAATCGGAGCGAAGCTCCTCTGGCTTTAGCCGATTTATGAATTTAGGTCTTCATAACCTGAAAAAGGGTTCAAATTCATGAATTTATGTCGTTTTTAAAAATGCCATTTTTTGAAAAAATGGTACTTTTTGAATGGACTAAATTCATGAATTTAGGTCTTAAAAACCTGAAAAAGGGACTAAATTCATAAATTTATGTCGTTTTTAAAAGTACTAATTTTTTTGATTTTATGGTGTCCTGGAACGGTCTTTTATCCATTACTGGCGCAGCAAGTGCAAGTGACAACGACATTCACCTCTGGCGGCTCATTACATGGCAAGCAACACATCTACTTCATATTAATAGTCTGAGAACATGTATTTCCTGGGAGGAGCTGTTTTACGTTTTCCTTTTACCAGTTTTAGTGGCGATGTAGATCTACGTCGAGTTCTTCCTCTTGTTTGCTTAGTGAGTGTGGGAGGGGATGTAGCAGGTGACGACTTAAACCAATTTGTTGGCATTTTCATCGTCTGAAGCATTGGAGCAGTAGCCACTGTTGAATCAAGTTCTTTCAATGTCTCATTATTCAAAGCAAATTTTGGCACATTATGCTTTTTCAATAGTTTAAGAAAGTATGACCAACCAGGTGGAACATAGCCCTGACGGCGCTTTCTACGTGTCGCATACTGAATCAAGTCTTCATAACGTGAAGCATCAATCACTTTATTTTCATCTGTAATGATTTCTCCTCTATCATTTACATTGAGATGGGGCTCAATACTATTGAAAAGAGATATGGCATGTGCGCGAGATGCTAAAGGTGTAGCAGTCGATACAGAGTCACGCATCTTATTCTTCAAGTTTTTCAATGGCTCAACAGTTTCCGATTGTAATAATACAGCACGATGTGGATCTTTCATGTGAACATTTTGCTGATAATCTATTTCTTTCCTATACATTTGATTTGCAAGAGGTTGCTTTACTTGCTGCATGGCAGTCAATTGTACATATTCATCCTGAGGAATAACAATCATGCGAGAATAAGAACTCATAGTTTGTAGATAATCATGGGAGTTTTCAAAATATCACTTCGAAATCTAAATTCTTCCGGACACTCTTGCGTAAAGTCAATGAATAAGTAACCGTATGGTTTTTCAGTAGCTGCTTGAAAAATTTCAATTAAGGCTTTTGATCCTCTGGGTGCTACTTGTCGCGCTAAAATTTCAAATTGACTTTTATCTCGCGGATTCTTGAAAATAGCATAATAGTGTGTATTCAGGTTTCGTGTACGAGCTTCTTTTCCATCAGGAAACAAATTTTGTGTAATATAGATGATAAAACACCTTTTATGGTGTGCTGCGCGAGTGAACATATCTGTACCATCTTTTGAATTCTTACTTTCTTTTAATAAATCATCCAATACAACAACATCATTAGACTGAAGTTTATCCACTGGAATAATTCCTTCATGTCGAATAAAGTTGCGACTTTGCAATTCCTGAAACAGCGACGGTTGATAAATACCATAACACCAAATCACTCGATTGATAGGTTCCTTAAACAACTCCCTTCTTTTATCCAATAAATTCAGCGTGAAAACAGTTTTACCTGCATGAGATGGACCTGATACAGTCAGAACTTTATCACATTGAAGTCTGAAATCCATTTTATTACTTTGAGACTCAACATTTGCATAATTAACGCTTAGAGCCAAAGATATTTCCCAATAGGTTGCCCACGGCAGGAGCTATCATTGGAAGTATTGCTGAAAGGAAACCGCCCTTTTGTGTTAGAGTTTTCCTCTTTCTTTGAAGGGCGACTTTAGGATTGGAGAATGAAACGCAATTTCGTAGCATATCGCTTAAGTAACTTTCGTTGTTTTGGCGCTAATTTCTTCGTCCTCAACTTCCTCACATGAGAAATAATTTCACAAATGAATTTATCGTTAGCATGTCGTATAGCATTGTATCGCTGATTTGCTTTCATTCGTCGGAGAGCTTGAATGGCTGAAGAAAACTTTTGACTTTTACGTTTCGTCATTTTACGTTTCGCCATTTTCCGTGTTAGTCTTTGCTAAAACCTATCTTTACCACATTTGCATAGGTACTAACTATTGCGACATAAGTGACACTCGAAATGGGCAATATCACAGTGGTTACATTGGCAAAGTTGAATGCAATTACGTATGAAACAGCGTTGACAAAAAGCATGCTTACATCTCTTGAAGATGCGCTTTTCATTTCCATCCTTTCGCTTACATACATCGCAACACATAGTTTCACCGTTACTGATGTCTATAGCAAGTCTTTTTGAAGATATGAATTTGCTAGCCTTTTCTAAATAATAGACGCATGTACAGAAGGAATATACTTCGAGAGTGAGCAGACATAGCTCGAAAACCAGTTGTGCTACAATCAAGTACCACTGCATTTTCAATTTTTCTTTATGGAAAGTTGAATGTGAATATCTGAAATCGCTTCAATCACTAGTCTGCTACCATGATGGTTAAATGCGTTAAGACGTTCAGCAATTTTTATCATATGTCTTTTAAAAAATTCTTGGGGGTGATCTACCACTTCCATTGAATAAGAAGCAAAATGGAAAGAGCGACTTTCCACCTCTTCCTTTCCAAAATGACTAAACTTAATTTTCGCAACTAATCGCGCCATGATAATGCTATCAGAGAATGTATTCATTAACTCTAGAAATAGAGTGCTAGCATCATCAACCACTGCTTCGATGTCGGTCTCATCTTTATGAAATTTTATCACATAATCTTGAACAGCTCCTTTTAAACTTTGCCTATGAAAACGTAATGTTCCGCAGTCGTTTGAGAAAGACATGATCGCCCTTTATCTAACCCATTCATTGCATGAAAACAACAACTCTTCTCATAGTAACATTTATTGAATCACTATAACAAGCATGCATTATAAATCAATGGTTTGAAAGAGATAAAATAGATACAGCTGGTAACTATCATACAGCGAGCAATGATAACCATACAGGACTTTGGCAGTGTTGAGGTAAGGAGGAAAGAAGCATTGGTTATGAACGTAGCTACTACAACGAACAGACAAAATAGGAACACACAAATCCTTAAAACGTTTCGTGACTTCATGATAATGTTGATTCACTCTACTATCCCAAGGCGGGAGCAAAATATCATCAATGATTAGATTGGGAAATACTTTCCTCTCCTTACCAGGATTATTACAAAAGATGCGTATAACATTGAAAGCAGCTAACCATCGTTTAAAGTCAATAAGAAGAGCACTCTCACAAGAAAAGCCATAGTCTTGCAAATATTTCAGATTAAGTCCATGAATGTGTTTTCTCGCCCATTGATCAACATTGGGATCACAGTTGGCATATTGATGATAGACACTAACAATCTGATATGTCCAATTGTTCATAGCAATAGCACTGAGCTCCTGTACAGGTTCACCCTCACAATCCATAAAAATGATGATAGAAGCCTAAAACGGAAATTACACATCTAAGGAAGCGTTCTATAACATATTACAAAATGAAGAATTACATCGATGCTTTTCACGACAAAATACACAAATGATATGATGGCAACGAAGAAGTAAAATGTATCTAATAAGACCACGTCTACGACACTCAAAGCACATAAGCGAATTGTCATAGGGTAGAGTTAGGAAAGGGCTAGTAATTCTCCTTCTTTGATTTGCGTTTTGATGTAGCATTCTTCTCCGACTTGCGCTTCGTACCACTGCTGTTAAGGATTTGATCAATTATGTCGTCCACGTTGGGTGGTTTTGGAATATATAGGATGGATTCCATATGCATGGAGAGAGAGGCTATTTTATTATCCTTGTGTCGACCATAATATAGCCCATTCACTTTGAAAAGGATATCCCAAGTACCTTCTCCGAGCTCATCACATCTGATGGGTATTGAATGATCTCCATCCTTCTTATAGTAAGTACACCAATGTGACACCGGTAGGCAAATGTGATTACCATCCCAAATCTTTCTATAGGGAGTATCCTTGTCATCTCTAGCCTTCCACTCTTGAGCAAGAGGAGTAGGAATGTCCATATTTAATGTCACATACTCCTCAATAATATCAAGTTGGTGGCGAATGTACGGACTCACGGGGATCAGTATGTAGTCCCCATACTGATTGCGCATTATCTTGACATTCGTGGAAGGGAGCATTCCCGTTTGGAGTACTACGCTATGATCGTCATAACGCAAGACTTGTTTAAATTTACGCTGTAGCGGTGTAGGATTATGTACCTTGGATGTTTCTTCCACTGGCCTCAGTTGTAGATGATCTGACCGTAGTGAACCTTGTAACGTTTGACCGCCATTTTGTCCTACTAGTGCAGCAGATGGAGTACATGCCTGAAAATGAAAAAAGATTGTATTAAGTTTACGTTCAAGGGAGGAGAGGGAGGAAAGTAGCGACTTACCATTTTAGTTGGATAATAGAACAGGGAACTAGAGAGAGAAAATGTGCGTCCGTCACTCGTATGATTCAACGATGGAATGATTCTCACTGTGGAAGGCTCGCTATTTATACAGAAATGCTTGATTGTCATTGGATGATGATCCTCATTGGACAATAACATCAAGCTGATTCCAAATCTGGCCTCCGTTTACCAATCCGAGCCTTCATTCGCCTGCTGGAGCTGTATCTTGGGAAATTCTAACTCTATCGTTTTTCGTCAATCTCCCAAAATCTTAAATGGCGTCTCACATCTAAACGAAGACAGATAGGAACAAGCCGATTCTTTCACTGAATTTGTCTCACTCTTAGCTTTCAAACGAGCTATCGCACGACAATCCGTCCACTGGAAGCCAAAATCGAAGCGAGCTGTCCAGAGGGGGGGGGGGCGTGAGCGGAACTTTTTCTCGCCGATTGACTTGAAACTCACCATACAGATAGAGAATTTCACGCTGAATCCGAATCCGGCCTCCGTTTTCTCATCCGATGCTTCGTTTGGGCACTACACACCAAAATGTCCCAAATTCTAACTCTGTCGTTTTTTCGAAAAATGTTGAAAATTTTTTCTCGCCGATTGCCTTGAAACTCACCATACCGATGCAGAATTTCACGCTGAATCCGAATCTGGCCTCCGTTTTCTCATCCGACCACTCCTTCCACTCGAAACAGCCCATTTTACAACCCAACATTCAGCACGAAAAACATCACACACTATAGCCTCAAGACTAATCCTGGCGGTCGCCCAAGTCCACCACGACACTCAGACCCGAAGCACCACGGCGGCCGACCACGACACTCTGCCGTTCCAGAGGGGGGAGGGGGAGGGGAGGGGGAGGGGGCGCGCCGGTCGAGTGTTCGCCGTTTTCTTACTACTGGCGTTCAAAGTGCTTACGTTGAGAACTGTGTCAAATGCCCAACATGAGTTGCCCCGGAGGTTTCGGTCTAAAATATGACACACTCCCTTGCCACACTTATCACTACGATATCATCCGCTGTCTCAAGAGAGATCGCCTACCAACAGGAAGAATTATACCGAAATCCTCCTTAACATGCAACGTTTAAGTTGACTGATAGCAGATACAGCTTTGTGATTTTATCTTTTATTTGTATGATGGATTCAGTCAGACCGAAGTCTGTCTAGGGCAAACCACGAGGAGGTACTATCATATTTTGCCCCATGGTGGTCTTTAAAAAGACCGTTGGTTCGTGCTCGGGATATGAATAGACTTAGGTTTGGCCGATTCCGCTGAAAGAGACTTGTAATATCTCTGTCAGCAGCATCGACCTCCTCTACTACCGTCCGACTGTTAGAGGGCGGTATATACCCCCACTCTGTTGAATTGGCATTATATATCGTCAGTTGTTGATGAACCAATTCGAGCAAGATTGTTATAGACTCGCTCTCGCTCCTCCATCTGTAGAATCTCAATAAATAAATTTCTCGGTCTAAGCCGAGGCTTGTCAGGAGAGCTGACTGTCGTCTTAGGTGTTTTCATGATGGATTATAGAATGAAAATGAAAGAGAGGCAATGGTTTATATACCCCTCTGATACAAATTTTAAGACATGACTCGGTCTTTCTAAATATGTGATAGATTCAGTCAGACCGAAGTCTGTCCAGAGCAAACCACGAGGAGGGACTATCACTCTTGCTCCGTGTGACTCTTAAAAGAGCCGTTTGGGGCGTTCTCGGGATCAAAGCAATCCTACTGCAGTAGTAGTAAGGAAGTGACAAACACCAGATAGCGCAAGATGGCCGCCATCGCTGACGTCCCCCCCCCCTCTGGAACGACAGAGGTCTGTCGTGGTGTGCCGGCCAGGTGGGTCTACGTTCACAAAATGTTCGCTGACTCCCCCCCCTCTGCAACGACAGAGTGTGAGACTCGGGTGAGTTGGTCCGACCGCCTGGTTGACGTGGGCGACCGTCCAGGTTGACGTGGGCGACCGTCTAGGTTGACGTGGGCGACCGTCTAGGTTGACGTGGGCGACCGTCTAGGTTGTCGTGGATGGTGAAATGGCTGCCAGATTCGGATTCAGCGTAAAATTCTGCATCTGTGGTGTGATTTCCAGCTCAATCGGCGAGAAAAAATTTTTCTTCAAAATTTTAACAGAGTTAAAATTTGGGACGTTTTGGTGTGTAGCGCCAAAACGAACCATCGGATGAGAAAACGGAGGCCAGATTCGGATTCAGCGTGAAATTCTGCATCGGTATGGTGAGTTTCAAGTCAATCGGAGAGAAAAAATTTTCGCTGACGTCCCCCCCCCTCTGGACAGCTCGCTTCGATTTTGTCTTCCAGTGGACGGATTTTGTCGTGCCATAGCTCGTTTGAAAGCTAAGAGTGAGACAAATTCACTGAAAGAATCGGCTTGTCCCTATCTGTCTTCGTTTAGATGTGAGACGCCATTTAAGATTTTGGGACATTGGCGAAAAACGACAGAGTTAGAATTTGGGACGTTTTGGGCTGTAGCTTCAAAACGAAGCATCGGATTGGAAAACGGATTTCAGATTTGGAATCAGCGTGAAATTCTGCATCTGTATGGTGAGTTTCAAGGCAATCGGCGAGAAAAAATTTTCAACATTTTTCGAAAAAACGACAGAGTTAGAATTTTTGCGATGGCTGCCTACTGTAGAGCCAAAACGAAGCATCGGATGGGAAAACGGAGGCCAGATTCGGATTCAGCGTCAAATTCTACATGGAAATGGTGTATTTCCAGCTCAATCGGAGAGAAAAAATTTTCGCTGACGTCCCCCCCCTCTGGACAGCTCGCTTCGATTTTGGCTTCCAGTGGACGGATTTTGTCGTGCCATAGCTCGTTTGAAAGCTAAGAGTGAGAAAAATTCACTGAAAGAATCGGCTTGTTCCTATCTGTCTTCGTTTAGATGTGAGACGCCATTTAAGATTTTGGGACATTGGCGAAAAACGACAGAGTTAGAATTTGGGACGTTTTGGGCTGTAGCTTCAAAACGAAGCATCCGATTGGAAAACGGATTTCAGATTTGGAATCAGCGTGAAATTCTCTATCTGTATGGTGAGTTTCAAGTCAATCGGAGAGTTTCAAGTCAATCGGCGAGAAAAATTTTCAACATTTTTCGGAAAAACGACATAGTTAGAATTTTTGCGATGGCTGCCTACTGTAGAGCCAAAACGAAGCATCGGATGGGAAAACGGAGGCCAGATTCGGATTCAGCGTCGAATTCTATATGGAAATGTTGTATTTCCAGCTCAATCGGAGCACTAGAACCGGAGATAGACGGGATTTTTAGTGTTTGGATGATGGGTATTACGTCATCAGCTGATCGCCACACACTATATAAGCTGGGAACCGACGGAGACTTTTCATTAAGACGAGAGATTGTCAACGGTAAGTCGTCTCTCTGAACTCCGATGATAGCTTCGGACATTCCAAATTCCGAGTTTCTGTCAGAAACCGACTTAGAAAATTTCATTGCTGATATCAGCTAAGCCGTCAGACTTAGAGGTTAGCCAGGAGATGGCCTTCGTCTCCAGGCCATAAAAGACTCCAAAACTTTAAAGGCTTGTAACTTTGCTTCTACAAGTCCGTTTGACTTGATTCAAAAAAGGTTCGGTCGCTATTGACCTGCCCTAAGTGATAGACTACTTATAAAATTTCATAAGTAGTGCTAAAAAGTTGAAAAATTTAAATTCACTAGTTTTGGAGGTTTTCTGGGGTTTTCGACCCTGCTGAAGTCAATGAAAGCATTTTTAATGATGTCTGAGCCAGTCTTCTCATGCTATAAGCGGCTTTTCACTGAAAGCGAGCAAGACACGGAGAGTTTTGCTGTAATATTCCACTGACAGGGTGTTCCTTCGGGACGGCGGACGATGCCGTAGTGATAAGTGTGGCAAGGGAATGTGTCATATTTGAGACCGTAACCGCTGGGACAACTCATGTCTCATGTTGGGCATTTGATACAGCTCTCAACGTAGCACTTTGAACGCCAATCGGTTGAGTCTTAGCTATCTTGTCATGGGTGGCCTCTAAACATCTCCATTGCAAAACGCTGGTGAATCAACCTCTCTACGGCTTGCTATCAAGCTGCTAAAAGTCTGTCCACCTCTTACCAACTCTACAGGTTTTCATGTCTGAGCCAGTCTTCTCATGCTATAAGCGGCTTTTCACTGAAAGCGAGCAAGACACGGAGAGTTTTGCTGTAATATTCCACTGACAGGGTGTTCCTTCGGGACGGCGGACGATGCCGTAGTGATAAGTGTGGCAAGGGAATGTGTCATATTTGAGACCGTAACCGCTGGGACAACTCATGTCTCATGTTGGGCATTTGACACAGCTCTCAACGTAGCACTTTGAACGCCAATCGGTTGAGTCTTAGCTATCTTGTCATGGGTGGCCTCTAAACATCTCCATTGCAAAACGCTGGTGAATCAAGCTCTCTACGGCTTGCTATCAAGCTGATCAAAGCAATAACTTGGGATGTTTCCTCAAGGTTTTCAAGTATGCTGAGTTCAAATCTGCTATCAGATTTCAAATTTAACTAAGACTAAGGCAGCTTTGAGGGGTTAGATCCCAGTTACTGTTCACTACCTTTGACTCGGCGTTGCTGTTACCACTTCGGGGCAGTGACAATGATGTCTTCAGCTGTAAATAGCGGGTATCGGGGAAGATCTCTCACTTCCCTAGTGATCAGTACAAGGCCTTCGGGCTGTCGACGGGATCGAGTGCCACTCACTACACTCAAATCTATCATTCCTCACTAAGTGTAAATTACTGACTATACATTTGTCCTGCTATCAGGTTGTTTTGACTTGCTATCTAGTTGAATAGTCTCTTGCTATCAAGAGATTCACTTCTGCTCATAAAGCGCATCATCGCTGTAATACCTCCTTTGCTCGAGCGTTCCTTCGGGACGGCGGGTACTGCCGTAGAGGGATTGTGTTGCACGGGTTGTTCGTCGTTTGTTAGACCGAAACCTCTGAGCCGTTGCTCATGTTGAGCGTTCGACTTCATACTCAACGTGACGCTTTCTCTCACCAGGTCAGAGTACTTCAGCCATTCGACAAAGGTTAGTCTTTATGATATGGAGTAGAGTGAAATGTAATTCATTAGATGCCCTTCAATGATTGCTCCCATGATAAACGTTGATGAGACAAATGAAATGATTCTCATCTTCCCTTTTCAATGATTGAAATCTACTAACACACTACCGTATAATCGTCCACTATGGGTCAAGACATGATAGAGCCTCCACGCGGTTTGCCCTGGGCAGTCTTTAGACTGGCGAATACTATCATTAAGTTGAATCTGCTATCAGTCAACTTGAACGTTGCGTCGTGTTAGAGGGTATATAAACCACTGCCTCTCATTTCATTTCATTTCAATCATGCAGACGCCGAACAGTCAAGTCAGCTCTCCTCGCGGACCGCAGTTAAGGCCGCGAAATTTATTTGAGGAGTTTGTCAGGCTAGAGGAGCAAGACAGAGTCCACAATAATCTTGCTCGGATTGGCAATCCGATGACAGCAACTGTTGTCAATCCAACGGAATGGCGCTACATTCCACTTTTTAGCCATGTACCAATTAGTGTGGAAGTCGACACTGCTACCAAAGAGAGAGTCAAAGACTCTCTCAGCAGAATTGGTAGGGTGTAAGATGACGTTACTCCCGAGAACGAACCACCGGCTCTCTTAAGGGCCACCATGGGGCAAGACATGATAGAACCTCCTCGCGGTTTGCCCTGGGCAGTCTTCGGACTGGCGAATACTATCATTAAGTTGAATCTGCTATCAGTCAACTTGAACGTTGCAAATGAAGTTCGGTGTAATACTTCCTTTCGACGGGCGTTCCTGTAAAGGGCGGCGGTGAAACCCGTAGCTATGCATACCGCAAGGGGCATTCGGCAATGGTCAATCTTGTTAAACCTCTCTGCGTCATGTTTGCAAGTGATCGCCTCTGTCTCAACGTAGTATGCATTCGCGCCAGGGCGACATTTAGCCAACTGTCGAAGGTTGCCTAAAACTTTCCATTGCATACGTTATGAGAACCATGATTTCTACCTGTCTCTATCAATGAGATGAATTGATGAATGGAATGAAATGGGAGGACACTCACGCGCCACACGCAACATAACACACTTCTCTCTTCCGTAGTCTAACAAGCTCTTTACACATGGATCGCAGTCGATTGCTATCCCTGTATCAGAAGTGTAAGCTATCTTAATTTTATTTGACACTATTTCATCTACCATTATCATCCATATGAAATGTTATAAGAATTGCAAGTTAAACTAAGTGTGCTACTATTTCCAAATGAAAAAGTATACATGGTTAAATCATCTACTGAAGCCCCATTCAAGTAAGTCAGTATGAAAGCAAAGATAATATGAAATAAACATTTATTATGGCATGTATTTCAAAAGGTCTTCATCGTCAATATAGTCCCAGAGTCTGGCTTCACATAGATCACAAAAACAGTTCACTTGCTTCAATCGTTCTTCTACCGCGAGCCTCACTTTGTCGATGTACTCCCACTCCGCTATAGTTCGTGGCTGGGAGTTAGGGGTGTACCATTCCCATAATTGGTGGAGGAATTTGATGCTGGCGATCTCCATCACTATTCGCGAGTGTCGTTAGAAAGTGTATCATGGTTTGTAAAAGTTTTACTGCAACACAGGTTGATGTATAGTTAGAAAGTTTGATCATCAACGTTTTATTTGTAAGTCTAGTCAGAAAGTGCATCATGGTTTGCAAAGTTAGTGTAGTCAAATAATTTTACTGCGACACCCGTTTGAGAAAGTAAAGTCTGATCATTGAAGTTGTATTCGTGAGTGTCGTTAGAAAGTGCATCATGGTTTGCAAAAGTTTTACTGCAACACAGGTTGATGTATAGTTAGAAAAGTTTGATCATGACGTTTTATGAAACACACATGTCATGAAATGTAAGCGTTAGTGTAGTCAAATAATTTACCGCGACGCACGTTTGTGAAAATAAAGTTTGATCATTGACGTTATATGACTGACCGAACTCATCACAGCACTAGAAAGTTTTAGAAGGTTTTATTTACTGCACAGTGTAGATTGTCTTGTAACTTACTTTCACAGTGTTAGAAAGTTTTATTGGAGACAGTTGCCAAATGTTTCCCTATTAGAAATTCAAACTTCATGACTGTTAGATAAGCTTCATCAGGTTTAGTAAAAGCAGTTTTCTACTGCAGTAAGACTGCGAGTTTAGAATGTTATATGAAAACAGTGTTCATCACAGCGCTAGAAAGTTTTACTGCGCTGTGTAGATTGTTTCACACAAGGTCTTATAGTCAGCGTTGAATGTTTTATAAAACCAGATGTTGCCACACACGTTGAGTGTATGAGAGCTAGTTCCATGACATTGAATCGCATGGATTGTAAAGTTCATAATCCAAGGCTAGGCTCCTGTACGGTTGGATTTAGGGTTTTATATTACATGCGTTAACCGTTCGTGTAGAATATGTGAAGCAGATGTTCGCTTAAATGCAAATGTTGAAATAAGTTTGTAAGAAATCTTTGACAGGTTGTTGTGAAACGTAGCGAACGTTGAAGAAATGTTTCTGCAGTCACACTCGTTAGCGTGCCAGCTTTACTAAATGTATTCTATTCTCCAATGAGGATTGTTGTCTAATGAGAATCAAGCCTTCCACAGTGAGAATCATTCCATCGTTGAATCATACAAGTGATGGACGCACATTCTCTCTTTGGGATATCATTTTCAAAGTGAATGGGCTATATTATGGTCAGCACAAGGATAACAAAATAGCCTCTCCCTCGATATACACTGAATCCATCCTATATATTCCAAACCCACCCAACGTAGATGACATTATTGACTTCCTTAACGGGGGTGGTACGAAGCGCAAGTCGGAGAAGAATGCTACCTCCAAACGCAAATCAAAGAAGGAGAATTACTAGTCCTTTCCTAACTCTACCCTATGACAATTCGCTTATGTGCTTTGAGTGTCGTAGACGTGGTCTTATTAGATACATTTTACTTCTTCGTTGCCATCATATCATTTGCGTATTTTGTCGTGAAAAGCATCGATGTAATTCTTCATTTTGCAATATGTTATAGAACGCTTCCTTAGATGTGTAAATTTCCGTTTTAGACTTCTATCATCATTTTTATGGATTGTGAGGGTGAACCTGTACAGGAGCTCAGTGCTATTGCTATGAACAATTGGACATATCAGATTGTTAGTGTCTATCATCAACATGCCAACTGTGATCCCAATGTTGATCAATGGGCGAGAAAACACATTCATGGACTTAATCTGAAATATTTGCAAGACTATGGCTTTTCTTGTGAGAGTGCTCTTCTTATTGACTTTAAACGATGGTTAGCTGCTTTCAATGTTATACGCATCTTTTGTAATAATCCTGGTAAGGAGAGGAAAGTATTTCCCAATCTAATCATTGATGATATTTTGCTCCCGCCTTGGGATAGTAGAGTGAATCAACATTATCATGAAGTCACGAAACGTTTTAAGGATTTATGTGTTCCTATTTTGTCTGTTCGTTGTAGTAGCTACGTTCATAACCAATGCTTCTTTCCTCCTTACCTCAACACTGCCAAAGTCCTGTATGGTTATCATTGCTCGCTGTATGATAGTTACCAGCTGTATCTATTTTATCTCTTTCAAACCATTGATTTATAATGCATGCTTGTTATAGTGATTCAATAAATGTTACTATGAGAAGAGTTGTTGTTTTCATGCAATGAATGGGTTAGATAAAGGGCGATCATGTCTTTCTCAAACGACTGTGGAACATTGATTTCCATGATGAAGATTTAAACAGTTAGATTCGATGACGAATAAGATTTACTAGTTTGCAAGTTAGACTAAGCGTTCTATTATTTGTAAATGAAAGATATAGTTTCAACAGTGTGTACGTTAGAAATAAAGTTTTATCTGTTTGTAAAATGAGATTGTAGGATTTACTAGTTTGCAAGTTAGACTAAGCGTTCTACTATTTGTAAATGAAAGATATAGTTTCAATAGTTTACAGATTACAAAATAAAGTTTCAATAGTGTTTATGTTAAGAATAAAGTTCTGTCTCTTTATATGTTAGAAATAAAATGAAGTTTCGCCAGTTTACAAGTTAAGAATAAATTTTATCTGCTTGTATGTTAGAAATGAAATAAAGTTTCACCAGTTTACAAGTTAGAAAATAAAGTTTCAATAGTTTGCAAGTTAAAACTAATGTTTCAATAGTGCGTATGTTAAGAATAAAGTTTTATCTGTTTGTATGTTAGAAATAAAATGAAGTTTCGCCAGTTTACAAGTTAAGAATAAATTTTATCTGCTTGTATGTTAGAAATGAAATAAAGTTTCACCAGTTTACAAGTTAAAAATAAAGTTTCAATAGTTTGCAAGTTAAAACTAATGTTTCAATAGTGCGTATGTTAAGAATAAAGTTTTATCTGTTTGTATGTTAGAAATAAAATGAAGTTCCACCAGTTTACAAGTTAAGAATAAAGTTTTATCTGCTTGTATGTTAGAATTAAAATAAAGTTTTACCAGTTTACAAGTTAAAAATAAAGTTTCAATAGTTTGCAAGTTAAAACTAATGTTTCAATAGTGCGTATGTTAAGAATAAAGTTTTATCTGTTTGTATGTTAGAAATAAAATGAAGTTTCACCAGTTTACAAGTTAAGAATAAAGTTTTATCTGCTTGTATGTTAGAATTAAAACAAAGTTTCACCAGTTTAAAAGTTAAGAATAAAGTTTCAATAGTGTGTATGTTAAGAATAAAGTTCTGTCTGTTTATATGTTAGAAATAAAATGAAGTTTCGCCAGTTTACAAGTTAAGAATAAATTTTATCTGCTTGTATGTTAGAAATGAAATAAAGTTTCACCAGTTTACAAGTTAAAAATAAAGTTTCAATAGTTTGCAAGTTAAAACTAATGTTTCAATAGTGCGTATGTTAAGAATAAAGTTTTATCTGTTTGTATGTTAGAAATAAAATGAAGTTCCACCAGTTTACAAGTTAAGAATAAAGTTTTATCTGCTTGTATGTTAGAATTAAAATAAAGTTTCACCAGTTTACAAGTTAAAAATAAAGTTTCAATAGTATGCAAGTTAAAACTAATGTTTCAATAGTGCGTATGTTAAGAATAAAGTTTTATCTGTTTGTATGTTAGAAATAAAATGAAGTTTCACCAGTTTACAAGTTAAGAATAAATTTTATCTGCTTGTATGTTAGAATTAAAACAAAGTTTCACCAGTTTACAAGTTAAAAAATAAAGTTTCAATAGTGTGTACGTTAGAAATAAAGTTTCAATAGCGTGTATGTTAAGAATAAAGTTTTATCTGTTTGTATGTTAGAAATAAAATGAAGGTTCATCAGTTTACAAGCTAATAATAAAGTTTTATCTGTTTGTATGTTAGAAATAAAACAAAGTTTCAACCGTTAACAAGTTAAAAATAAAGTTTCAGATGAAAATAAAGTTTCAATAGTGTATATGATGGAAATAAAGTTTAAGCGCTTTGTGCGTTAGAAATAAAGTTTCAATAGTTTACAAGTTAAAAATAAAGTTTCAACAGTGTGTACGTTAAGAATAAAGTTCTATCTGTTTATATGTTAGAAATAAGAATGAAGGTTCACCAGTTTACAAGTTAAGAATAAATTTTATCTGCTTGTATGTCAGAAATGAAATAAAGTTTCACCAGTTTAAAAGTTAAGAATAAAGTTTCAATAGTGTGTATGTTAAGAATAAAGTTTTATCTATTTGTAGGTTAGAATTAAAACAAAGTTTCAACCGTTTACAAGTTAAAAATAAAGTTTAATAGTTAACACGTTAAAAATAAAGTTTCAATAGTGTATATGGGTGAATATCAATAAGCGAGTGCATTTGCTGTAAATTTTTATCTAAAATTAGAAGTTTTCGAAAAGTGCTCATTTTGGTAGATCGTCGAAATCATGTCTTCAGTGACAGATACATGACATTTTTAGAACTCAATTTCATGTCAGGATTCTATATCTAATGGTTTAAAATATGTGAATTACATGCTCGACTAATTTACGTTACTATTCTGTTTGATCTTTCTTAATCATTATTCACATGTTAATTGCGGCTTTTAAACGTAAGGTTGAAGAGTTTCTAGTTTATTTAACCCATAGGACGCGTGTTTATCGATGTATTAAGGTTGCGTCTATTACGGAGCCATGATTTGCCTAATTTACGTTACCCTACTCTTATCCTAGCAGAGTTGGCTTATAGATTTATACATTTCCAGCAGTTCATTCCATAATCAAAAAAATCATGCTTGAAATACAAATTTAATGGAGAACATGTTGCAAAATACACTATGCAAATACGCATAAATGTCTTTGTATGCAAGTCTAGAATTACCTGTTTATAAGCACAACAGTCGGATAATTTGGGCGCGATGCTTCCGGTGGATTCTGACTTTTGTTTTGTCCTCAGTCTCCTCCATCCATTTTTATGGGAGCTCAAAAGATGGGCTTCTTTTGGTACAAGTGCCGTCTAACAGATGAAAAGTCATTTCAAATAAAGCAATTGGCGATGATTTTGCTAATGATTTGCGTGAGTATAGGCCTACTTCAGTATATGGATAACCTGGATGCTCTACAAAGATGCCTTAATAGGAATTTACACATTTGTCGTACGTTTGCATAATACAATACAATCAAATAAATATCAGTCTATCTCACTAACAAATAAATAGGCAATAGGGCCTATGTTGCATTTCAGTTGATTCACTGTTTGATTGATTAAATAAACAGCCAAAAAATTAGACATTTTATTCATTAGTGTAAATTACTCTTCTTAGAGAAAGTTACTCTTCTTCTTCAGCAGAATTCAACTTACCCTTTCTGAGATCAATGAGTATTCTTCATTTTCGTTTATGTTGTCATAGTAGTAACTAGGGTTAAAACGATAGTGAAATTTTCATTATCGATATTATCGATATTTCAAAATTCTTTATCGATACTATCGATATTAATAGCGATATACATCTTGTACAACATACCAAATGTACATCTTGTTGATTTGCAGAGATCATGGAATACCCTTATAAATGCTAGTACTACCTCTAGGGTGATTGGCCTGCTATGATTATTACTGATAAATCGTTGTTACGCTTGAGCATTTCTATTGCTGAATTTCCACATGTGTACTGACAAACTGTATTGGATCACAGTATTCTGCTAAATAACATGCACCTAATAACTTTTGATTCCTGCATTCTATATCACTGTATCTCTATCACAAATCAAATTGCAACAAAAAATATCAGCAGAATTTTTCTGACTTACACATCACAAATACAGTACCTACATTAGAAATTAATTCCAAATTATAAAACAGTTTAAATGTTGAAGTAATTTTTCATGTCTGTGTAAAATGTAGGACCTTCTTCTGCACTGACTCTGATGGATGGTCCATAGCAAGTGTACGTGTCACATTAAAAAGTCGGCCCTGGTATATTTATTCAAAAAAATCCTTGAAAACTAAAACTTTCTGAAACCACTAATTTACGTGATGTAACGTAAATTAGTAATGTGTACAGTAACGTAAATTAGTTTTTAAATATTATTGTCTCTATCTCCATGAAGACGAATCCGAACAACACAGTGAACGAATTTTTGACATAAGTACATTCTAGAAATATATATATATCGCACAGGAATAGAAGCTCCTTCACCTAAGCTTCACAATCATGGTAACGTAAATTAGTATCTTATCCATAACTTGCACCTAAGAACACTGATCAATGAAGGATAATCGTATGATGTATAAACAATGGTTAATTTTGAATCAAACTTTTAAAGCATGATGTATTAAAGATCTTGAGACAGTGCCAGCAAATTTCAACTATGACATCTTGCATTTTGAGATGAATGTGGACTTGGTAACGTAAATTAGTTCAGTTTAGGGACAAATATAAAAGCGCTCGTCTTTCTGTCCTAAACGTTTTCAACCAACATAGATCATATTGGAACGACTACTTGTGTATGTATAGTCGCTAACACTCAATCAAGCATGCTTGCCTCAACCGGGATTGACGCACGTCTCACAAGTGTTGACACTTTGACCGTGGGGACAGTGAAAACAGGTATTTTTGTTCACTTAGCAGTTATTGGTTGCACTGCAAACAACCGTATATTGTCTTCGAACTTCATCTGTTATGTGAATGAGTCATCTTATAAGTGCAGAGTCGAGTGACGTCAGGTTGAACAGCAGATCAAAACCGACAGGTCGCTACAGCGTGGGGACACGAAAAATGGCGAAATGCACTCCCTTATTGATATTCACCCATATGTTAAGAATAAAGTTCTATCCGTTTGTATGTTAGAAATAAAAATGAAGGTTCACCAGTTTACAAGTTAAGAATAAAGTTTTATCTGCTTGCATGTCAGAAATGAAATAAAGTTTCACCAGTTTAAAAGTTAAGAATAAAGTTTCAATAGTATGTATGTTGAGAATAAAGTTCTATCTGTTTATATGTTAGAAATAAAATGAAGTTTCGCCAGTTTACAAGTTAAGAATAAATTTTATCTGCTTGTATGTTAGAAATGAAATAAAGTTTCACCAGTTTACAAGTTAAAAAATAAAGTTTCAATAGTGTGTACGTTAGAAATAAAGTTTCAATAGTGTGTATGTTAAGAATAAAGTTTTATCTGTTTGTATGCTAGAAATAAAACAAAGTTTCAACCGTTAACAAGTTAAAAATAAAGTTTTAGATTAAAATAAAGTTTCAATGGTGTGTATGATGGAAATAAAGTTTAAGCGCTTTGCGCGTTAGAAATAAAGTTTCAGCCGTTTACAAGTTAAAAATAAAGTTTCAATAGTGTGTATGTTAAGAATAAAGTTCTATCTGTTTATATGTTAGAAATAAGAATGAAGGTTCACCAGTTTACAAGTTAAGAATAAAGTTTTATCTGCTTGTATGTTAGAATTAAAACAAAGTTTCACCAGTTTACAAGTTAAAAAATAAAGTTTCAATTGTGTGTACGTTAGAAATAAAGTTTCAATAGCGTGTATGTTAAGAATAAAGTTTTATCTGTTTGTATGTTAGAAATAAAATGAAGGTTCATCAGTTTACAAGTTAATAATAAAGTTTTATCTGCTTGTATGTTAGAAATAAAACAAAGTTTCACCAGTTTACAAGTTAAAAATAAAGTTTCAATAGTTTGCAAGTTAAAACTAATGTTTCAATAGTGCGTATGTTAAGAATAAAGTTTTATCTGTTTGTATGTTGGAAATAAAATGAAGCTTCGCCAGTTTACAAGTTAAGAATAAAGTTTTATCAGCTCGTATGTTAGAAATAAATTGAAGCTTCACCAGTTTACAAATTAAAAATAAAGTTTCAATAGTGTGCACGTTAGAAATAAAGTTTCAACCGTTTACAAGTTAAAAATAAAGTTTTAACAGTGTCTACGTTAGAAATAAAGTTTTATCTGTTTGTAAAGTACGATCGTAGGATTTACTAGTTTGCAAGTTAGACTCAGCATTCTACTACTTGTAATTGAAAATATCGTTTCAACAGTTTACAGATTAAAATAAAGTTTCAATAGTGTGTATGATGGAAATAAAGTTTAAGCGCTTTGTGCGTTAGAAATAAAGTTTCAGCCGTTTACAAGTTAAAAATAAAGTTTCAACAGTGTGCACGTTAGAAATAAAGTTTCAACAGTTTACAAGTTGAAAAATAAAGTTTCAACAGTGTGTACGTTAGAAATAAATGAAAGTAAGAACTTCATCGTATGAGTATTCAAAGCATGTTTTGTAAATCAAGTGTGTATAGTCCTGACATGATAGAATCGTGTTAGAAATAAAGTTTCAGCCGTTTACAAGTTAAAAATAAAGTTTCAACAGTGTGTACGTTAGAAATAAAGTTTTAGCTGTTTATATGTTAGAAACAAAATAAAGTTTCAACAGTTTACAAGTTGAAAAATAAAGTTTCAACAGTGTCTACGTTAGAAATAAATGAAAGAAAAGAACTTCATCGTATGAGTATTCAAAGCATGTTTTGTAAATCAAATGTGTATAGTCCTGACATGATAGATTCAAACTAACTTGACAAACGCGTTTGTCAAGCTTGATTCTATCATGTCAGGACTATACACATTTGATTTACAAAACATGCTTTGAATACTCATACGATGAAGTTCTTTTCTTTCATTTATTTCTAACGTACACACTGTTGAAACTTTATTTTTCAACTTGTAAACTGTTGAAACTTTATTTTGTTTCTAACATATAAACAGCTTAAACTTTATTTCTAACGTACACACTGTTGAAACTTTATTTTTAACTTGTAAACGGCTGAAACTTTATTTCTAACACGATTCTATCATGTCAGGACTATACACATTTGATTTACAAAACATGCTTTGAATACTCATACGATGAAGTTCTTACTTTCATTTATTTCTAACGTACACACTGTTGAAACTTTATTTTTCAACTTGTAAACTGTTGAAACTTTATTTCTAACGTGCACACTGTTGAAACTTTATTTTTAACTTGTAAACGGCTGAAACTTTATTTCTAACGCACAAAGCGCTTAAACTTTATTTCCATCATACACACTATTGAAACTTTATTTTAATCTGTAAACTGTTGAAACAATATTTTCAATTACAACTAGTAGAATGCTGAGTCTAACTTGCAAACTAGTAAATCCTACGATCGTACTTTACAAACAGATAAAACTTTATTTCTAACGTAGACACTGTTGAAACTTTATTTTTAACTTGTAAACGGTTGAAACTTTATTTCTAACGTGCACACTATTGAAACTTTATTTTTAATTTGTAAACTGGTGAAGCTTCATTTTATTTCTAACATACGAGCTGATAAAACTTTATTCTTAACTTGTAAACTGGCGAAGCTTCATTTTATTTCCAACATACAAACAGATAAAACTTTATTCTTAACATACGCACTATTGAAACATTAGTTTTAACTTGAAAACTATTGAAACTTTATTTTTAACTTGTTAACGGTTGAAACTTTGTTTTATTTCTAACATACAAACAGATAAAACTTTATTATTAACTTGTAAACTGATGAACCTTCACTTTATTTCTAACATACAAACAGATAAAACTTTATTCTTAACATACACGCTATTGAAACTTTATTTCTAACGTACACACAATTGAAACTTTAGTTTTTAACTTGTAAACTGGTGAAACTTTGTTTTAATTCTAACATACAAGCAGATAAAAATTTATTCTTAACTTGTAAACTGGTGAACCTTCATTTTATTTCTAACATATAGACAGATAGAACTTCATTCTTAACATACACACTATTGAAACTTTATTTTTAACTTGTAAACGGCTGAAACTTTATTTCTAACGCGCAAAGCGCTTAAACTTTATTTCCATCATACACACTATTGAAACTTTATTTTAATCTGTAAACTGTTGAAACGATATTTTCAATTACAACTAGTAGAATGCTGAGTCTAACTTGCAAACTAGTAAATCCTACGATCGTACTTTACAAACAGATAAAACTTTATTTCTAACGTAGACACTGTTGAAACATTATTTTTAACTTGTAAACGGTTGAAACTTTATTTCTAACGTGCACACTATTAAAACTTTATTTTTAATTTGTAAACTGGTGAAGCTTCATTTTATTTCTAACATACGAGCTGATAAAACTTTATTCTTAACTTGTAAACTGGCGAAGCTTCATTTTATTTCCAACATACAAACAGATAAAACTTTATTCTTAACATACGCACTATTGAAACATTAGTTTTAACTTGAAAACTATTGAAACTTTATTTTTAACTTGTTAATGGTTGAAACTTTGTTTTATTTCTAACATACAAACAGATAAAACTTTATTATTAACTTGTAAACTGATGAACCTTCATTTTATTTCTAACATACAAACAGATAAAACTTTATTCTTAACATACACGCTATTGAAACTTTATTTCTAACGTACACACAATTGAAACTTTATTTTTTAACTTGTAAACTGGTGAAACTTTGTTTTAATTCTAACATACAAGCAGATAAAAATTTATTCTTAACTTGTAAACTGGTGAACCTTCATTTTATTTCTAACATATAGACAGATAGAACTTTATTCTTAACATACACACTATTGAAACTTTATTCTTAACTTGTAAACGGCTGAAACTTTATTTCTAACGCGCAAAGCGCTTAAACTTTATTTCCATCATACACACTATTGAAACTTTATTTTAATCTGAAACTTTATTTTTAACTTGTTAACGGTTGAAACTTTGTTTTATTTCTAGCATACAAAAAGATAAAACTTTATTCTTAACATACACACTATTGAAACTTTATTTCTAACGTACACACTATTGAAACTTTATTTTTTAACTTGTAAACTGGTGAAACTTTATTTCATTTCTAACATACAAGCAGATAAAATTTATTCTTAACTTGTAAACTGGCGAAACTTCATTTTATTTCTAACATATAAACAGATAGAACTTTATTCTCAACATACATACTATTGAAACTTTATTCTTAACTTTTAAACTGGTGAAACTTTATTTCATTTCTGACATGCAAGCAGATAAAACTTTATTCTTAACTTGTAAACTGGTGAACCTTCATTTTTATTTCTAACATACAAACGGATAGAACTTTATTCTTAACATATACACTATTGAAACTTTATTTTTAACGTGTTAACTATTGAAACTTTATTTTTAACTTGTAAACGGCTGAAACTTTGTTTTAATTCTAACCTACAAATAGATAAAACTTTATTCTTAACATACACACTATTGAAACTTTATTCTTAACTTTTAAACTGGTGAAACTTTATTTCATTTCTGACATACAAGCAGATAAAATTTATTCTTAACTTGTAAACTGGTGAACCTTCATTCTTATTTCTAACATATAAACAGATAGAACTTTATTCTTAACGTACACACTGTTGAAACTTTATTTTTAACTTGTAAACGGCTGAAACTTTATTTCTAACGCACAAAGCGCTTAAACTTTATTTCCATCATATACACTATTGAAACTTTATTTTCATCTGAAACTTTATTTTTAACTTGTTAACGGTTGAAACTTTGTTTTATTTCTAACATACAAACAGATAAAACTTTATTATTAGCTTGTAAACTGATGAACCTTCATTTTATTTCTAACATACAAACAGATAAAACTTTATTCTTAACATACACACTATTGAAACTTTATTCTTAACTTTTAAACTGGTGAAACTTTATTTCATTTCTGACATACAAGCAGATAAAACTTTATTCTTAACTTGTAAACTAGTAAATCCTACAATCTCATTTACAAACAGATAAAACTTTATTTCTAACGTACACACTGTTGAAACTTTATTTTTAATCGACAAACTGTTGAAACTTTATTCTATTTCCAACAAACAAACAGCTTAAACTTTATTTTTAACATAAACACTATTGAAACTTTATTTTGTAATCTGTAAACTATTGAAACTATATCTTTCATTTACAAATAGTAGAACGCTTAGTCTAACTTGCAAACTAGTAAATCCTACAATCTCATTTTACAAACAGATAAAACTTTATTTCTAACGTACACACTGTTGAAACTATATCTTTCATTTACAAATAATAGAACGCTTAGTCTAACTTGCAAACTAGTAAATCTTATTCGTCATCGAATCTAACTGTTTAAATCTTCATCATGGAAATCAATGTTCCGCAGTCGTTTCAGAAAGACATGATCGCCCTTTATCTAACCCATTCATTGCATGAAAACAACAACTCTTCTCATAGTAACATTTATTGAATCACTATAACAAGCATGCATTATAAATCAATGGTTTGAAAGAGATAAAATAGATACAGCTGGTAACTATCATACAGCGAGCAATGATAACCATACAGGACTTTGGCAGTGTTGAGGTAAGGAGGAAAGAAGCATTGGTTATGAACGTAGCTACTACAACGAACAGACAAAATAGGAACACATAAATCCTTAAAACGTTTCGTGACTTCATGATAATGTTGATTCACTCTACTATCCCAAGGCGGGAGCAAAATATCATCAATGATTAGATTGGGAAATACTTTCCTCTCCTTACCAGGATTATTACAAAAGATGCGTATAACATTGAAAGCAGCTAACCATCGTTTAAAGTCAATAAGAAGAGCACTCTCACAAGAAAAGCCATAGTCTTGCAAATATTTCAGATTAAGTCCATGAATGTGTTTTCTCGCCCATTGATCAACATTGGGATCACAGTTGGCATGTTGATGATAGACACTAACAATCTGATATGTCCAATTGTTCATAGCAATAGCACTGAGCTCCTGTACAGGTTCACCCTCACAATCCATAAAAATGATGATAGAAGTCTAAAACGGAAATTTACACATCTAAGGAAGCGTTCTATAACATATTGCAAAATGAAGAATTACATCGATGCTTTTCACGACAAAATACGCAAATGATATGATGGCAACGAAGAAGTAAAATGTATCTAATAAGACCACGTCTACGACACTCAAAGCACATAAGCGAATTGTCATAGGGTAGAGTTAGGAAAGGACTAGTAATTCTCCTTCTTTGATTTGCGTTTGGAGGTAGCATTCTTCTCCGACTTGCGCTTCGTACCACCCCCGTTAAGGAAGTCAATAATGTCATCTACGTTGGGTGGGTTTGGAATATATAGGATGGATTCAGTGTATATCGAGAGAGAGACTATTTTGTTATCCTTGTGCTGACCATAATATAGCCCATTCACTTTGAAAATGATATCCCAAAGAGAGATGTGCGTCCATCACTTGTATGATTCAACGATGGAATGATTCTCACTGTGGAAGGCTTGATTCTCATTAGACAACAATCCTCATTGGAGAATAGAATACATTTAGTAAAGCTGGCACGCTAACGAGTGTGACTGCAGAAACATTTCTTCAACGTTCGCTACGTTTCACAACAACCTGTCAAAGATTTCTTACAAACTTATTTCAACATTTGCATTTAAGCGAACATCTGCTTCACATATTCTACACGAACGGTTAACGCATGTAATATAAAACCCTAAATCCAACCGTACAGGAGCCTAGCCTTGGATTATGAACTTTACAATCCATGCGATTCAATGTCATGGAACTAGCTCTCATACACTCAACGTGTGTGGCAACATCTGGTTTTATAAAACATTCAACGCTGACTATAAGACCTTGTGTGAAACAATCTACACAGCGCAGTAAAACTTTCTAGCGCTGTGATGAACACTGTTTTCATATAACATTCTAAACTCGCAGTCTTACTGCAGTAGAAAACTGCTTTTACTAAACCTGATGAAGCTTATCTAACAGTCATGAAGTTTGAATTTCTAATAGGGAAACATTTGGCAACTGTCTCCAATAAAACTTTCTAACACTGTGAAAGTAAGTTACAAGACAATCTACACTGTGCAGTAAATAAAACCTTCTAAAACTTTCTAGTGCTGTGATGAGTTCGGTCAGTCATATAACGTCAATGATCAAACTTTATTTTCACAAACGTGCGTCGCGGTAAATTATTTGACTACACTAACGCTTACATTTCATGACATGTGTGTTTCATAAAACGTCATGATCAAACTTTTCTAACTATACATCAACCTGTGTTGCAGTAAAACTTTTACAAACCATGATACACTTTCTAACGACACTCACGAATACAACTTCAATGATCAGACTTTACTTTCTCAAACGGGTGTCACAGTAAAATTATTTGACTACACTAACTTTGCAAACCATGATGCACTTTCTGACTAGACTTACAAATAAAACGTTGATGATCAAACTTTCTAACTATACATCAACCTGTATTGCAATAAAACTTTTGTACAACATGATAAAGTTTCTGACTAGACTTACGAATACAACGTTGATGATCAAACTTTTCTGACTATACATCAACCTGTGTTGCAGTAAAACTTTTACAAACCATGATACACTTTCTAACGACACTCGCGAATAGTGATGGAGATCGCCAGCATCAAATTCCTCCACCAATTATGGGAATGGTACACCCCTAACTCCCAGCCACGAACTATAGCGGAGTGGGAGTACATCGACAAAGTGAGGCTCGCGGTAGAAGAACGATTGAAGCAAGTGAACTGTTTTTGTGATCTATGTGAAGCCAGACTCTGGGACTATATTGACGATGAAGACCTTTTGAAATACATGCCATAATAAATGTTTATTTCATATTATCTTTGCTTTCATACTGACTTACTTGAATGGGGCTTCAGTAGATGATTTAACCATGTATACTTTTTCATTTGGAAATAGTAGCACACTTAGTTTAACTTGCAATTCTTATAACATTTCATATGGATGATAATGGTAGATGAAATAGTGTCAAATAAAATTAAGATAGCTTACACTTCTGATACAGGGATAGCAATCGACTGCGATCCATGTGTAAAGAGCTTGTTAGACTACGGAAGAGAGAAGTGTGTTATGTTGCGTGTGGCGCGTGAGTGTCCTCCCATTTCATTCCATTCATCAATTCATCTCATTGATAGAGACAGGTAGAAATCATGGTTCTCATAACGTATGCAATGGATAGTTTTAGGCAACCTTCGACAGTTGGCTAAATGTCGCCCTGGCGCGAATGCATACTACGTTGAGACAGAGGCAATCACTTGCAAACATGACGCAGAGAGGTTTAACAAGATTGACCATTGCCGAATGCCCCTTGCGGTATGCATAGCTACGGGTTTCACCGCCGCCCTTTACAGGAACGCCCGTCGAAAGGAAGTATTACACCGAACTTCATTTGCAACGTTCAAGTTGACTGATAGCAGATTCAACTTAATGATAGTATTCGCCAGTCCGAAGACTGCCCAGGGCAAACCGCGAGGAGGTTCTATCATGTCTTGCCCCATGGTGGCCCTTAAGAGAGCCGGTGGTTCGTTCTCGGGAGTAACGTCATCTTACACCCTACCAATTCTGCTGAGAGAGTCTTTGACTCTCTCTTTGGTAGCAGTGTCGACTTCCACACTAATTGGTACATGGCTAAAAAGTGGAATGTAGCGCCATTCCGTTGGATTGACAACAGTTGCTGTCATCGGATTGCCAATCCGAGCAAGATTATTGTGGACTCTGTCTTGCTCCTCTAGCCTGACAAACTCCTCAAATAAATTTCGCGGCCTTAACTGCGGTCCGCGAGGAGAGCTGACTTGACTGTTCGGCGTCTGCATGATTGAAATGAAATGAAATGAGAGGCAGTGGTTTATATACCCTCTAACACGACGCAACGTTCAAGTTGACTGATAGCAGATTCAACTTAATGATAGTATTCGCCAGTCTAAAGACTGCCCAGGGCAAACCGCGTGGAGGCTCTATCATGTCTTGACCCATAGTGGACGATTATACGGTAGTGTGTTAGTAGATTTCAATCATTGAAAAGGGAAGATGAGAATCATTTCATTTGTCTCATCAACGTTTATCATGGGAGCAATCATTGAAGGGACATCTAATGAATTACATTTCACTCTACTCCATATCATAAAGACTAACCTTTGTCGAATGGCTGAAGTACTCTGACCTGGTGAGAGAAAGCGTCACGTTGAGTATGAAGTCGAACGCTCAACATGAGCAACGTCTCAGAGGTTTCGGTCTAACAAACGACGAACAACCCGTGCAACACAATCCCTCTACGGCAGTACCCGCCGTCCCGAAGGAACGCTCGAGCAAAGGAGGTATTACAGCGATGATGCGC
This sequence comes from Prostheceraeus crozeri, assembly GCA_907163375.1. Classification (NCBI taxonomy): domain Eukaryota; kingdom Metazoa; phylum Platyhelminthes; order Polycladida; family Euryleptidae; genus Prostheceraeus; species Prostheceraeus crozeri. Next base: position 278,428 of record CAJQUW010002570.1, on the reverse strand, counting down.
TTTATGAGCAGAAGTGAATCTCTTGATAGCAAGAGACTATTCAACTAGATAGCAAGTCAAAACAACCTGATAGCAGGACAAATGTATAGTCAGTAATTTACACTTAGTGAGGAATGATAGATTTGAGTGTAGTGAGTGGCACTCGATCCCGTCGACAGCCCGAAGGCCTTGTACTGATCACTAGGGAAGTGAGAGATCTTCCCCGATACCCGCTATTTACAGCTTAAGACATCATTGTCACTGCCCCGAAGTGGTAACAGCAACGCCGAGTCAAAGGTAGTGAACAGTAGCTGGGATCTAACCCCTCAAAGCTGCCTTAGTCTTAGTTAAATTTGAAATCTGATAGCAGATTTGAACTCAGCATACTTGAAAACCTTGAGGAAACATCCCAAGTTATTGCTTTGATCAGCTTGATAGCAAGCCATAGAGAGCTTGATTCACCAGCGTTTTGCAATGGAGATGTTTAGAGGCCACCCATGACAAGATAGCTAAGACTCAACCGATTGGCGTTCAAAGTGCTACGTTGAGAGCTGTATCAAATGCCCAACATGAGACATGAGTTGTCCCAGCGGTTACGGTCTCAAATATGACACATTCCCTTGCCACACTTATCACTACGGCATCGTCCGCCGTCCCGAAGGAACACCCTGTCAGTGGAATATTACAGCAAAACTCTCCGTGTCTTGCTCGCTTTCAGTGAAAAGCCGCTTATACCATGAGAAGACTGGCTCAGACATCATTAAAAATGCTTTCATTGACTTCAGCAGGGTCGAAAACCCCAGAAAACCTCCAAAACTAGTGAATTTAAATTTTTCAACTTTTTAGCACTACTTATGAAATTTTATAAGTAGTCTATCACTTAGGGCAGGTCAATAGCGACCGAACCTTTTTTGAATCAAGTCAAACGGACTTGTAGAAGCAAAGTTACAAGCCTTTAAAGTTTTGGAGTCTTTTATGGCCTGGAGACGAAGGCCATCTCCTGGCTAACCTCTAAGTCTGACGGTTTAGCTGATATCAGCAATGAAATTTTCTAAGTCGGTTTCTGACAGAAACTCGGAATTTGGAATGTCCGAAGCTATCATCGGAGTTCAGAGAGACGACTTACCGTTGACAATCTCTCGTCTTAATGAAAAGTCTCCGTCGGTTCCCAGCTTATATAGTGTGTGGCGATCAGCTGATGACGTAATACCCATCATCCAAACACTAAAAATCCCGTCTATCTCCGGTTCTAGTGCTCCGATTGAGCTGGAAATACAACATTTCCATATAGAATTTGACGCTGAATCCGAATCTGGCCTCCGTTTTCCCATCCGATGCTTCGTTTTGGCTCTACAGTAGGCAGCCATCGCAAAAATTCTAACTATGTCGTTTTTCCGAAAAATGTTGAAAATTTTTCTCGCCGATTGACTTGAAACTCTCCGATTGACATGAAACTCACCATACAGATAAAGAATTTCACGCTGAATTCGAATCTGGCCTCCGTTTTCTCATCCGATGCTTCGTTTTGAAGCTACAGCCCAAAACGTCCCAAATTCTAACTCTGTCGTTTTTCGCCAATGTCCCAAAATCTTAAATGGCGTCTCACATCTAAACGAAGACAGATAGGGACAAGCAGATTCTTTCAATGAGTTTTTCTCACTCTTAGCTTTCAAACGAGCTATGGCACGACAAAATCCGTCCACTGGAAGCCAAAATCGAAGCGAGCTGTCCAGAGGGGGGGGGACGTCAGCGAAAATTTTTTCTCTCCAATTGAGCTGGAAATACACCATTTCCATGTAGAATTTGACGCTGAATCCGAATCTGGCCTCCGTTTTCCCATCCGATGCTTCGTTTTGGCTCTACAGTAGGCAGCCATCGCAAAAATTCTAACTCTGTCGTTTTTTCGAAAAATGTTGAAAATTTTTTCTCGCCGATTGCCTTGAAACTCACCATACAGATAGAGAATTTCACGCTGATTCCAAATCTGAAATCCGTTTTCTCATCCGATGCTTCGTTTTGAAGCTACAGCCCAAAACGTCCCAAATTCTAACTCTGTCGTTTTTCGCCAATGTCCCAAAATCTTAAATGGCGTCTCACATCTAAACGAAGACAGATAGGGACAAGCCGATTCTTTCAGTGAATTTGTCTCACTCTTAGCTTTCAAACGAGCTATGGCACGACAAAATCCGTCCACTGGAAGACAAAATCGAAGCGAGCTGTCCAGAGGGGGGGGACGTCAGCGAAAATTTTTTCTCTCTGATTGACTTGAAACTCACCATACCGATGCAGAATTTCACGCTGAATCCGAATCTGGCCTCCGTTTTCTCATCCGATGGTTCGTTTTGGCGCTACACACCAAAACGTCCCAAATTTTAACTCTGTTAAAATTTTGAAGAAAAATTTTTTCTCGCCGATTGAGCTGGAAATCACACCACAGATGCAGAATTTTACGCTGAATCCGAATCTGGCAGCCATTTCACCATCCACGACAACCTAGACGGTCGCCCACGTCAACCTAGACGGTCGCCCACGTCAACCTGGACGGTCGCCCACGTCAACCAGGCGGTCGGACCAACTCACCCGAGTCTCACACTCTGTCGTTGCAGAGGGGGGGGAGTCAGCGAACATTTTGTGAACGTAGACCAACCTGGCCGGCACACCACGACAGACCTCTGTCGTTCCAGAGGGGGGGGACGTCAGCGATGGCGGCCATCTTGCGCTATCTGGTGTTTGTCACTTCCTTACTACTTACTGCTGATGCAAAAACTCTGAAAGGAAAAGAATAGGAGATAAGAGGCGGTAAGGAAATGATCATGTTGAATTAACTTACGGGGAACCTTCTTCCGGACTAGTAGCAAAGTGAGCGCGTTTTCTGTGATGCAGGGTTGACCCTGACCGCGCCTCTAAACCGCTTTAAGTCTAAGCATCTCGAGGGAGTTAGTCACCCTTAACAGTGCTCTAAAAGCAGGACTATGGTAATTTCTCAATTCACATGTTGACATTTACACTTTGAGTTTTGTGTTTTTGAATAAATTTGATACAGTCGGATATTCCATTTTCCATGTATACTATTGACGCATGTACATGATTGCTGGCCAATGTAGTAATTTTTGCAATTACATGTAGGGCCTATATGCTTGCTGTTGATTGCTATGATTGAGCTGAGTCAAAATGGTGACAATTTTTTAATGCAGTAACATCCTCGAACTAATGCCGCTCCCTAGATGCCCGTTTTTGGATAAAACATGCATGATTCCCATGCATGATCATACATGATTCATGCATGACCATGCATGTTTCATGCATGATCATGTATGATTCATGCATGATCATGCATGCATCATACATGGCCATGCATGATTTTCATGCATGTTTTATCCATGAGACATCCATGTTATATGCATGAGACATACAGGTTATATCTATGAGACATGCATGTTTTGTCAATGAAATATCAATGATTAAATCATGTGACATCTATAATTTTACCATCGAATAGATGAAATTAACCAGGGATGCTAGTATCATTGTACAATCTGTATTGTAGGTTCATAGCACATTTTTTCGTGGAGTGATAAAGTCTACATGTTGAATGAATACAACATTGTAAAATTTACGAACATGCACACTTTACAACTTGAAATACATTCATTACATCCCTGGCAAATTCCAGTCACTCCATAGATGTGGTGCAAGGCCATACATTATCTTCGATATAAAATTGCACATGTCCCAGAGGCATTCAAATGCAAATTAAATAACCGTGTATAAAATCGACATCATGTTTATAGCAATGTATTGAAGACACAAGGAAAATTCATGCATAACGTGAATTAATGAAACACAAATGAATCAGTCTCTAACACAGTTTTCAATCTCCGATTCAAAAAACATTTCTAATGAATTTATGGAATAAAAAATTAGAAAGATGAGCTTTTACATGTGATTTGTAATTAGTAAAATAAGGTATTTTTCAAAAAAGGCTCTGATCGAATAACAAATATAATTCTAAAAGCTGTCAGAGATGTGTATTTTCTAGAAATGTTTTAAAACGATTAAAATGGCAGTGCAAGCGATTATTCGGAAGATGTTACTCTGAAATATTCTTTATATATTTTCTTGATGCAGCATTGTCGACTGGAAGGGTAACATGACAATTTATTGAGAAATTTAGTTGAAAGATATTTGAAATTATAACAAGAAACGATTGATCACTCATTCAGCTTATGGAGTTTTCTTCTGATTAAAACAAATAGGTTATGGCACGGTACGCTTCTTCCCTTTGAGCTATACGGAATATAACGCTGTAGATTGAAGTGTATTCTTTTGTTCTTAATTCAAATTTCAAGCATGATTGATTTTCCGCACAATAGTAATCGTGTAAGAAAATATTTGTTAGACCTACATTTGGTAAAATAGTTATTCTTGCTAAAATTATCCTTTGTACGATAGCATTCATAGAGATTACAAAAACTGAGCCCTGCTCTCCCAAGTAAACAGCAGAAGGAATGGATATCCTTCAAAAATACAATTTTTCATACGTATTTAGAAAATGCACAAAGTTTTGCCACCGTATAGGATGACGTTCATATAATAGCACACATCGAACGATCAGATACAAATAATTTTGATGAAAATCACTGTTATCAACATAAAAAATATTTCTCTTTCCGGATTTGATCATCCTTCATTTGAAAATCCTTCCAACCAGAAAACATGCCCACAGTCCGAATGCGTATTTCACGTCATCTGAAACACCGTCGCGACGTCATCATCACATTTTTAAGAATAGAGGTGATGTCACGAAAAATTTACAGTTCAACGGAGAAACAATCACTAGTACTATGAAGTTTGAAGCGATAATACGAGGTCACTGAAAAAACATCTTCAGTTGGACCACAAGACGTTTGTCCGAATCTGATGATCGGTGGGACGTTGCGAATATATGAGAGATTTATGGGTAAATAATAATTCCAGTATTTCGGGGTTAATATCACAAGACAAGACGAAAAAACAGCCGAGCGTAGGTCAGGTATTGAGTCATTGATGCACAGATACGACGAGTTTGCGCAGCCTCAGCAATAAGCACCTGTAAAAAGAAGACAAATTTTGTGCTGATGTGCAGAGCAGCTAGAAGAATTATCATACTTAACTAATCTTAATTAACATTCTATGGGTAGGCCTACTCAAAGTTTAGAAGAGAAATCATTTATAGTAATTTTAGGTGTTGTAGTAAAGACTTAAGAAAACTGCTTTTGACTCATTTCATCTCTGACAATGTGGCAAGCGATATTATTCTTAGGAATTTTGATAGCAAATGAAGATATTCAGGAGTGGTTGAATTGTGATCATTAACAATTTATGAATTCTTTTATTTTGATATTCAAGTACCGGTAACTGTTTTTAGAAAAATGCAATCTGCAAATAAAAACGGAGTATAGCCTATTGCCGACCGCCTGTCAATCGTTCATGAGATGAAGATAGTCAGGAATGCTTGAATTTTCTATAATATTTTCTATAACACCGTACATGTAATTTCATTTTGTTAAAATCACAATCTGCAAACACACACATAATGTCATCTTGTCTACCGTTTATATGACAGCATCTCTTCAGGTATTCATGATGACATGCGGGCCTACAACTAACATGTGACCATAATAACTAGGCCTACGATGATATGAAAAGTGCGATGCATAATTTGTAATAAGTAAACACAAATTGATATAAAAGAGTGGCAATGAGTTTGCACTTTGATTGTTTTATATTAATCGTAAGGCATGAAAAATAATTGATTTTGCAAAACTAAACCTATTGTTGGACTGCAACGCATAACTGATCTTTATTACAGTGTGCAGTCCGTCGTGTAGCATGCCTTTTGTGTGCTTGATCATTTTTCTTAAACGACTCGAAATATCAAATTGATATCATTTTCTAAAATGTAGCAATTCTGAAAAAATTAATTGAATATCATGGGCGTTAGCTACTGGTTTTCAGTTCAATATTTATGAAATGGAAATAGTGACCTATTTAAACAAGCTTCCTTGATGGATCCATTTTTCAGAAACAAGATTAAATTGTATAACTTAAGCAGATATCGAATAGCTCAATAGTTTGTCCGCATTGATAAAAATATTCTCCATCTAAACTTTTTGTAGTCCTGGAATAGATTTTTTATGCCTTATACCATGTTCAATTGTTTCAAATTTTTTTCAATTATTTGTCATCCAAATATTGATGCTATAGCACAAGTATAGCCTACTATTGAAGTGCTAAATTGAAATGGTTTTAATGCGTTAATTAAGTTCTTTTATGCTCATAGTTTCTAGCATGCAACTATTTTGTCTCAACATGCCCAGATTTTTGTGCTATTTTCAAAGCAATCAGAAATTACGAATTTAAAAGCAGTGTATTACCGTTTCAACATATTCCCATTTGATTATGATTCTTTTCACGACACAATCAACTTTTGATCGATTTTTCAACGAGAAACGTCGTCGTAAAAACTGATATGCATGCACATTCTCATGTTGAATTGAAAGTGAATAAGTCTTGGGTTTTCCATCACACAAATGATGTCACATGCCCAAGACTTATTCACTTTGAATTCAATATGCTAAGAATTCCTCTTAGCAGCACATTTTAGGAGTTCTTGATAGCTATGATATTTATGTATAAATAAAGAACTCCCAAAATGTGCTGCTAAGAGGAACCAAGAGGAATTGAGATATTTTGTTGTTGCCAGTAAATTAAATTAAGTATGACGCTAGTAGCTTTCTAGTATTTGCAAAATTAATAGCAGAGATAGCAGCACAGTCATAGAAATGTCTCTACGTGTTCATGGTCAATAAACCAACTTTTGATTTATCGATTGTATCATATGACCAAATCTTTCCTTTGATTTTGTTTTCGGGATTTCCAAATACATGTACCTAGACTTGCAGTTAAATGCTGTAAGTTGACAAAATAAATTTGGAAACATTTAGAAGCTTACCCTTTTTCTGCGGTTTGATCCAAGTGATGAATTTTTAATTCTGATGCACAAATCAAAGGAACTTGATGGCTTCATTGAGTGGAAGAACTCACTGACTACATGCGAGTGTTCATTTTTGAATTGTGCTCCATGTTGTGCATGAAAACTAAGTAAGATAATGAAAAAACGTAGACGATGAATAAATAAAGGTGTGTAAGTAGAATATCCTCTTGATGCGCTGACTTTTGTAATATTAAGCAGTTAACACGGGTTCACGAGAACGAAGAGCGCACAACTTGCGCAGCTTTCTGTCCCACGCACAGAACTAGATTCATCTGCGCGCGCTTCGGTTTCCTAGAAAGGAAGAGTTATATGTAACCTTATATCGAAATGGCACAGAATTAGACAACTTGCTCCTTCTCGAATGGAAAATTCGTGTATCGCTTGCTATCGGAAATGGCAAACAATAAGCTGTCAGCAAAGGACAACAGAGCCAGTGAGAGATGCGTGCGTGCTGTGATATCACTTCGCACACACCAAAACACACATCGATGCCTGGCTTCGATTCAATGTATGCACTATACAGTGAGCAATGCCGAGGAGAGGATGTGAAAACATCAAGTGAACTAATTTTCGTACGCCTGCTACTTTCTTTAATAATGATCGGAAGGGTCAACATTATGGAGAAAACTTGTGGGCAATGATCTGAATTCTTCGAATCTGAAGGAATTTTGGCAATCGAAGCACTTCGCCGGAACTCACATTAATCCGCAAGCGACGCACGACTTTTTTCCTATCTCTGTAAGGTATTAGGAATTCCTTTTTGGCCACCTAATAGGCTCCTCAATGTGCCGTCCATTTCGTAATAATCACACTTCTAGCAAACCGAAGCAGATAAACAAAATATTTAATTCTGTGGTCCCACGTGATGGGCGGACAATAATTATTAAGCAGGGACGCTGAGTCACAGGTATCAACAGTTCCCAGCGAGAGAATATTATCGACCGCTCATGGCTCGCGAATGCGGCCACGATCAGGCTGCCAACAATGTGACCGAACTTCCTCAGCTGCGTGCGCGTGGCGAATTTCCTTAATATAGTGACGGAAAGTTATAGAAGCGAGATACGATTACGCAGACTGAGCGAGATAATTATGCAATTGTTTGGTTCAGTTTGGTTCAGCTGATTTAATATCATAAGTTTTGCAAATTACTAGCTAAGTAATTTAGCGAACACACGAGCAAACTGATCAATGTCGACTTGCTGATGGGCACGGTGTGGAACTTAGAAACTTCAATAAATGTTTCAATTTGAGAAGAAAAATGTGTGCCGATATAATTGCTTAATATTGAAAAAATATGTCATGTGTAGGCCTAATATTGTTGACCTGTTCGTCAGCATTGACTGATGTTGTTGCCATTGTAGCTACAATGTACATGTAGTGAATGTGAAAGATGATGAAAAATGAGTAGAAGAAGAGGAAGAAAAGAGGAACGAGTGAGTGAGAAAGAGAGAAGCGATGAAGTCACCTGAATATCTTAATTATACACACCATTTCATCAAATATAAAGGGCATATATAAAACACTCGAAATAATAGTAGACATGCATATTTCATATGTCGTATAGGCCCTATATCTTTCACATGTCGATATCCATGGATCATCGATGTTTTATCCATGAGCGATTCTTTGAGTAATTTAAATGCATTTGTTACTTCTTACAGCATCAATATTATTAGTAAAGTCGGTATCTAACTCAAATGGACAATTCTTCTCTACAGGAAACGCTCTTTTAATTATGTATTTTATCCACGTACATGGATCATCGATGTTTTTACCATGTACAATTCCAAATTACTATTCTGAGTAATTTTTATATAAATTTCCCACTCTTTACAATGCTAACTATTATTAATATAGTTATATCTACACCAAAATAGACCATTTTATTTAATAAGGAATGAAATTTCTTGATAGGATTTATCCATGATACATGCATCATGCATGTTTTATCCAAAAACGGGCATCTAGGGATCTCACGCTCCAGAGGGGGGCGCTGTGCGCAGTTGGGAGGATTTCTTACTACTGTCACAATAGCCCAGTATTTTTCGTTCATTCCATTACGTATATTCATTTTCAGTGATTATACAAAGTCATTGTCTGACTCATCATCACTACAGAAGTTAACTATTCCATAATATGTGGGAATAACGTTTTGTAGAGTCGGGATTTTAGCATGCTCAAGTGCATCGAAATATTGTGTCAGACACGAATAAAGTTCAGAGAGTGAATGCAGATAAATTTGCGATGCATTGATGAGTCTATTGTCCTCCTTTCGTGCAGTCAAGGCATCACGGAGTTCATCGTAACTTCTATTCAACGAATCAAAAAATGAGAAATTTGATCTCCATGCTCGAGTTGTAGAAGCACTTTTCAGTGTCAATGGCAACTTATCTTGAATTTCAGTTGTTCTTTTTACATAGGCAACAAGATCATGACAAGCTCTATCGAAAACTTCAAATTCAGGTGATGTCTTTTTGACTTGATCGTACGAGTTTGTTAAGACAGTATTTAATCTATGTTCCGCGCATTGGTATCGTAGACAGTCTTTCAGAGCTGAAACAAAGTTTGATCCAGCGTCAGTCGTTATTGGCACGTCATTGATTTGTAGACCAAATTCGGAAAATATGTCTGTTAGCTCGTGATAGATATTTTCAGCGGTATGACTGTCATGCTCAAACAGCCTGAGCTTCAGAATGACGTGCTGAAGGCTCCATGAATCACTAATCCAAAATGCACTGACATCAAGGAAGCTACGCCTAGCGAAGCGATCGGACCACATGTCTGTAGTAATGGATAATTCACCCACAGCGCACTGTCCAATGATCTCTTTCAGTCGACAAACTAAAGATTTGAATTAGTGATTCAAATGTTCACAGAAATGTGCATTTCTTCTTGAACAGTCTTCCTTCCATATGGAACATCCTCGATGTTAATTTTTCCCATTCGTGTTCCAATTTCGATTCCAATATTTAGTAGATGGTGAAGATGCTTGCTCTCGATACTTTGAAATGATTGATGTTCTCCAACAATATACTTCAGTTCAGCTGTCTTCAATTTTTCTTTCAAATCGATAGGTAGCGGCTTTTTATTATATAAAAATGATTTGATGCTTTGTGATTGTCTGTCTGAAGCAGGGGTCATTGATTGTTCACATCTTGAAGTGTCTCCTTCGTCAGTTTTAGAATAATCAGATACACCATCACTTATACGCTTTAGTTTGAAACATGATGAGGCATGTGTTCTAAGAGAAGTTACACCTTGACTGCGCCACACTCCATTTCTCTTACTGTGAGTACGAAGGCCAGTAAAGCATCCATTGCACACTGCCCATCCAAATATGTCAGAGGTTTGCCTATCCTTGATTTCGTAAACAATACTGAATTGCTTCCAAACATCACACGGCGATTCTTTGCGCTTTCTCAGAAAATCACCAGACTTAACTTTTGAGCGAATAATATCAGCAGTTAGTTCCATTGCAGTGCGAATTGATCAAGAAAGTGACGAAATTCAGTCTCACACGATAGTCCGGCAGCCAGAACGAGTTTCTGCAGGGAACGAGGCCGAAAGTGAGACTTTCACAGAATGATGTGCACCCTACGCCTACTACAAATCGGCACGTCTGCCGAGTTCTAGTGAGTTCCTCTTCTTGTAAGACAGGATCAAAGAAAAACACATACAAATCCAATGGGACGCAGATTGCAGTTTTTAGCTAAAATGAAATTTTGTATGTTTTCTCTGATTAAACGAAAAGTACTTAACCCAGAGTTATAATTTTTGGCATGGAATGTCTTCAAGTCATTTCCTTTCATTTTCATACACCCCTGTCTATATAGCTAAACCCATTTAGATTTGGCGAGCCTCTTAATGTCGGCAAACACAAACATTTTGAGCTACTTTATCCACACTCAATCATATTCTCACATGCATTGCCGATTAGATGCATGATAAAAGCACATGCACATTATAGGAAATGACCTGAAGACATTCCATGCCAAAAATTATAACTCCGGGTTAAGTACTTTTCGTTTAATCAGAGAATTCATACAAAATTTTAGCTTAAAACTGCAATCTGCGTCCCATTGAATTTGTATGTGTTTTTCTTTGATCATGTCTGACAAGAAGAGGAACTCACTAGAACTCGGCAGACGTGCCGATTTGTAGTAGGCGTAGGGTGCACATCATTCCGTGAAAGTCTCACTTTCGGCCTCGTTCCCTGCAGAAACTCGTTCTGGCTGCCGAACTACGAGGACACGACACTCGAGTTACACGACGACAATAAAGACAAGTAATGAATGCGTAGTCGCAGACAGACTCAGGCAGGCAGACAATAGCCACAAAACATCAGTTGTTTTACGCTGTTGTTGTCTGATCGCTATTCGTAGCCAATCACACTTGATCTAAGTGTTCCTGTACTTTCCCATAAGGCAGGCATTGGATATGGTTGACGTTGGCGTGAAGCAAGCTTTTAGATCGCTGTGGAATCGTGTTAGGTGCACCACAACACCTGCATTGTCTCGTCATATGTTTATTGCAATGCTTGGCAGAGTTTACCGGTTGACCGGTACCGGTAAACCGGTTCCATCTATGACTCAGACCCTGTCGAAGTATGACAAATTTGCATTTAAGTCATTGGAACAAAATGTTCCACGTTGAACCTTGACGTGAAGTTTTGATCTAGAACCGAAACTAATTTAGGTACAAACTCTATATTAGAGCATGTTTAGGGCATTGTACTCTAGTTTGAAGTTCTGGAGTATGAAATACCAGGGTTAAATAGTTTTATCAGGATAAACATTTTATTGGCCGGTGGAACAAAATGTCCCACGTTGAACCTTTAGAAGTAGAAGTAGATGATTTATATTGAGAATGAAAATCATTGACAAAACACTTGATGAATACACTTTGGAAACAATGTACGATTGATATATTACATGTACGAGTATAGTATGAAAGAGTACTTAGTCCTATAGGCATATAGTACACTTGGGTACTTGGGTATACTTCAATAAAATATCAAAAAATAGAAATAAGAAAGCAAAGTTCTACTGAACAAGAATGCCTTCAAATAATGCACATGTATAAGGTACAAACGAATTAAAACATCTAGATGTTGCACTGTAGGGTTGAAGATAACGACCGGATCGACATGAGATGTCCGGCATAATGCCGTGGAGAATATGATTCTCGTTCTTCGAAGAGAGATGGAAGAGTTTGACAGCAGCTTCTTCACATCGACGCTTGAGTGGTGGAAACTTGCCGCAAGGGCAATCTGTAGCTCGAAAGTCTTTCGGCAGCGAACATACCATTTTATGGATTCGGTTTTGAAAACGATTCAAACGAGATTCGAGATGGGCAGGCAATTGAATAAAGACACTCGATGCATATCCGAACAAACTTCGGATGAGAGAATGGTAGATAACTGCGAGGGAAGAAGGTGGTACCAGAGGCTTCAGAATTCTCAACCCATACATACGCTGACTTGCGGTCCTAATCTGCTTGGTAATGTGGTTGTCCCATCTCAATTGGCTGTTGAGTATAACTCCCAAGATACGCAGTTCATCGACATCCTTGACATTATTCAATAGTGTAGGCAAACAACTAGGCACTTTACGAATGAAGAGGGACTTGCATTTGTCATAGTTCAGAGAGAGTCCGTTTGCCAGTGACCAGCTGCTTATGTTCGCATGTTCTTCAGATACATTGGAACAAACTTGAGTTTTAAAAATCGGGATGCATAAAGTCACGTCATCAATATACTTGATCATCCGGGTTGAGTGATGAACAGGTGTTAGAGATGCTGCTTTGAGGGCTAATGAAAAGAGCCTCCAAGACCTTCAGTTCTCTGACAGATCTCACCCGTCTGACAATTTTAAATCCATTTCGAGGATCTGCATGCGGATTTGCGCAGGTAAGGAGGTGTCTTGTGATGGCTGAGGTACCTGACTTTCTTTTATTGTCCAGGTACCTCAGCCATCACAAGACACCTCCTTACGTGCGCAAATCCGCATGCAGATCCTCGAAATGGATTTAAAATTGTCAGACCGGTGAGATCTGTCAGAGAACTGAAGGTCTTGGAGGCTCTTTTCATTAAGAGAGTAAATAGCCTGCACTGTGTGTGCAAAAGGAACACGTAATCTCGCTTGCAGATTTTTGAGTTTTGTCTTGCTACTTATGTTTTTAACTACTTATTTGATTCTTAGACAGTCATGTTCTTATTGTTTATGCAATGCAAAGTTGTTGAGATATCCATGCCAGTCGTGCATAATTCTTTTGGTGATCCAAATGCTGGACATGTACCGACATGAATTTTAGTCGATTCTTAAATTAAATCACTTTGTAAAATACTGTCATTGCCATTAATCCGAAAAACGTTCGGAAACAATTATTGGTTTTCAATTTCATTTACAAAATTACAACGGGGACAAATTGCTTCAAAAATCAAAATTTAATCAAACTCAGTCGGTTTTTGGTGAGCTTTAGCATTTGAATGAAATTCGAAGTCATTGGAGTCTTGTAAATTACAAGTTATAGAAAGTTTACAGAAAATTGATTTTACAAAATAAGCGGAATAAACTATCGAATAGGACCTCCGTTTTGGTTGAAATTTTGGTTAACCCTTTGAAGGACGCATTCACGATAATTGTATAAACTATCCATAAGGCTTTTAGATATTACATTTAGACCCTAAGAAATGTGTTTCTATTCATATTTTTTTAAAAAATCGAATGGTCAGCCTGTAAGTGACCGTTACCAAACGGTAACATTGTCCACTTGCTCACAAAGGTTGAATATCGTAATCTGATTTTTTAAAGAAAAGTGAAAACATAAGAATGCTTAGTATGAGCTCACAGATAGCTTTGACATAATTTTCAGCGCCCAATATTCCTTTGAGATGTATGAAAACGACTTGTTGATGATTGGTTGGCAGTTATCTCTTTAAAAACACCACAAAATTTCCATACGTGCAGGCCCTTATAAGCCATATAGGCTATAGCAATAAAGCATGCTAAAAGTACACATCCGTTTACAAGTTGAGCAAAGAAATATAGAATCACCGTAAAAAATATACATATAGGCATGCATAAGCATAAAACTAACTAAAAATACACATCTTGACCGTAGAAAATAGAAATATATCTCGTTACCAGAGAACACACGTACGCTAATGTCATTTGTTTGATAATTAAAAAATTACAAAAAATAGAGCGTTATAGGTAAAAGTCTAATGAATTAATTAAAAGCATGATCTTCACGCCCAGTAGAAAAATCATGATTGAGGGATGTGGTACTGTGTAAAACAGTTGCTGCGCTCAGACAAGCATAATGTCAAAGAACATTTACCACACTCCCAAACGCTGGTGCCACCACAACCCTCCCTCTTGCATCGTAATCGTCTTCCCTGATGTTGAGGAAAATGGCAAAGTCCATCATACCTGACATCAGTTAAGACCGACGGCTTAGAAACAATATTTTTTGGTTTCCGCGCATCAACACAACCAGAAGCTATCTGAATAATGAACTCCCGCAAAGAAACAGACTTACTTGTACTCTCATATAATCTGCGTCGAGAATGCAGCCAGAGGTTGTTTAGTGTAATACCAAGAAGATGAAAAACCAGTCGCATATACCATTTCGTGCACTTTCTATCGACGCGATGCAATGATAAAAGCATGTCCATAAGGTCGACGCCCCCCATAAATTTGTTATACTCCCTGACGACGAAAGGGCAGTCGATTTCAATGTTTCTTTTATCATTTCTTGACCACCTTTTCACTGTTGAAGATGGCTCAATACCAGCGTATGATGAAACAAAGCTGACCGCGCGATTATCATACCATCGCACCATAATCATGCTACTATTACCATCTACCATCATGTCTGAGGAACCTCTTCCAGAAAGTTTTAATTCCTTTTCGGTTTTCAGTGGGCAACCTTTCATCCTGTTAGTGCGCATCGTTCCAACAGAATGAATACCATGAGTATTTTTCAATATCAAGACTAACTCAGGAGAAGAGAAGTAATTGTTGAAGAAAACTTTAAAGTCTTTATTGTCAGGTAGAGAATCGCAAAGGTGTAATACAACCCGACCTCCAAATCCAACATCAGGATAATTTTCGAATTTTCCTAGCTGAGTTTTGGACCCACAATACACGCTATAATCATGCACTATTCCACTGTCAGAGCACCGTGCGAATATTTTAAAGCCCCACTTCGACGGCTTTTTGGGCATATATTGCCTAATTTTGATGCGGCCTTTAAATGGAACCATCATCTCGTCAATAGATTGATGTTGTGTCGGTTCAATAGTTTTACACCAACTGAGGATGTGATCAAGTAACGGCCGAATTTTGTGTAGAGGATCGTATCCAGGGTCATCGTGCGGCTTTGCCTTAGCATTATCTGAGAGGTGAAAGAAACGCTTTAACGATTCAAAACGTTTCAACGGCATTGCGTCTGCAACGGCTGACCACCGTAGGTCCGCTCTCCAGTACATACGAAATTCGCACGCATCCATAATTGTGGAAAACAATAGAATACCGAAGAATGCTTCGTATTCTCCAAATGAAGCATTTATTGATTCTCCTGTTTGTTCTATGTACCTGTTTGATTCATCCGTAATTAGTTGGAGGAGCTCGTCAGTAAAGACTTCCTTGAACATTTGGTATGGTGTCAAGTCCCCAACTTCTTCGTCTACTTCGAAATCACGGAAGTTAACTGTCAGCGGTTGCCGCCTTCTCCAGCGGAACACATATTCAGGGTTGGACACGTCAGCGTCATCCTCTGCGATTGTAGCGGGTTGTTCTTCCTCTGCAATTACAACATCTGGTCTCTCATCAGGCTCACCATCATCAGCCTCATCAACTTCGCTCAAGTTTCCATCTGGAATCAATACAGCCTCAACACGATTGTCTCCATCTCCAGTGGTTGAAAATATGTTATTTATGGCTGCCTGCTTAGCACGCCGCACGTGAACTCTCGCAGATAACATCTGAAAAAGGAAAGGAAAGTAAGAATTGTATCGAGATACGACTGAGATGTTAGGTTGGTACGTAACATTTCACACGATTATGATATTCTCTGTCAATGCGAGCAATTGTAGGGAAGCGTCAGTAGCCTAGTGGTATAGCTGCCTGACTGTCGTGCTGAAGGCCTGCATTCGCATCTTCACCACAACATTCTTCCCACTTGCGTGATCGTATATATTGGGCCAATTTATTATTAGGTCTACTTATTTTTGTGATAATATAAAACTTTGATTACTGTTGCTCAAATAATATGAATTACATTTTTATTATCTCTATAATTGTTATATGTTAATGTACTGATTATGATAACCATGTTAAGAGAATGTAAATTAATAGAAATAAGACATAATACGAATTGATGCAGCCTTTAAAATGAACGGCTTGTAGAAGTATAAGCTTATAGCATTACTAACAAACATGATTTTACTATGCCTAGCGTTGCCATTAACGGATAGCGTTACCAATTAGTCACGCAGCCGGCAATATTTTTTTCAATTATAGTGTGCTTCAATGGACAACGTTACCAAATGGTAACATCACCATATAATCTGCTCGAATGCATTTCAATGTTTACTTAGATACGGTATTTGTAAATATTTGTCGATAGTATATTTTAGTCTTCCATACCAATGAATAATTTAGAGAATACAATTCAAATCCAAGTAGAAATTTATGTAAATACTCACCGAACTGATCAGCACGTTTTTTGACGAAACTTTTATTTGAATTCAGGTAATTCAAGTCGGTTGATGTAAAGAAAAATAATTGATTAGCATAAACAAAATATCAGAATTTCATTCATCCCCATATTTAAAGTTGTAATAAGCTCTGTATAGAGTAATAAGCATATATTTCAGCGTTACTTATTCCAATCTTAAAAAAGTAGGGTTATTTGTGTTACTCATTGTTCATTAAATAGTAGTATATCAGTAGCTTATACCCTTTTTTAATTCAGATCTAAAAAATCCTACCCGACAACCGCACGTGATTAGAGTTGTGAAAACAGTTTGCATTCAGAATTTCTTTATATTTTTGAAGAAATCACGTTATATAAGTCATCACGTATAAGTCATTCACTGTCGGAATCCAATACACGTAGTCTTGACAGGTGGAGTGCTCATATCACTAGATTCCTGTTGCCTCTTTCTCCTTCCACCATACCGATTGTGGGCGTTGTTGAAGAACTTAGACACGGTCAGTTCGACCTCCTTGCAGGTTGTCTCAAATAGATCTGCAGATGACTCTGAAAGGAAAAAATGCCTGTTAAATTCACTGGTAGTTAAGATATATATTAAAGTCATATCTACCGTACAGTGATGCACAAGCAACAGGATTTTATGAAAAAAGCGCAAATCGACTTTCCGAAAGCAATGAAAAATAAATCAGCAAGGCACAATAAAACTATGCTTATCTACAATTCAATATTATCTGCAATTCAACCAGAGATTTCGACAGATATTCCATTGCTCACAATCATGAGAAATAGTGGAGAGTGAGTGAGAGAGAGAGAGAGAGACGGGCAAAGAAATGACAATGATGCAAATAAAGAAAATCTACTATCTATTCCTCCAGCATGATAACACAAGCTACGATGATTGACTTAATGTTTATTTAATTAAAACTTATTAGATATGGATATATTTCTTTGAAAAAATAGGATATCAATTAAAAAAGAAATGAGGGCCAATGGAAAGGAATGAAATTAACACAGACAAATAAAGTGTGGGTATCTATTTACTTTATTGATAACATTAATTACATTTATTCATTTATCAAATTCTTAATGGTAATTAATTGAATATGCACAATTTTTAAGAAAATCGATCAGATATTTATAGATCCTATAAAATTTATAGAAATGTTTACATTTTAACGTTTCATTATCAGCATGATATGTACGAAAATGACAGATTTTTTGCAATTTCCTAAGAACATTATAATGACGCATCAGGTGGCTTTGACAAACACAATTTGAAAACAAGTTTGTAAAAGAATCGTTGCTCTTTGAAGAATGGACGAACATTACATTGCTCAGTTAATGACATTTACGGATGCAAGCATGTTTATTGCAGTTATTGAGTTATATTCTAAAATTCTTATAGCTATACGCATTATATTTTAAATTTGTTATCTTCTTTCGTGCAGATAGTGGAACACATGTAACATAGATCACTCAAAGTAACACAGACAAATAAAATGAATAAACTACGTATTGTTATGGATAAAAAATTGCTTACAACTTGTATGCAGGCAACCCACTTTGTACATTCATCTAATTTGATTAAGAATTGTGTGACAAAAACCTCTTTCATTAATATTAATTTTTGATGCTGTACTACAAGCATTTTGAAAATTCTTACAAAAACCTTCACCGGATCACAATTCACCGGTAGTTAGACCATATACTCCAGTCTGACAGGACAGTTATCAAACTTAACAAATTTAAATGAAAAGGAAGTCAGTGAATAACCATGCCAAAGTGTTTGGTTCAAGCTCTTTTCTGTGTTACTTATTAGTTTGCATGCTTGAATTTACTGTTTACCTTAACTACGATTCACTTGTCTGACGATGATTTCGAAATACATATTACAAAAAGAAAAATATGCTAACCTCGAACATAACATCAGTTTACTTGGTTCTTCCCACATAATACCTACAAGTCAAGCCAAGGCATCTTCACCTAATGAAACTTTATTTAGCAATAATGAGCTCATGCAATGCTGTTGCAATTATCAAAATAAACATCTCACCTGTAGCGGGTCCAAATCTTTGATCAAATGTTGCATTCTCTTTGACTTTAGAGCAATAATCAATATCACATGAATTTGATGGTTTTCAGCGAAAATATAGAAACAGTGCAGTACGTACTTCACTGAGTCTGCAATTAAATGGGAATCAAGACGTATCCTGTAGATGAAGATATACCAGAGATTATTTCCAAACTGTAGGCATAATCGAATTACGACAGAATTCCTCTGAATGTCGAAAACACAAATCACTGACTTGAATCGCCGTTAAAAGTCTTATAAATTCGCAAGTTTGAGACTGCAGATAGTAATGCCGGCGAGTTTGCTGACTGACATGCGTACAGCCACATATCACGATGCAGTGGGAGATGGGAGTCGACTGTATCAAACAAATGACGCCTGCTTGATAAACATTACCAGCTCGCATCCTCTCTGTCATGTGACTCATGGAATGAAGGTCGGTTCAGCAGGCGAGCGACAGGGAAACTATTTCATATAGAGAATCGGTGTGCGCAGACGAGTCTTACGTAATTGTAGGACCAACAGGCATCTGAACAGCATTATGACTTCCCATATGTTCCAGCTAGGATATCATTTAAGATAAGTTTCTGAATGGATAAAAAGGATACAAGAAAATGAATAAATGAATTACGAGAGAGAGAGTGAGTGAGTGAGTGAGTGAGTGAGTGAGAAGAGAAGAGAAGAAGGAATATGTCTGTGCTTCGTGCATTGTGCCGTCCTATCAAAAACGAATAATTAAGAGACGGAGTAGATTGAACTAAATATTCCTTTTGCAGGTGTATAGATCATATGACCGCAATTAATTTCCAAATTTTCTATCTATTAATGAATCATATGTCCTATCTTGCAGACATCTTTTCATAATGTTGTTTTACATAGAATAGCATGTAATTTTACGTGACCCAAAAGTTGTATGGTAAAATTACATTGCCGAGTCTGTCAAATTACAGAAAGTAGGAAGTGGCACATAACTGAGGAAGCATGTGAATGATGTGTGTGGAGCTGCAGCATCATCTAGTGTAATCAGGGCATACCCTGAACATGCCCTGAAATTATATTGCCCTAAGGTTACCCTAATCTTGCCCTGATATGGAATTTTGAGAAAACTTGCTCGTTATTGATTTTCTCAGGGAAATTATCAAAATCTAGTCATTTACAAAGACAAAGAGCCTATTTTGAAAATTTATTGTTGCCCTAGTTTTGCCCGAGTGCCCTAAAGGGCCCCGTCAGGGACCCTGACATCATTTATCACCGGGCAACTTCGCTCAAGTTTCCATCTGGAATCAATACAGCCTCAACACGATTGTCTCCATCTCCAGTGGTTGAAAATATGTTATTTATGGCTGCCTGCTTAGCACGCCGCACGTGAACTCTCGCAGATAACATCTGAAAAAGGAAAGGAAAGTAAGAATTGTATCGAGATACGACTGAGATGTTAGGTTGGTACGTAACATTTCACACGATTATGATATTCTCTGTCAATGTGAGCAATTGTAGGGAAGCGTCAGTAGCCTAGTGGTATAGCTGCCTGACTGTCGTGCTGAAGGCCTGCATTCGCATCTTCACCACAACATTCTTCCCACTTGCGTGATCGTATATATTGGGCCAATTTATTATTAGGTCTACTTATTTTTGTGATAATATAAAACTTTGATTACTGTTGCTCAAATAATATGAATTACATTTTTATTATCTCTATAATTGTTATATGTTAATGTACTGATTATGATAACCATGTTAAGAGAATGTAAATTAATAGAAATAAGACATAATACGAATTGATGCAGCCTTTAAAATGAACGGCTTGTAGAAGTATAAGCTTATAGCATTACTAACAAACATGATTTTACTATGCCTAGCGTTGCCATTAACGGATAGCGTTACCAATTAGTCACGCAGCCGGCAATATTTTTTTCAATTATAGTGTGCTTCAATGGACAACGTTACCAAATGGTAACATCACCATATAATCTGCTCGAATGCATTTCAATGTTTACTTAGATACGGTATTTGTAAATATTTGTCGATAGTATATTTTAGTCTTCCATACCAATGAATAATTTAGAGAATACAATTCAAATCCAAGTAGAAATTTATGTAAATACTCACCGAACTGATCAGCACGTTTTTTGACGAAACTTTTATTTGAATTCAGGTAATTCAAGTCGGTTGATGTAAAGAAAAATAATTGATTAGCATAAACAAAATATCAGAATTTCATTCATCCCCATATTTAAAGTTGTAATAAGCTCTGTATAGAGTAATAAGCATATATTTCAGCGTTACTTATTCCAATCTTAAAAAAGTAGGGTTATTTGTGTTACTCATTGTTCATTAAATAGTAGTATATCAGTAGCTTATACCCTTTTTTAATTCAGATCTAAAAATCCTACCCGACAACCGCACGTGATTAGAGTTGTGAAAACAGTTTGCATTCAGAATTTCTTTATATTTTTGAAGAAATCACGTTATATAAGTCATCACGTATAAGTCATTCACTGTCGGAATCCAATACACGTAGTCTTGACAGGTGGAGTGCTCATATCACTAGATTCCTGTTGCCTCTTTCTCCTTCCACCATACCGATTGTGGGCGTTGTTGAAGAACTTAGACACGGTCAGTTCGACCTCCTTGCAGGTTGTCTCAAATAGATCTGCAGATGACTCTGAAAGGAAAAAATGCCTGTTAAATTCACTGGTAGTTAAGATATATATTAAAGTCATATCTACCGTACAGTGATGCACAAGCAACAGGATTTTATGAAAAAAGCGCAAATCGACTTTCCGAAAGCAATGAAAAATAAATCAGCAAGGCACAATAAAACTATGCTTATCTACAATTCAATATTATCTGCAATTCAACCAGAGATTTCGACAGATATTCCATTGCTCACAATCATGAGAAATAGTGGAGAGTGAGTGAGAGAGAGAGAGAGAGACGGGCAAAGAAATGACAATGATGCAAATAAAGAAAATCTACTATCTATTCCTCCAGCATGATAACACAAGCTACGATGATTGACTTAATGTTTATTTAATTAAAACTTATTAGATATGGATATATTTCTTTGAAAAAATAGGATATCAATTAAAAAAGAAATGAGGGCCAATGGAAAGGAATGAAATTAACACAGACAAATAAAGTGTGGGTATCTATTTACTTTATTGATAACATTAATTACATTTATTCATTTATCAAATTCTTAATGGTAATTAATTGAATATGCACAATTTTTAAGAAAATCGATCAGATATTTATAGATCCTATAAAATTTATAGAAATGTTTACATTTTAACGTTTCATTATCAGCATGATATGTACGAAAATGACAGATTTTTTGCAATTTCCTAAGAACATTATAATGACGCATCAGGTGGCTTTGACAAACACAATTTGAAAACAAGTTTGTAAAAGAATCGTTGCTCTTTGAAGAATGGACGAACATTACATTGCTCAGTTAATGACATTTACGGATGCAAGCATGTTTATTGCAGTTATTGAGTTATATTCTAAAATTCTTATAGCTATACGCATTATATTTTAAATTTGTTATCTTCTTTCGTGCAGATAGTGGAACACATGTAACATAGATCACTCAAAGTAACACAGACAAATAAAATGAATAAACTACGTATTGTTATGGATAAAAAATTGCTTACAACTTGTATGCAGGCAACCCACTTTGTACATTCATCTAATTTGATTAAGAATTGTGTGACAAAAACCTCTTTCATTAATATTAATTTTTGATGCTGTACTACAAGCATTTTGAAAATTCTTACAAAAAACCTTCACCGGATCACAATTCACCGGTAGTTAGACCATATACTCCAGTCTGACAGGACAGTTATCAAACTTAACAAATTTAAATGAAAAGGAAGTCAGTGAATAACCATGCCAAAGTGTTTGGTTCAAGCTCTTTTCTGTGTTACTTATTAGTTTGCATGCTTGAATTTACTGTTTACCTTAACTACGATTCACTTGTCTGACGATGATTTCGAAATACATATTACAAAAAGAAAAATATGCTAACCTCGAACATAACATCAGTTTACTTGGTTCTTCCCACATAATACCTACAAGTCAAGCCAAGGCATCTTCACCCTAATGAAACTTTATTTAGCAATAATGAGCTCATGCAATGCTGTTGCAATTATCAAAATAAACATCTCACCTGTAGCGGGTCCAAATCTTTGATCAAATGTTGCATTCTCTTTGACTTTAGAGCAATAATCAATATCACATGAATTTGATGGTTTTTCAGCGAAAATATAGAAACAGTGCAGTACGTACTTCACTGAGTCTGCAATTAAATGGGAATCAAGACGTATCCTGTAGATGAAGATATACCAGAGATTATTTCCAAACTGTAGGCATAATCGAATTACGACAGAATTCCTCTGAATGTCGAAAACACAAATCACTGACTTGAATCGCCGTTAAAAGTCTTATAAATTCGCAAGTTTGAGACTGCAGATAGTAATGCCGGCGAGTTTGCTGACTGACATGCGTACAGCCACATATCACGATGCAGTGGGAGATGGGAGTCGACTGTATCAAACAAATGACGCCTGCTTGATAAACATTACCAGCTCGCATCCTCTCTGTCATGTGACTCATGGAATGAAGGTCGGTTCAGCAGGCGAGCGACAGGGAAACTATTTCATATAGAGAATCGGTGTGCGCAGACGAGTCTTACGTAATTGTAGGACCAACAGGCATCTGAACAGCATTATGACTTCCCATATGTTCCAGCTAGGATATCATTTAAGATAAGTTTCTGAATGGATAAAAAGGATACAAGAAAATGAATAAATGAATTACGAGAGAGAGAGTGAGTGAGTGAGTGAGTGAGTGAGTGAGAAGAGAAGAGAAGAAGGAATATGTCTGTGCTTCGTGCATTGTGCCGTCCTATCAAAAACGAATAATTAAGAGACGGAGTAGATTGAACTAAATATTCCTTTTGCAGGTGTATAGATCATATGACCGCAATTAATTTCCAAATTTTCTATCTATTAATGAATCATATGTCCTATCTTGCAGACATCTTTTCATAATGTTGTTTTACATAGAATAGCATGTAATTTTACGTGACCCAAAAGTTGTATGG
Organism: Prostheceraeus crozeri; assembly: GCA_907163375.1. Taxonomy (NCBI): domain Eukaryota; kingdom Metazoa; phylum Platyhelminthes; order Polycladida; family Euryleptidae; genus Prostheceraeus; species Prostheceraeus crozeri. Next base: position 254,509 of record CAJQUW010002570.1, on the reverse strand, counting down.
TAAAATTACATTGCCGAGTCTGTCAAATTACAGAAAGTAGGAAGTGGCACATAACTGAGGAAGCATGTGAATGATGTGTGTGGAGCTGCAGCATCATCTAGTGTAATCAGGGCATACCCTGAACATGCCCTGAAATTATATTGCCCTAAGGTTACCCTAATCTTGCCCTGATATGGAATTTTGAGAAAACTTGCTCGTTATTGATTTTCTCAGGGAAATTATCAAAAATCTAGTCATTTACAAAGACAAAGAGCCTATTTTGAAAATTTATTGTTGCCCTAGTTTTGCCCGAGTGCCCTAAAGGGCCCCGTCAGGGACCCTGACATCATTTATCACCGGGCAACTTCGCTCAAGTTTCCATCTGGAATCAATACAGCCTCAACACGATTGTCTCCATCTCCAGTGGTTGAAAATATGTTATTTATGGCTGCCTGCTTAGCACGCCGCACGTGAACTCTCGCAGATAACATCTGAAAAAGGAAAGGAAAGTAAGAATTGTATCGAGATACGACTGAGATGTTAGGTTGGTACGTAACATTTCACACGATTATGATATTCTCTGTCAATGCGAGCAATTGTAGGGAAGCGTCAGTAGCCTAGTGGTATAGCTGCCTGACTGTCGTGCTGAAGGCCTGCATTCGCATCTTCACCACAACATTCTTCCCACTTGCGTGATCGTATATATTGGGCCAATTTATTATTAGGTCTACTTATTTTTGTGATAATATAAAACTTTGATTACTGTTGCTCAAATAATATGAATTACATTTTTATTATCTCTATAATTGTTATATGTTAATGTACTGATTATGATAACCATGTTAAGAGAATGTAAATTAATAGAAATAAGACATAATACGAATTGATGCAGCCTTTAAAATGAACGGCTTGTAGAAGTATAAGCTTATAGCATTACTAACAAACATGATTTTACTATGCCTAGCGTTGCCATTAACGGATAGCGTTACCAATTAGTCACGCAGCCGGCAATATTTTTTTCAATTATAGTGTGCTTCAATGGACAACGTTACCAAATGGTAACATCACCATATAATCTGCTCGAATGCATTTCAATGTTTACTTAGATACGGTATTTGTAAATATTTGTCGATAGTATATTTTAGTCTTCCATACCAATGAATAATTTAGAGAATACAATTCAAATCCAAGTAGAAATTTATGTAAATACTCACCGAACTGATCAGCACGTTTTTTGACGAAACTTTTATTTGAATTCAGGTAATTCAAGTCGGTTGATGTAAAGAAAAATAATTGATTAGCATAAACAAAATATCAGAATTTCATTCATCCCCATATTTAAAGTTGTAATAAGCTCTGTATAGAGTAATAAGCATATATTTCAGCGTTACCAAAACGTCACGATGTTCTTCAAAGGGTTAATCACCATTAATAGAGGGAAAAATGTTCCATGCTGATATAAAATTCTTATGAAAGCAGACACTGTTCAATTTGTAATATTTTTGCATTATTTTATCCTTGTAAAATCATTAATTTCAAAAACTTCCAGCTGATTTACATCACTATACCTAAAGCAGGCACGAATGTGACTGATCATAAAATCTCTGAATTTATGTTGTTAATTATCATAGAGAAATTTTATCAACACATTCTGTTGTACATGAGAAAGAACCATTGGAAGCTTACCTTCTAAACGACGACTTCAACTGCCTCTAGCTTTAAGTGCTTTACAGACGCAATCGATAACAGTTGCAGTTGCTGTAAAATACAAATTGAGAAATCCGACGAAAAAGAGATAGTCACAATGGGCCGGTTTCATAAAGAGGTTCTAAACTAGAACGGTTCTAGCGTAAGAACTGGTTCTAATTAGCACCGACGAAAAATTTCAGTTTCATAAACGAGTTCTTTCCCTCATGGTTCCAGTTGGAACTGGTTCCAATTAGAACTAGAGGTAAATCCAAAGTGACGTTGAGGTGATGTCATGACCTACATTTCAGCTTGGTTACCACGATGTTATTGGCTTGACGTCAAGTTAATGTATTCGATCTGAATCAACGATTGCAGGAAATTCATTTCTCAAGATGTCGCAGCGTAAGCGAGCGGAAAACTTTAGCAACGTAGAGAAAGAATGCATATTAGATTTTATGGAGAGGAATTCGATAATTGAAAGTAAGGATACCTCGGTGAAGACGCAGAAGCATAAGAAGAAGAAATTTGAAGAGCTACGAATACTTTTAGATTCTCAATTCGCGACAAAACGGTCAATAGCTCAAATCAAGAACTATTGGAAGAAGATGAAATGTAATGTAAAGAAAGCTGCGACGGAAAACCATAAAGAAAGTTTTAAAACTGGTGGAGGGAAAAATCCAGCCAAAGAGATTTCCGCAGACGAGGAGAGAGTCATGGCTTTAGTAGCGGCCGACATTGACCCCCTTCCGAACCAGTTCGACGGTGACGCGAAATGTGTCGGTGACATTGGAAATAGCGATTCCGAGGATTCCAATGTTAGTGCAACCCACATTAGTCAAACCAAGTCAAATAAGAATAAGAAGCGAAAAGCAATCACATCACAGGACTTTTATGAACTCAGCGAGAGAAGACTGAAAATAGAGGAACGGAAAGCAGAAGCATAAGAGAGAATAGCAGCGGCACTGGAAACCTTAACAGCTGAAGAACATAGACGTATGGGATTTCTAGCACAGCTGAACAGTAATTTGTGACCGTCTGATCAACAATGTGAAATAAATGCTTTACATGGAAATTGTTACTTTTTAATGGGAGTCTAAATTCTGAATATTTGTCAATGTTATCATATGGAAATTAAGAAAATGAAGTGTTTGTGGAATGAACCAGTATCTAATAAATTACTTAGTGTAACCCTCACCCCACTGTGAGCGAATTTTTTAAAAATTATAAAAATGGGTCAGCAACAAAAAACAAACCGACGGTATGCAAACGTTTCTATTTATTGTTGATACATGTAGTCTTCGGGAAAATCACAAGAAACAATAACAGTTATTTATTAATTAAAGTATCTTTCGATCAGTTGTCGCCGGAAACGCAAACCTCGCTCATCGTCTATCTGAACATCATTATCTTCGTTATACTCATCGTTAATCTCTCTTTCGAATTCAAATTGCTCATCACCGTTGTTAATGGCCATGTTGTGAATTACTGCAGCCGCAATGATGAGATGAGGAACCTTTGATACGTGAAGTCGAAGGCCATATTTAAGACAAGGGAATCTTCTCTTCCATATCCCAAACGTTCTCTCAATTGTTGAACGTGTTTTCACATGTGCATCGTTGTAACGCGCTTCTGCTCGGTTAACCGGATTTGCAAGAGGAGTTAGAATCGCAGTAGTACACGGATATCCACCATCACCTAGCAAATAACCATCATATACACCACTTTCAAATTGCTCACATACGCGTGATCCATTCCATATCCTCGAATCATGCACAGCTCCTGGCCAACGTGCAACTATGTTGCAAATTTCAAAATTAGCACTGCCGATAACTTGAACATTGATTGAATACCAATGATGTCGATTAATGAACCTACCTCCTTCATGAGGAGCAATGTTAAAGACTAGTCTTATGTACACAATCAATTACACCAATTACTCCCGGGAAATTAGCCTTTTCGTAGAAACTAGTCTTCATCTTTCGTATTTCATTAGTAGTACTCGGCATGCGTATGTATCGGTTCGATAAACACGCAATCGAGTCAGATACGTGTTTGACAATCCGGCAGACGCTTGCTTTAGAAAGACCATGTAAATCTCCGATGGAAGTGTAAAAATTGCCGGATGCCAAAAATCGAAGAAATGCAAACACCTGTTCCTCGGGAGTTATTGCGTGGTTCCGACGAGTTTGTCTTTGAAGTTGAGGGCGAATTTCTTCAATAAGGAGATGTGCTGTTGATTTGGATAGTCTATATCTGATGGTAAATTCTGTTTCACCGTAAATATCGAAAGGATTACTTCTATCTCTGAATACCCTCTCACGGCGAAGGCTTCTAATCATTAAAACATACCCAGCCATTACTCTGCTGCGATTGTGCATTCGAGAGAAGTGGCGATTCAATTGAAGCTAGAACCACGTTCGATTAGTTCTAGAATGAGGTTCTAATTTCATTCAATTGGAACCGGTGTTAAGAAAATATTTCTTCATGAAACTGGAATGGTTCTAAAGTTAAATCCAAAAGAAAAACACACCAGTGTAATATAGCCAAAGCTGCTGTATTAATAAAATTCTCAAATTTTCGCGGACAACCGCCTTGTTCAAGAGTGCACGAGTTTATTAATACAGCAGCTTTGGCTATATTACACTGGTGTGTCTTTCTTTTGGATTTATGAGAAAATGCTGCTAAGGGATAATTTCAACTTGCTGGTTCTAAAGTTAGAACCAGTTCTTCGTAGAACCGCGTTATGAAACGCGCAACGTTCCAATTTTATGAAGTTTTGACTTTTAACACCGGTTCTAGGCTTATGACGCTTTTATGAAACCGGCCCAATAAGACAACATAGATCGACTTGAGGAGGCAATATTTATAATTAGACAACCTAGCAATTTTTACACCTCCGGACGAGACTGCACTTGACAATGAATGAAGTAAGCGTGCAATGGTCGATGCACTGCATGTAAAGCATAAGGAAACGTTTATTTACATTTTGGCGAGCGCACACTTCGTGATGCAGTCTGACTCACTGCGATGCCACTAACGTCTCAGAGGACAACGAAATAAAGTCAAGGGTTGTATCAAGATCGCTTTTCCGTCGATTAATCAACTATCTGCATTTACACGCACCACTGTTCCAACGCACACCCGGTGAATCAACGGAAATCCGACGTTTTTTTGCCAGAGGGTAAGGTCTGTAAATCATTCACAATTACGCAAGAATCCTCTTCACATGTTCACATACCTCTCCACCAGAGTAAATAACTTTTACTTATGGGTTATCTCCCCCCCACGTTTTCAAATTTGTGTAAAATCCGTAGAAATGAATCAATCGTTACAGAACTTCAAGTGCACGTGAGTGAGGATATTTTCTACCCACTTACCAAAACTTGTGCAAATTGGACAAGCACTTTCTGAATTAGGAGCGATAACTTGAAGTGAAGCGTCGCTGCAGCTTGATCTGACTTTCTCGTCTGAGCAGAAAGCACTCAAAGTTAACAAAGTCAATTCCCGACAACTCCTGAAGTGATGATGACCAAGCCATATCCCTTTAGACTAACATTTTCAACTTAATAAAGGTGTGGCAAGGTAGTGGCCGTGGAAGATTTCAAATAGCAGTTGGATAGTGGATGAAGAGGGAGAGAGAACAATGCATACACGAGTAACAATAATGCGTCGAACAGACGAAGTCAGAGCATGCTGTTGACATGACATCGCTACGCTTCACGTTATCGTCTCTAATGCAAAAGGTACTCGTCGGATCTGCATCAATTTTTGTATCTGGGTAGAAAATATACTTAAGAACGTTTACCTGAAGTTTAGTGACGATTGCTACATTTTTGCAGATGCTAGACAAATTTGAAAACGTGGGGGGAGATAACCCATAAGTACCAAATAACTCACTAGGTGAGATGCCACGCGCAATTACGGAGCACCCAAAACATGCGTGGTTAACGACATTCTATTCTTCTACGCGCGTACATACGCACTGCACGGAAAATCAGAAATCACTTGATCTGATGCTGTTGAAATATGGGGAATGTTTATAAATACGCGCGGGCGAGCGTTTATAGTTTGTGCGTCGTCTACGGTTGTCTGCGTTGCTGCAATTGAACCATGGATGAACCGCTAAGCATCTTGCAATTAGGAGAGGGAGAAAGAGAGAACATTTTGCCATCACCTTGCCTTCAGTTAGCCGGCAGCGACGTCCACCATCGACACCCACCCAATAGGACGTCAAATGGCCATTAATGGGCCGACACATTTTTTTGTACAGGGCAATACATGTCCGGCATTGAATTTCAGTTCAGAAAAGAAGATATCGGAAATGAAAAATCAGTTGGAACCAAATGTTCCACTTTGTACTATTGAGGGTTAAACAATGACGAATACAAATGTACAGTGGCTTATCAATATAAAATGCGATTGAAAGGCAGAACAATCGATTCAAGTTTGACACAATTTAGATGGTCCGTTTTTTATGATAAGCTCTGTAGCTTGCTAAAGTAATGAACAGGGATGGTGATTTTATGCTCAAGCATATTTCTTCTTTTTAAGCATAAAAAGCGCATTTTATCCTTTCAGACATAAATGAACATTTTAATAATCTAACTAAGTATCATCGTTCACGTTTTTGACAAACAATACATGCGCAATCAAGATAGATTTATTATTAAAACCTGATTCATTTTGTACCACGGAAACAGATATTGTGATTGTAAATGCGATTTCTGATTAAATTACGTATTTCTTAGCGTTAGCTCAAATTGCCTCTGAGACTCATAGTCATATCACATGGCAACTGGTTCAAATTGCTATAATATCGCAATATCACGAATATACGGCCCTACATCAGCTATACGTATGATTTCGACATAATCTGAGCATAATTCTTTTTTTAAGAGGGGACATAAAAGCACAAAAGGGGATTTTTTAGTATAAAAATTTAAGCATAAATTGTCTCTTTCAGAAGCACAAAATCATCATCCCTGGTAATGAATAATATTGGCAGTTGCCGGCGAGACATCTTCTAAATCACTCAGTACTTGTTGATATTTAGTCGGTCAGTACTGAGTGAGTTATTTCAATTTTTTCTACTAGGACAACAACGAAAGGATTGAGATTAAAGTTGTAGAATTCGTCATTTACATTTGAAACTGTTCGTTGTTCTGGTGGGTAAATATTCTTGCATTCTCTCGGTTTACGTCAGGAACAGGAAGTCCGGATTGGCTATGATATATCAGCTCATAAGGCGAGAATTTATTTCCTTTGGTAGCATTGCACCAGAATGCACAACATTCTTCTACGCTACTTCTCAAAAGAGCTGTCATTGTTTCTAATGGTCTTGTGGTTACACTCACGCTTCGGGCGTACCCTTATGTCAATAGGAACACTATTTTCTATGTCAGTATCCCATCATCTGAATATCGGTTTGTAAACTCATCACTACTCAGCTTTTCAATGATCGCGTTCACTCATAACAATCTCGCCATTTGTTCCACTAGTTATCAAAAGCGAATCATTTTAGAACATGTTTTATTGTAGTTGAGATTTGTGACCTGAAAAATTCGAATTACAAATTTCATTGAGGAGATAAGAAATAGAACCAAAGCAAACTTTTGTTCCTTGCACGTATTCAGTGAACATGGTGACACATATTATTTCAGATTATACACTGCTACAATAAGCTTGTGGCATCATTAAATTTAGTTCGTTGGTCTCAACCATTACATGCAGAGTACGAAAATAGCTGATCATTGTACAATATCTGACACTAGTGAATTATGTACGGTATATTATGCAAATGTGCCTCGCAATAATCTATTACAAGTCTTCATCTACGGTTTCATACAATTTATACCTTTGACCATTGGGTTGATAAACAATGATATGCAAAATTATGAAATATAAATATAAGAACCAAATAACGACAACAAAAACATCAAATGGTCGGTCACATGATTCACATAAAAAACAGATTTTACGGCACCGCAATAAGATTAAGTTCTAACATTTCTCTGTCATCAAGGACATAGAGTTCTGTTTTCCCCAGTGCGATTGCATGAGTTCAATAAGCTGTAGATGTGGGCAATGCGACAGACTGAAAATGATACACCAGCGGCGATCATGTTTTGAGCAATGGTTCTCAAGGAGACAGCGTTCCCAGAGATCTCTTCCAGAGACATCTTAGAAACAACGAGGGTGGAAATAAAATCGCTGACTGGCAAATGATCTAAGTCAACGAATCATTTTTTATATTTCTGTATAAGATTAACGATTTTGTCTTGCGGCTTCAAGGTTGCAAGATCAGAATGGTGAAAGTGAAGTCTGTGCTCTTGTATTTTCTCTTATTGGTAGGTTACTTTTCATCTGTCAAACTGTGACGATTGCCGGCAGGATGTTGCGGAAATTACTGCTATCTGTGTTGTTTAGCATTAGCACAGTCTTCAAACAGATCTCAAGCGGAAATGGAAGTTTGGTTATCTTTCAAAGATGGACTGTTGAAGCTCAGTGACACCAACATTAAATCCATCGCAATTTTCGCATTTAGGACTAATCATAGTCTACCTTACGTAGAAATGTTTCACACCTGGCAATCAATGAGAAAAAACCTTGCAATCAACTAAATATCTGTAAAAAGGATGACTTAAGTCTGACTCATTATTCTTGCTTTCTCCATAGATGACATTTGAAAACCATAAGAACAAGGAGATCACTAAATCTCATTCTATTTTTCGCAATCTTTTGTCAGGCAATATCTTAGAAGGGGACAATAAGATTATGAACCACTGGTTCAACGAAACCCCTATTCCATCAGCGGGTCATGGAATCCCTACATTAAGTAACACATTAATTTCCGTATATTTTAGTACTCCAAGTAAAGTACACTGATAAAGTGGTTGTCATAATGAAAACACATATTAAGTTCGCAAATACAATAACAAAATTTTAGTGTATGACCAAGATTTTGAATAATAAAAGTAGGAAGATTTGAATATTTGACTCGATAAATTAGCAATGAAATATGAAAGACTTTTTGAAAGCCCAAATTCATTATGCTGTATGATCAATGTCACAACTTTTTTCAGACTAAGTGGAGTGCTGGAGAACACAGAAGTGGTCGACGGAATGAGAATGCCTTAAAAACAGAAAAGTAATACATAAAAACAAGTGTCAATTGCATGTTCTGTAAGATAAAAAATAGGCGCATTTCCCCGTTAAATCTCAGTATCAGTCCTCTGAGCTTCCTGTAGCAAACTGCAGAATTCATGACTGTCAATAGCCACAGAACGGATGGATTGAAAAAGATTGACCGGCTTTATTGTTTCATCAGGAATCATCTTCGTAAGGAATTCTGCAGTCAAATCATACGACTGTTTCAGGAGAAACGGTTGTAGGCAACGCAACAACCCCAGAGCAGCGCGAAAAAGGAAGGAGTCTCCATCGACTAAATAAAGATCCCACACTCGAAAGGAGCAGTCTAATGGTAAAGTTGAACTAAATAGAGTTAGTAGCCACGAAAGTAGGTAGATACGACTATCAAGACCAATCTTTTCGAAGTGAAGGTATAGTTCTGGAAGTACCCTCATCAGATAATTGTCGAAAACAACTCGATACGCATTGAACTGAAAAACAAAGACAAGCTTCATGAACTTGCAAATGGAATGTGTGATGCATTCATGTGAATTTTGATTATATGACTGTTATATGACACTCAACTGAAGGAGATGACAATTAAAAATGTAAAACAAAATTTTGATTTTAAACAAAATCGTGAAAATGATGAAAAAGTTGTCAAATTCCCTATATATTTGAGAGGATAATTCAATATTTTTTCATGCGACGAAAGGTTGCTCTCCGCATGCAAGAATACTGATACTGTAGAATACTGAGCGATACATATGAAAATAATAAAAATGGGCATGTCTATGACTGCACAGTATTGATGGCTCGACCGACTTGCAAGCTTTGATAGCCCCGAACATTAGTGCGATGGCAGCTCACTTTCACAGCTTTCACGAGGGGTGTCGAAAAAATCTGCGTTTCTCATACTTCTCCCATTGTAGTTGGCTAGTGTAGCCACAGTATATGCAAGTAATTCTATGGCTTTCTTCTATAAGCTTCTACGTTATTAATCTCATTTATACAACCATAAAAGCTAATTTGTATATCTCTCATTTATATCAATGCAAACGTGATTCAGAACCACCACGGGAATGAAAAACAAACACAATCGATATATGTTTTAAAATTTAAATTACCAGTATCTCCATGACTATACTGAAATGAATGTAGTGCTATCAACACAGATATTTCAGGCCAAATGATTTTCAGTACGTAAAACATAGTCATATCAGAGTGATATATCCAGCCATAGATCTAACCCACGTGTTAGATCATCCATCGCATAGTCATGGACTTCCAAGTACATGTACATGCAGCAATTCTTCGACATGAAATCGGTGTTTACATCTGTAAATCAAGCCTGAATCATAAGCCGATTCAAGATCGTGTCTTAAACATCATTTTGCTTAATTTTCACCAATAACAACCTGGACAGAACCTGGCACGTCTGATTAATGCTGCCATCTTCTTTGCCATTGATTCTTTCTTCGGTGACAGTGATGCAGTGATACTAGCCAATGCGAAAGAAATGCCTTCGGACAATCTCTATGACATCACCTTTTCAGACCACTAGTGAAATGGTTCCAGTTGCTATGCAAACTGCTACCAACACATTCATAAGAACAGAGGCAATCGTTCATGAATTATCTTTTGTGAAAATACAAGGAATTTTGATTTTTTCGTTAATAAAAAGGCATGACCACTGCTGCAATAAATCTGTAAATCACTTTTGGCATAATTTTATCACCATTCTGCCTCGAACAGAGAATAAAGGTAACCAAAATTTTCCAAAAAGACTGAATCCAAAATTCACCAAAAAGTTTACTGAATCAATCATAGTAAGCAAGCTTTCTTTTTTAATTTACTTATTACAGTAACCGGAAACAAGAATGAATGAAGAGATTTCATACTTAGCCGTTGTTCTTATTCAATCACTGCTTGTTAGTTTCTTATAAGTATTATATCTTATTGCAAGCAATACTGATTGGGTTCATAATTTTCTCATAACAAATTGCCTGCCTGAACATGCGCATTATGATGTGCAATAATTATTTCTGTTGGATTATGATGCATTTCACAATAATGAAGTGATTTTTTTCAAATCTTGTTCCATGGTATTGTCCAGGTGCACACTACCGTCATCTATGAAGCATGTAAATGTTAAAAATGTTTTAAAAATTCAGCGCATGCTATAGGAGTTGAGCGTCCCTCAAATCAATCATGCATGTGAGTCCCTGTTTATATGTGGCCCCTCAGATGCATGGCTGAAGGAAGCTTCCTGTCCAGATACTAACATTGAGAAGTTTATGATCCAACCATGGCAATACTTGATAAAAATCATGCAATCTTTAGTATAGCATTAAATCAGGTGTATATTCAACAGCAAATTTGCAATGATATATCGAAGATCTGCAACTGCTTCTATGATTTTAGAACTAATTCTTTTGCAGTAGAATTTCAAATTTGAATATTATACGAGAAATCTGCGACAATCATATGCAAAATCTACGCTGATGATATTCAAAATCTCAGGTGATATGTAAATATTTGAAAATCAAAATCGTTCATTTCTATGTTGCAATTTAAGTTATTGAGAATCGTTGGAGATATCAGATAACGATCCTCAGCGCATATCTCCTGCATACAGGTAGTTATCTAATAGATAAAGATAATAATTGCCAAGATATAGATAGTTAAAATAAGGAATGTTCTCGTTTAGCTACTTCCATCTTAGCAATTATTGTATATTCCACAATTCCTTGTAGAAATGTCATTAATCGATAGTAGATTCTGAGCGTTTCTGATAAAAAGACATATATTGAAATTGAATACAATCAACAGTACAATAATAGCATCGTTTAAAGCACGTTCAACAAAATTAAGCCTGTAACAAAACGGCTATCACAAAAAAGTCAAAATCTCCTTTTGCCTCTGCGTTGACCACCATGGCAGAGACGCTGAAGTTTTTCCTAGTTGTCCACGTCCTAAACGGCATTCCCTGAGGCACATCTCCACAGCCCTAATAAGTACGAAGCTGATGCGCCTTCGATTTATTCGGCATTGGCTAAATTCTTTTTCAGCGAATGGAGCAGTGCGATCCGTTTTAATGCTTTTCTCGCTACGGGTCCATCAGAAGAAGAAACTATAGGAAGAAAGCTGGTAGTCTCAACTTCTCGGACCCGTTCGTCGTATTGGTGACGCGCTTCCTTTTCGCAAAAGGCACATGCTCTTGTTGGGTGCCTTGGTGTTCAAGGGAAAACCAGATCGGTGAAAACCTCTTTCGATCTCCAGCGGGTTCTAGCTGGGAAGCGCACACAGCAGCACTACGACAGCAGCCCTCGCATTGTAATGCAGTGCAGCGGAGCATGCTTCACCTGTTTGGGTCCGCAGAGCACACATACTGAACGTCATAAATTTTGCAATAACAGAAAATCTGCTTGATTTGATAAGATTCAACCTGCATTGATAGCATCCAGGATAACGTGATATTGCTAGCCACTAGTATAGTCATTCGCGACTTTATAGGGTGAACATCCAGACGTTGTCTAAATGCACGAAATGAGGCAATATAAAAAAGACATTACCGTTCTTAGTTTCCGACCCAAGATTGATTGCATGATGATCATTTAAGGACACAGCCTTGTAGTTGGTTTCATCCGCAATCATGAATCGCTGCGAGATCAGAAAATTCAATCGTCGCCTGGGTTAATTCTATTTTCAAAAATTGTAAATTGACCCAAAGAAGTCACACAACCGATTATCCAAAAATGTCAAGCCTTTCGCATCTTTACTTGCTTTGAAAACAAACCCCTGTAATCCTTCAAATTAATTCAAATCCTCTTGGAGAAATGGAGAAATGACGATACGGATGCAAACAGAGCGGTGTACAGGGAAGCAAGGAAGGCAGCCAGGAAAGCTGTGGCATCAGCGAAGGCTGAAAGCCTAGCCGACGTATACGATAAGCTTGGAAGCCGCGAGGGAGAGAAATTGGTGTATAAGATCGCGAGAAGCCGGGACAAAATGACAAAGGACAACATCGAAGGATACTATGTGAGAGACGATCGAGGAAATTTGTGTATTGAGCCTGACAGTAACCGGCAGCGATGGCGCGAGTACTTCGAAAAACTTCTCAACGAAGAGAGACCTCACGCCAACTGCGGTATGGCACCTCGAAACGATGTGGCAGTCCCCCAAATCACTCCTGCGGAAGTGGAACATCAGCTATCGAAGATGGCCAATAACAAGGCTGTTGGGAGAGACGACTTGCCTACCGAAGCTTTGCGCGCTGCTAAGAAAACTGATGAGATCGCGAATGTGTTTAATTCAATCTTAGCCTCCGCCAAGATACCGGAGAGATGGAGAGAGGGTACACTGGTCCCGATTTACAAGAAAAAGGGGGATCACAGAGAATGCAGCAATTACAGAGGTATAAATCTATTGTGCCACGGTCTTAAGTTGCTGGAGCGAATCAATTACAGATTAAGACAGACAACAACTATTGATAGAAACCAGTTCGGATTTATGCAGAGTGTCTCAACCACTGAACCTACTTTCACCCTCCAAATGAGGTTAGAGGATGCCCTCATGGAACAGAAAGACTTTAGAGCGGTGTTCGTCGACCTGGAGAAGGCGTATGAGACAGTAACGAGGGAGTACATCCCCTATATTCTCAGGAAAAGAAGTGTGCCTGAAACATACGTCCAGTTGATACAAGACATGTATAGTGACAGCAAGGTAGCAGTAAGATCAAAACACGGTGATACTGACCGCTTCAACGTCTCGGTAGGTCTATATCAAGGCTCTGCTCCAAGCCCCTACCTCTTTATCCTGCTGTTAGATGAGATATCAAAGTCGATCAGAGGGAATGGAGAAAATGACACACTGGAACTACTGTTTGCCGACGATCTGGTAATATCAGGAGACACAAAGGAGACGGTCCAAGCGCGCCTGGAAAAATTGCGAGAAGCCCTCGAATCCCATGGTTTGCGACTCAGCAGAACTAAAACGGTGTACCTCAGCACGAAAGAAAGTGAGCGCATCCATCTGCAAGGCACTGCAATCCCGACTGTTGATGCTTTTAAATACCTCGGTACTGTCTTGGATGACAATGGCACATCAGGGAGGGACATGAAGGCGAAAACACAAGCAGGTTGGCAGAACTGGAGAGCTATGTCTGGTGTCCTGTGCGACAAAAAGATGCCTCTACGACTCAAGGGCAAGGTTTTCCACACAGTGGTCCGACCCACAATGCTGTACCATGCTGAGCTCTGGGCCCCGAAGAAAGCTGACCTTATTGCGATGGAGGTATCAGAGATGAGGATGCTGAGGTGGTCAATGTGGAAGACAAAGAAGGATAGAATAAGAAACGATAAGATCCGTCGTATGCTTAATGTACCCCCAATAAGCAAAGAAATTGAGACTCGCCGATGGAGATGGTTCGGACATCTGCTCAGAAGACCAGAGGATAGCATCTGCAAAGCAGCATGGAAACAAGAACCTGTCGACAGAAGAAAGGGAAGACCGAGAACAAGTTGGAGAGCTGTGATAAAGAGTGGAATGAAGGTCAGATCGATAACCGAAGACATGGCCTCCGATCGAGCCATGTGGAAGCAACGGACTGAGGGGCCACCCCGTGCTACCCGATCATCCGGGAGGCTGAAACTGGATCGAGCCCGGCCAAGGTGAGCAAGGTGAGCAATTCAAATCCTCTGAAGACCAATTCCTTAGCAACTAACATACGAAAGTACCCGAAAGAGTTTTGCGCAAACTTATACTCTCTACATCATTCCTCATATACACTATCAGTATCATTACCAACAATCGAAATCATCTCACAAGTTTGACTTTATAGATGACCTGCTAATATCGGAAAAGTCTTGGCTACTTTTCGCATTTTAGTTGCTAAGGAACTGGCTACTGAATTGAATTGATTTGGAGGAGTTGTTTCGATAGTTATGGCAATGAAACTGATAATGTAGACAAGGATGTGAATAACTTGAGCTCAATATTTTTGGATGATCGGTTGAATTTACAATTTTAAAAAGAGAATTAATCCAGACGATGATAAAAAAATTTTGATCTCGTGACGATTCATGACCGTTCGATGAAGCAGACTGAAAGACTATGTGCTTAAATGATCATCGTGCAATAAATTGCGGTAGGAAACTACATGCAAGAACGGTAGGAGTTGGAAAAAATAATTGCAATTTATTTGGATCACACTATCAATCACTTAATTGCAATTAATCGACACTCAATTGCATCTCTCTTTATCATTATTAAATCTATAAGGAGATAGCCTTCCAATCCGATTATCTTTTGTCCACATGCAAATTGACAACATGATTGATAAATACTTAGAAAGCTATATTCATAATGCACGCACGCATGTGTCAATGTAACGCATAGGTCTAAGAAGTTGCATTGAAACACTTACAGAGCTAGGATTCACCTACATGCATAACAAAATGCATTTTTTACATCGCCATCTCTTCAAACTAATTACATGAATAAAACATGCAAATGCACTGATAGTAATATTGTGTGATGACTTTAAAATTAAGATAATTATCATTTATATTCTACTTCATTTTACGAGAGCAGAATTTTCTAGCTGAAGCATTGAAACACTACCACTTTCCGACCATCGCGATGGTATGGACTTAATTAGGTTTGGCAAAACTTGAAATATGTTACGAAGTATGTGATACATTCAAATAAATTAACAATACTACATAAAGTCAATTGTCTTTCTCTTAAATACGAGTTAGATATACCATTTTATCCACATCTCACTTTAGTATACAATAATCGATTATTTGACTTGTGAATAATTGCAATTGATTGGAATCATTGGCGCCTGATCCAATCAATTAATTGAATTGAAGAAAGTTTATCAATCACTTAATTGTAATCAATTAATTTCCAATCAATTAATTTTTCTAATCTCTGAAGAACGTTAATGAGGCTGTTTTTAGACATAACCTCAGTCGGCAGCATGCACAAAATGCACACTGTTAACTTTGACGGAGTATAGATATTAGTCTACAAAGTTGTGATGGACTATAGAAGCGGCTTGTAAGATCATGTTATCCTGGATGCCGTAAATACAAGTAATTTATGACGTTCAGTGTCGACACCACACTCAATGAGACATGCGCATCATCACCGGCTGCTCACGACGGACAGAAGATTTTCCTCCCAGTCCTTGAAGGGGAGCACCTCCCAGCATCCGACGCGAGTCGCGTGTCATGAACATCGCCACATCTGCCAGGGATGATCAATAGCACATTCTCCATCAATGCGTCACCGAAGCTTCAACGATACCAAACCGGTGGCTGAAGTCACCAAGGCCCTTTTCCTGCCTTGCTTCGATCACGTGTTCGCTTGGCACAGCAATGTCACCGGGGGCCTCACTTCAATCCACTTGCCCCAGCTGGAGCCGACCTGCCTCGCAAGCAGTGGGTTCGGCTTAATCGTCTAGCTCCAAAATTTTGAACAACGCATTTTTGAAGGGACCTTAGTTGTTACCTTTAGTTGTTAAATAATTCAATGCAATTTTGGAATACCATTTTATTGAAAAATAAAGGCTCAACGTTTCGGACAGTATACTGACCATTTTCAAGAGATGAAAATTGTGAAGGTAATCACATGTCAGAAATTACAAATTCAAAAAGACATATAACATCTGGAAAACTGTGTTATAAATAGAGATATAACATTATACCATGATGAATCCTGCAAGCAGAATTGGGATTTATCATAGAAAGTTGAAAACTAAATAACATTATGTTATTATGGTCTTGTCATGCTTATTTAGAAAAGGGGATTATTCTTTTATTTTGATGGATTCGGTTATTTGGAGCATATTTTTGTCGGGGAATTTGAATATATATATATATATATATATATATATATATATATTTCATGGCAGAATACAGATTTCTTGGTTTTCTGTCGTGAAATTCGAGGAAATGAGTTTTGATTGACCCGTTGTTTTCATACTGCTTAAATCGTGTTTTCAGCTGATTTGTTGTATAACCTATGTATTGAATATTGTTGCAAATATCTTCATCACAGGAAAATTGGTATACAACATGATCGTCTGATGTCATCTTGTCTAAATTTGTTTTGATTGCATTTCCTAATTTCTTGTAAAAAACACGTACTTTGATTTTCGTTTCAGGAGAAGACATTACACTATTATTGACAATCATCATCAAACCTCTTTCTTCTACAGTAGAGTTGGAAATTAATTTTCCTTGAAAATAGAAAATGATGTTGATTGGTTTTTCTTTTTCTTCTTCATTTATCGTCAGATAATTTTTCAACATGATATTCAGGTATTTATCAATCAAAAACATCGGGTAATGATTGTTTGTCAAAATTTGCTTAATTTTCATCATTTCATAGTCGAAAGCTGACCAAGAAGAGCAGATAGCAAGTACTCTGTGAAGATAACTTTTGACCACAGATGCTTTACACTTAGAATCAGAAAACGAGTTTAAGTCAAAGCATCAGAGATTGGTTGGCGATATACCGAACAAGATAATGAGTCTGTTCTTGTGACAAAAGCATCCAAGAAAAAGGCAAGGACTTCCTCTTTTCTTCTTCTGAGGTGAATTTTAAGACCTCAGAAGAAGAAACTGAGTGATTATACATACAGAGTGGAAAATAAGTTACTATACACTTGCATATACTCTCACTCACTCACTCACTCATCCCTTTTTGCGTCCTTGTAGTCCAGAAGATGCTGGGTTACACGATTTCCGCTTGATGATGATCCTCCACTTCTGGCGATCGTGTGTATCAGCTTCTTGAGCACCAACACTTTTCAGGTCTTCGGCGATGACATCGCGCCAGGTCTTTCTTTGGCGTCCAACAGTACGCTTGCCAGATACTTCCATGTCCGTAACTTTCTTGACCCATTCCGACTCGCTCTTCCTCCGCACATGACCAAACCAGCGCAACCTTTCTCTTCTGATCGAATCCAAGATCTCTAGCCCCATTTCCTGTCGCAATTCTTCATTCGACCTTCTCTCTAATCTTTTCACTCCGCACATCCAACGCATCATGCGCATCTCCGCAGACGGCAGCATCCTTTCATGATTTGCGAGCAGGGGCCACGATTCACAACCGTAAATCTACTTGCCAGACACATGCAGCATACAGCTGGCCTTTGACTCGCATGGACGGTGAAAGAAAACAAGAAGATAGTCAGCGGCTGAAGCGTATGAATGAATTGGACAACATTCCAGTATTGGCTGGGATCGGCCGAAGTTGACTAGACTCACGAGTTCGGGAAGGAATGAGACAGAAACACTCACGCAGAGGATGATCCTGCTGCTTTTCTATTTTTCGGATTAAGCAAGCACATAGGTTATCTCCGGTTTCAACAATGTCACATTTGTTTTCCGAAATTCGGAATATTCATTTCTCAAATATTCTAAGTCTATCTTGTAAATAGCGTGGGATATTGCATGTAGCAGGATATGCATGCAGCACGGCTGAGCGAATCGTAGCATTATGCAGATTTAGCAGTCCAGGGACAGGGCAACCACTTCTTCTCAGATTGCGCAAAAGGAAGATGGAATTAGCTCACTTCCTGATGGATTTGACAATACGTTCGTTCCATTATAAGTCGCTTCAAATCGCTTGAAATTGTGACACCCAATAAACACAGGGAAGACACTTGCGAAACCGCACACTGTTGCCGATTGACGATAGGTGATGTTTCGAGTGACTTCTTTGTCAGAGACCTTGTAGTGCATAAGAGTTAGAGACGTTGTTTTACTTTTACCTTTACCGGGAACGTACGCAAATTGTGTCTGGTTCACTAGAGGAATGAGTCGGGGCAAAATACACTCCAAAACTTTCGACAAAATAGGAGTCAAGGAGATGGGACGGAAGTCAGGTGGCTGTGATGGACGTGAGCACTTTGGAATGCGGGTGATATTGGTAACCTTGAAGGAAGTGGGAACGTAACCATCTTTTAACGACCAGTTGAAGATAAACGAATTTACTGGAGACAGAACCTCAGAAAAATCTCGTAGAATCCAAGCCGGTAGGCCATCAGGTCCAGCAGACTTATTCTGTAATTTTCGAAGTTGCTGATTTACCTCAAAACATTTAACCGTAGCAGGCTGCGAGAGATAGTTGCTACAAATTTCAGGACTGTAGTTACAAGTCGAATTTTTTGAAAGTTACAGCCAAAATAAGAGTTCAATGCATCAACTGAGAAATCGAATGCCAAAGGTTTTTGTGGCGACCAATTAGTCGGATGGAATTCCAACCGTGACTCGAATCGTTAGCACTGAAAGTACTCTTCAAATATTGTTCTTTCAAAAAGCATGTAAGATCAATCATTAGTTGACGAAGTCGTAGATATTTCTGTTTCTAATTATTGCTGCATGCCTTATCTCGATCGTCTGTAAGAATCTTCAAGGTTTGACCCATGGAGGGTCCGTCGATCGCAGTCGTATGATTCTTGTAGGGAAGCACTTGTTAGAAGGAAAGTTTATACAAGAAGTGAGAAGTGTATGAATCCAAGTCACTAGCAGCTTCAACTTCTGCAAGCCAATCAACACGTAACACCAAATCTACAAAGCGTAATTTCCTAGCTGTAGATTGAATCCTGGTTTCAACTTTACGCGCAACAGAACCCACTTTGTTATTGATCTTAATATGAACCACAGCATGATCGGACTTCCCAATGGGCGCTAGAATATTTGTTTCGCAGCTCGATACACATTTCACAAAAATCTGATCTAAGACATGGCCCTGTCTTGTTGGAGTACATACAACGCGCTTAAGCTGAGTAATCGTAGATAGCTCGGAATAATTTTCGCTAGACCATTAAAATCCTCACAAATAATCATACTCAGTTTGTGAGATTCAAATGGCGATGTAGTCAGCACATGATCAATGACACAAGATATGCAATCAATGCATTCTCTGCTGCGACGAATGTCATTCCAAGATGGATGGTATTGACAAAGAACCATCAGCGGAATATTTGTAAACACAATGGGAAGAATTTCAGACTCGCAAGAAGCCAAATGAGGAACTTCAGAATCACTTAAGATGTGATATTGATATCTATCACGCACATATGATGTAATTGCACCTCCATTTCTATCGCGATCCTTTCGGCAATCAAAGTAACCACTAATAGATACCGCTGAGTCAGGTGTGCTGGAATCACAGACCTAGGATTAGGGAAAGACTGCCTGCTTTCATTCATTCACCGTTACTTGCACTGAAGCCGCGATTTTCTGTTTACATCGACGGCCGCTGAAAATACTTGGGCAAGAACCAAGTATCCAACCATGACTCTGTAAAAACCGTAATGTCGGGCTGTAATCTATTGATTCGTAAAGTTGCTTCGTCCCGTTTGTTGTTAATGGATCGAGTATTAGATAGAATCATTGATGAAATGTCAGGTCTTAAAATTGTTTCCTTCGGTCTGCTTTCGCACACGAAGTCAATTTGCTGGAGAGCACTCGGACGTTGACATCTCTTGGGTGGAGTGTGTTCTCTTACAGGGAAGAGAACATAGAAATTGACAACAATAAAAACTCTAGAATGGAAATTAAGCTTCATGCAATGCACAATAACGGCACATAAATCGCACGCATTTTCACTTAGATGCACCTGCCAACGTCTGTATGATTGGGTTAGAATCAGTCACATGAGTAAATCGAAGCTTTTAATTGGTTCTTCATGCCCCAACTTAGTTCCCTCGGATGTGCCGCGACCTTGAGTCAATTTCCATTCTAGCGAACTTCAGATAAACAGTTTGTTTCTATGGAAGAGAAACTTCGAGCCGGAATCCATTTTTAAGGCAGGAGAATCTCATCTCCTTGACGACGGGTGATGCGAAACGGAATGGTATTTCCTCGGGCTTCAACCTTGGGGGAAACAATCATGGTAGCACAGATCTAGAAAGGGATAGATGGACTGCTTTCCGCGTTTCCCTATTTCAGCCGTGAAGCCTGAAAACTTCCCAACGCCGCCACGCCTACTCCCCATATGTAGGCAATAAATGACGGCCGCTGAGCTGATCGCAATTGACACCTGTGGTGTTGTTTCTAGATCTGTGGATGGTAGCGATAAATGCGTGTGTGCATGTGACGCATTCGGGGGAGGCTGTCGATGGACCAGAGAAACACAGTGCGAAGGAGAGAGTTGTGAAATGGGGAAATGCGGCGAGGTTGCGGATGATACCTTGGACTGCAAAGACCACAGGCCAAGACTGTTGACGCGGACTTGGTGAAAACATGATACACGTTTTAGCGATCGCTTCAGTAGAGGTACGCGCACACGAAGTTTCAGCAGGACATCCCTTGTGTAAGAAAGGCGTGAGGCCATCAATAATGTTAGAACAGGCAGAGCGAGTGGAAGCAGAAGCGGTTCTTGATGAAAACTTTCGGAGAGCGAGGCAGATGTAGAGAGCACAGCGGGCTGGATGCAAACGATTTATGAGCGTCGTTGAGTAGGAAGGCTAAAGCGGTGAAAGGGATGAAGAGCAGGCGGCATAGCTTGAAAGGTAAAGTCACTGAACGCACGAGAAGAGAAAAAGTTCACCTACCTGTCCGCACGCTTGACAGCGAATGAAGGTTACTAGACACTTAATGTAGCTTTTGACTAGATATCGACAACAAGCGCCATGTTATCTTTCTTCACGTCTCCCATATTATGTGAATATCTTTTTTGATTAACCCATAGAAATTTGTTATCAAAAAGAGCATTCCTTCCAGAGCGACATCTCTACCTATTCATGAAAATATTCAAAGTCGAACATTCTACCTCAAATGCTTTTCACAGTACTCCGAGTCCGACTGTCTCAGTACGTTAATCATAACGAGAGATAACACTTGTGTATAAATTATTCTCTGACACAAGTCATTGTCACCCAGAATTTGATAAACTACTACACGAATGGAAGTCTGAAGAACAGCTTCGCCATGAGTGTCTCTGGCATGCACAGAATCCTTAGCACCCTAGATGCAAAAGTCTACTGACGTGATAGAAGTGACCATTCAATGCTCTCATACAGTCCAATCCATCTGCCTGTAAAAACTGAGTGAAGACAATTCATTAATATTGTTACGTAAGGAGAAGAGCAAATATCTTGTCGGAAATAACGCTGCAGACCCAAAACAATAGCCTCTTGTAAAGCTCTCGCAGATTCCACCAGTTTTCGTGAAATCAAATATCATAAGACCTACAATTCCTGAAGAATGAATGACGGCCCCGACTGTGACACCAGACTCATTCAAATGCCTTTAGACTGCGATGTGAGGATTTTCAGAGTTACAGCATGTAGATTACTGTTACTGCGTTTCATCAGATCACACAATTTTATCACTATCGTCTTCCGTGGGATCGTTGATTAGTTGAGGTACATGTGCAGTGCATGTATGCAAGACTAAGGGAGATAACCCATTTATCTCCAAGCGGATTACGTAGATCTCCTATTGATAAATTCAATAATGATAAGTCGAGCTGATGCTTGAGGGGCGTCCACAAGTGCTTCATCGATCATGTTGATCCGCCAGTGTTATCAACCACAGGGCGTACAGAACGATCAGTCTTTCACAGATCCAGTGGTATCAAATTTGTCTCTGATTGGATGGTAGCCCGATTGAAGGAGGAGAGTTGAAAGGTTTATTACACTGTTCAGTTACTTTCACATAATTATCCAATTTCCATTACATTTTCAAAACGAAAATTCTCTCTTCGAGAGTCAGTTAATTTGCGATTCATAGCATCAGATTAGACATTAAGATTTATAGATTCAACGATGTCTTCATATCTTACAAATTACATTTCACATTGAAAGTATTCGTATATCATTGATTTATGAAGAAATATCTGCTCTAATAATGATAGAAAGACAGATACGAGTATCATTGATGTTTTTCTTTAACATAAAGTGTATAGTAACATATTTGCCACTCTGCATATGAGGCGTGTTCAAATGAAACCCGTACGGTTGGCTATATTCATAAGCTACTAATCTGAGCGAGTAAAAAAGAACTACATAGCAATAACTGTGTATTTAGATTAATGAAAACTTCGAAGGAGTCTCAATTGGCATCCAGGCACTTATCCCATCGCTTCGGTAAGCGTCGAATCCCGTCAGCAAAAAACGATTTCGTCTGTCCTTTGAATCAATTTCTCACTGATGTCCTCATATCCTCGTCTGATTGGAATCTTTGCCCTTTGAGGAACTTCTTCAGCGGACCAAGGATGTGAAAATCACAGGGTGGCAAATCAGAGCTGTATGCAGGGTGTTCAAAAAAACTTCCCACCTCTTCCTTGCCAACGCATCAGATGTCATCATTGAAACGTGTGGACGTGCGTTGCCATGCAGGAGAATAATTCCACCAGACAACATGCCGGGTCCCTTGTTCTTGATGGATCGGTGAATATTATTCAACGTTTGGATGTATCGGTGTGAATTTATTGTTTCGTTTGGCTCGAGGAATCCCAGCAATATCGGTACCTTAATATTGAACAACACTGTGAACATAACCTACCCTGCAGACTGCTGCACTCGAAGCATGGACAGCTAGAAGTCCATGGACTGATCGCAGATATCCAGGCAATACCACTGGAGGTCTACTATACCAAAAATCAAGCAGTCAAAAACAATTCTACTTTATCAAACTTTATCGAAGATGGATGTGCAAAGAAAGTAAAAAAATGCCACGTAGCTTATTTATTTTGCAGTGATTTTCCTCTTCTATGCTTAGCTTCTGAAGATTCCATGGTCGGTTTCTTTGCTACACAGTAAAAAAACATGAAAACTCTCACGAGAGCGTCATATCCCTTACAACATTAAATATTCCCTGAAATTACTTCATTTATCGATTCGTCAGTAAATCACTCGTTTTAGAAGTTTCACAAAAATACATCTCGATGCCTATCGAGGACAAAAATCTCAGAGAGCAGGATCTGGCTATTTTTCATTTCATCAAAAAATACACCAATATTTCAAAGAAGTGCAATGCAAAAATGACTCGGATGACGCAATGATCCGCTGTTGACTGCATTCTGATACTGTGTGACAATTTTATCTACAGCATCAAACAGTGGAAATGGAGCTTCAGAATCAGAAACAAGAAGGCGATTGTATTCTGTGCATTGTTTGCCGACACCTCTTGCAACAAAGCCCGGAATATAACACAGAATACATTTGCTGAATCAATAGGCCTATATGCATCGGGCTCTTCATTTAATTTAGATATCATCATATTCGATACTTAATTTGTCTCCGACACGTGGAGATGATTTAACATCGAGACATTCATGGATCTCGTCAAAAATTAGATTCGAGTACTTCATTAATGAAACAGCTTTAATTCATTTCTTATTCTGCAATATTTGATTGAGTGACTGCTCTACGACAAAATTCAACGCTACGATGTTTATCAGAGTCAGGATCAGATCCACACAAATATTCTTTCATTGTCGACACAACTATTTCAATAAACGATTCGGGATGACTAATTCCAAATGAGTGACTTGAGGAATGCCTTCTGATTGACAACCTGAGAAACGAACGGTGTCTTGCCCGATGAAGAAATATGTGAAAATTCTCATCAGATAAAAATCAGAAAGAATGCCTCCTTTCAAAGTGACAAAAGTGAAATATTGTGAAAAGTTGACAACAACTGACACAACTCATCTATTGATCAATTTAGAGGTGAGAACTCTTAGATTTAATTTCCAAATTGGCGAGAATAGTTAGCAATTTAATCACCTCCACGGTCACTTCAGCATTAATTTAACAGTTTTCCTCTGACTAAACAATATAGGCCTGCATGTAATGATGATGAATCGAGAGCAATTGATATTGACTATGGCTTCAAACATAAGTACACGTTGAATATGCCTGAGAAAGATAGTCTACTTCGCCTAGTAACGGTGGAAATGATTCGTGCGAGTGGAGAAAAGGGAGTGGAAGTAATCAGGGAGATTTGTCAGCGTGTAGTGGATGGAGAGGGGATGCTAACTGAATGGAAGGCTAGTGTGGTAGTCCCAATCTTCAAAGGCAAAGGTGATGTAATGAGCTGTGGCTCCTATCGAGGAGTAAAGCGGCTGGATCATGGGAAGAAAATCGTTGAGAGTTTTGGAGAAAAGAATAAGGTCGCTCGTCGAAATCGATGAAATGCAATGCGGATTTATGCCTGGAAAGGGGACTACAGATGCCATCTTCACCCTGAGGAGACTGCAAGAAGAATGCTGCAACAAGGAGAAAAGTCTTTTCGTATGTTTTGTCGATCTGGAGAAGGCGTTTGATAGAGTCCAAAGAAAGGTGATGGAATGGGCAATGAGAAAAAAGGGTCTACCTGAGCAACTTGTGAAGGCTGTGATAAGTCTATATGAAGGAGCAAGGACGAGAGTTCGTGTCGGAACAAAGTTATCTGATGAGTTTGCCGTGAGGGTTGGTGTACATCAAGGGACTGTGCTATCACCTTTGCTTTTCGCTATAGCGATCGATGTGATTACGGAAAATGCAAGAGAGGGATTATTGATGGAGATTTTGTATGCAGACGATCTGGTCCTAATGAGTGATAGATAGCATAGAAGATTTGAGATGCAAATTTCAGAGATGGAAAGAGTCGCTCGAACGGAGAGCTAACATCGGAAAGACAACGGTGATGGAGAGCGGATCGAAAGGAGAGATTTTTACCAGGAGAGTTGATCCGTGTGGTATGTGCGGACGAAGGGCGATGAAGAATTCAGTTTGCTGTACGAAGTGTGAGAAATGGATTCATGGAAGATGTGCCAGATGAAGAGGGTGACGAGGAGGCTGGCGAAAGGTTTTGAAAGAAAGTGATTTGCGAGAAATGCAAAGGAAGTGATGAAGGAACTGAAGAGACGATTGAGATATTGAATGATCAAGTGGTAGCGGTGAATGCGTTCAGCTACCTGGGTGACCGTATAAATGCTTCTGGTGGATGTGAAGCTGCAGTAACATTCCCAACAAGACTTGGGTGGTTGAAATTTAGAGAGTGCGGAGAGCTGTTGACAGGAAGAAAATTCATCTTGAAGATGAGGGGCAAAATCTATCGCAGCTGTGTAAGACCTTGCATGATGTATGGAAGCTAAACATGGACTTTGAGAGAAACTGAGCTGGCTTTTCTGAGACGGACGGAGAGGGCGATGGTGAGGACTATGTGTGGTGTCAATATTATGGATAAGAGGAGCACTAAAGAGCTGATGCGGTTGCTTGGGTTGAATGAAGGTGTTGATAGTTTGGTAAGAGCAAATGGAGTGAGATGGTATGGCCATGTTTTGAGGAGGAAAGAAGATAGTGCTTTGAGGAGAGCGCTGAATTTTGAAGTTGGAGGTAAAAGAAAGAGATGACGACCGAACAAAATGTGGAAGACGCAAGTGGGGGAGGAATGTCGCAGGATAGGCCTGACGAAAAAGGACGCATTGGACAGAGGGAAGTGTAGCCGAGGTGTGATGGCGATTGCGGCACGATAAGGTACATCCGGTCACCCTCGGACACGGGGAAATCACCGGATTAAAACTGGATAACTAACTAACCCCACGCTCCCATCGTTTCAATGCAGAAATGGATCACGTGAAAATTAGGAGTCAGGTCTGTATATTTTTCTAACTTGCGTTCTGCATCAGATGTCATCGATGTCATCAGATGTCTTCGAAACATGTGACGTTAATGTGATATAGCTGGGCGACATGGTATCTCGGCAACTAAAGTCCCAAAGCGTACGCCTTTCCATGAACATTTTGTTCGGGAACTCAACGAGGTTCCAAGATAGCAGGAACAGCCTAGATGCCAAGGTTCGTCGGATCCGGTCATTAGCCACTTGGTAGCGCGCATTTCTTCCGCCACTCTTCTTACATCAGAGGCCATGTTATTGTTGCATTTTTGGCACGCTCAGTGTAAAAACACATTGACGTCAGTCATCAGAGTCGACCGATTGCCCTCAAATAACTCAGCAACAGGGTGGCGGAAATTTGGGTGGTGTTCTTGTAGATGGAATGAAAACTGGTATACCGCTGCACATCCCATCTCGAGCAGGCTTTCTTCCTCCTCGCCACATTCATCGCAGATTGCCTCCTTTGCTAAACCGATACGATGGCGACACTTCTTAAGAAGAAAAAAAGCAAGTTCGGTGTGTTCTGCTCTAGTCAAACTGGCGTCTTCTTGATGGTTTTACTTCCATTGCTGTTTTTCTTCTTCCATTCGTTGGCAAGGCTTGCTCGTATTTTGGATTTCATTGTGTCGATATCGATAGGAATGTCTTTCTGGCCTAAAATCATTTGCAGTCGTATCTGCGATCTCAATCCAATGCACACCAACATGAGTGGGGTGGGGACCCATTGAATTAGAACGTTATTGATTGGTGTTTTCTGCAGGATATTCCAAGCTTGGTTTTCGTTTTATGTTCTGACGTCCAGGTGTCCACTTCGTATCTTTTTAATCACACCTTTATTATCAAGACAGTGGAGGCCATGTAATCCACACTGAGCCACGGTTGTTGCACAGATGCTGTTGGCACAGACATGCTGTTGGCATAGAGGGAGACCCAAACTCGATGCGCATACGATCCACAATCGGTTATGATTCAACTTCAGGCCCAGTAATAGAATTGATGCTTCTGTAAATTGGGAAGAGACGGCAAGAATCCGCTTTTTCAATGAGGCTGATACGATCGAACCCACGAGCTGATTGAAAGCTAACTTTAAAATCGGTCTATCCCATGCATCTGTAAATTGACTGTTTGGATTGAGTGGGAGCTCGGTATTTGTGCTTGCTCTTCAATTGGCTTGCTTGATGGCATAAGGAATCAGTAAACAAATTGCGATGTGACAAAAGAGAGGAACAGAGATCAAAGCACTGTGAACTGAAGTGGAGCCGTCGGAAGACCAAGAAGAACATGGCGTCAATGTGTCTTAGAAGATCTGAAGAAAATAGGAATCCCGAAGAACTCGCTGCCAACCGAGATGAATGGAGGAGAGCCATCAAACGTCCAGCCGAGGAGATGGGATTCAACAGACGTTAAACGTGGAGTAAGAGTAAGAGTAAGTGAACTGAAGACATGTAGTATGTTGGTAGAGATAACTGTACAGCGCTTCTAACACCAATTCCTCCTTTTCAGATTGATGTTGCTTGATTCCATGCTGCTTAATTGAGTTTGCAATTAAGGATATTGCTGAGTCTCTCACGAATAGTCTAGATATCATAAATATATGAATTTTCCTGACTGGAATATTATTGGAACCTATCCCGAGAAAAAATCAAATGTTGAAAAATAAATGCTGCCCAGTTGACAACTTACCTTCTCACCAAGATCACCGCTGTACAGACTATGAAGGACAGGTCGATTGAGGAGATTTGCGAGACAAACAAATGCTTCGAATGGAGAAGGTAGGTTGAGGAGGAGGACGGCAGTGAGAAAAGACATTCCTTGACACTGAAAATATAAAAAACGATCAAAATTTAAGATATCGATTCAAATAGTTTCCAGAAGAGATGTCAATGATTTAACAGATAAGAAAATCATGTCAAGGAAACGTTAAAGAAAACATTTAACAATTCTCACATGAATAGAGAATGATTGGTATAACTGCTTCTGAACAGTTTGAAAACGGAGAATCGGAAGTTTAGATCGAGACGGAATATACAGTCTTGTAACAAATTTTCGAAGCTCATTAAATCCGACTAGATCTGGTCTAGGTTCAGATATTTAGATACAATTACAATAATACAATTACTCGTAGCAAACAATGAAACCTCAAGTGGATGCTATCTCTCAATTAACAAGGCCATCTTGCGGTGAAAAATTTCGTTTTGTACAAAATCATGATCACATGAAAAATCTTTACAACAGCTTGATTTTTCTATCAAAAGCATCAAATATTTAATGATGCTGCTTGACCAATTGCCATCAGAAGAGTAGCTTTATAGCAAATGCTAAATATAGTAAGTTAAATGATATAGCTGTCCTCGTTAACGAATGTTTGCAATTTGTGCGAAACAAAATCATTATCTTACAAAAATATTTTAGGCAATGATTGCCTTTCACTACAGGTCTATGAATTTCCCAAGATAGTAAAATTCCGCTTAAACAGCATTATAAAGAATGAATCGAAAGTAGCCGATGCTGTTATTATTATTTTATTTCACAAATTTTCGCCTACACAGGCCGCGTCATAGTCCGGCAGCCAGAACGAGTTTCTGCAGGGAACGAGGCCGAAAGTGAGACTTTCACACAATGATGCAAACCCTATGCCTACTACGAATCTACTCGTCTGCCGAGTTCTAGTGAGTTCCTCTTCTTGTCAGACAGGATCAAAGAAAAACACATGTTAATTCAATGGGACACAGATTGCAGTTTTTGGTTAAAATGAAATTTTGCATGTTTTCTCTAATCAAATGAAAAGTTCTACGCCCAGAGTCACAATTTTTGGCATGGAATGTCTTCAAGTCATTTCCTTTCATTTTCATGCAGTCCTGTCTATAAAGTTAAACACATTTAGATTTGGCGAGCCTCTTAATGTCGGCAAACACAGACATTTTGAGCTACTTTATCCACTTTCAACCACATTCTCACATACATTGACGATCAGAAGCAGGATGAAAGCACATGCACATCATAGGCAATGACCTGAAGACACTCCATGCCAAAAATTGTGACTCTGGGCTTCGTACTTTTCGTTTAATCAGAGAAAACATAGAAAAAAATATTTTAGCCAAAAACTGCAATCACCGTCCCATTGGATTTACATGTGTTTTTCTTTGATCATGTCTGACAAGAAGAGGAACTCACTAGAACTCGGCAGACGTGCCGATTCGTAGTAGGCATAGGGTGTGCATCATTGTGTGAAAGTCTCACTTTCGGCCTCGTTCCCTGCAGAAACTTGTTCTGGCTGCCAGACTATCAGGGGATAAAAGGATTTTATGTTTACAAATATCAAACGATTTTGAAAAATATTGTTAGTAAGATATCAAGGTTTCAGTAAGTAAATAAAATCCATAGAAGTATTGATAGTATATGAAGTGCATGGATGTAATAATTACATAGATGTAAAAATTACTCATGGAGGTATAAGTATTATCAAATAATTCATATAAAAAGGAAATGTTTATATTGTTCACGTTCTTCTCTCGAGTTAATTTTCGGTTGTAGCTTGTTGATCCACACTGCTTCACGTAGTCTGATGTTAGTATTGTCGTGTTCTAGTGTTATTACTTCTGTTGTTATGTGGTTACTGTTGCATAATTTCAAATGTTTATGTACTGATGATGCTTTTTGAGTAACGTGTTCTTTAATTCTGGTATGCAGCAGTCTGATGGTACTCCCAATATAAAATTTTTGACATTTCGAACAAGTTATTTTATAAATCACATTTTGTCTGAAACAAAGTTCGTTGTTGTTTATGGGACAATTAGGGAGTTGACATGTTTTGTTGGTTGTGATTTTCTTTTGTAATACATTCCTCAGAGTTTTTGAACGTTGTGCAAGTCCAACATTCAGTTGTTCTTGTTGGAATATTCTCTTTATATTCTGGTTCATTCGATCCGAAATGAATGGTAATTTCAGATAACATTTCTTTTTGTTCATGTTATTTTCATTTTTCTTATTTTGTCGTCGTTTTTTTGAAGTTTGAATGAATTTTTCTGGATAATCGTTCAATCGTAACACTTCATCGAAATTTTGTAGATGACTTTCGGCTATGGATTTGTTCGAGCATCGTTCTTCAATTCTGTTTCGTTCATTATGGATAACTGCCAGCTTAGTGGATGTAGATATATTGGACTTGAAGTTAATGAAAATATCTCTTTTGGCTGTTTTCTTGTAGAAGTTAAAGATTGGTTCATTGGAGTTCGTCGTAATTGTAAAGTCTGAAAGACTCAAAGTATTGTTATCATTTGGTAGTTCAATTTCGAATTGAATGTTCGGATTTTGTGCATTAAGAAGTGTATGGAATTCAGTTGCTTTCTCTTTGTTTTCTGTTAATACGAAACAGTCATCAACATATCGTTTAAATATCCATATATTGTTGATACTTTGTAAAGCTCTCTTTTCTATGTTGTCCATGAATAGAATTGCTAATATCGGTGATAAAGATGAGCCCATTGGTAAGCCTTTGACTTGCTTGTATATTTCGTTTTCGTATGTAAAATATGTGTTATCTAAAATTACTTTGAGAAGGCTTATGATTGCTTGAAGAGGAATATTTCCGAGGTTGTTAATTCCTTGTTGTAGAAGAATGTTGTTTACTTGAAAGATAGCTTCTTCAATTGGGATGGAAGGATACATCGAAATCACATCATAACTGCACGGATACGTAAAGTTGTCGTTATAATTGGAAGAAATAAAATGAATCAATTCTTGACTGTTCTTTAGATGAGCTTCTACTGTAGATAACAAAGGAGATAACATTTTGCTGAGTAACCAAGCTAGTTTCTTCGTAGGCCCACTGCTGTTTGAAACAATAGGTCGAATTTTTAGATTTTCACTCTGTTTGTGGGTTTTGATCAAGTGATAGAAATGCGGAAGGGATGTGTTGTGCGTTATGTAACTTTTCATTATGTAATTTGGCACTTTTCCTAGATGAGCTGATACTTTCCAAGCATTGTTCAATTTATTCTCAATAGTACTGCAAGAGATGTGCGATATTTTTTGGTACATGGTGATGTCAGAAAGATGGATTTTGCCAGCTTCGGAATACTTATCTTGTTCTATTATACAGAATTCTGTTCCTTTGTCGCTAGGTAGGAATATCATATTTTTGTTTTTCAAATTCTTCAATGTTTCTTGTTCTAGTTTCGACAAGTTATTGTGTTGTTTCTTTTTTTCATTTTCAAGTAAAATTCGTATTCGTTGGTACGTTCGTGTTAGTTTTTGTTCTAATTCATTGTTAGGCTGAGGCATTCGGAGGTTTGTGTGCCAAGGATATTTCTTAAGAGGTTGTACGTCATCATTATCCCTCAGTGCATCCTGCCATCTTAATTGATGTGCCAATCTGCTGTAGTTGACATTGAAGTCTTCGATTGATGAAAATTTCCCAAGAATTTTCATGAATAGCTCCATTCTTTGGTTGCCAAGGAATTAGGTGCTTAAAATGCTCAAGTCTGAAGATATCTTTCTATTCTATGCCCAGGGGTGCTTGCAATCCTTTTGATTATCAGCCGCAAGGCAAAGCCATGATAAATAAAAGCAGAGAAGTCTGTTCAGCAATCCTTCAACTTCTTCAATCATTCCAGTTATTTCAATTTGGGTTGGGCCATTCCAAGCCGCTTTTTGCAAAGGAAACGCAATGTCTACGGCTGCTAAGGAATATTTGTGCAAAAATTTTTCAAATCTGAAGACATCTCTCTATCACATGCCCAAGAGAAGTGTCACTCTACACTCTTAAGAATTTTAGAAGCTTTAAAGACTTAATTTGGATCAGATATAAGAATCTTTCCTGGCGCAAAGTGGATTGTGTTTAGTAGATCTAAGAGCTGTGCTACGTTTACATTAGAAAAACAAGCTTGATTCACAGAATTTTCTATGGATGGGAATTCCAACTTACTCTTGGCTTCTCACTCACAAAAAAGGCTTACATAGTTATCTCAGTGCTAAAATATTCGGCCCATCAAGGCTTCTATCTGTTAGCATTAGGTTTGCCGAGTAGATATACATTTCAGTAAAATCTCATGTGAAATTTATCCGCGTCATCTTTGGACAACCAGAAGCAGAGACAATAACGCGCATGTATGCTATTTGAACATCAATATCACAATCTATGAGTTTGACCTTTGTACCACTGAGGTTGACCAAGATTAACGAAATCATCCTTATTCATTTTTCTGTTGTGATTTACACATTTTGAAAATAGCATGCGACTTAACGCTGACAACCTTTGCTAGGATTTCTTCCAATGCAGCAACTTTCGTGTCAAGCAACTAAGGACTAACAGCATTTATTGCAGCATTGCGAATGTTCCCTGCCAACAGTCCCTGTAAAAGGCGTCTGTTCATGTATCCGGCGGTCTTCTGTTCCCCCTTTCAAGCGCAGGAATAGAAGGCAAGTGTATGTGTGGATCGCGTCCGTGGTCCATTATCTCCCTGCTTAGCGTGGGGTTAGCAAAGTGTTTGTGTATATCAGGTGTGGAAATTCCCCATTATTCTAATGTATTTTTAATGGTGACAAATCCACCATCTTTTTTTAGCCATGATCAAATAAATTCTAGATAGTTATAGATATATATATATATACTGTAGTTATATATATAGTATTTATATATAGTATTCATAGTATATACACTTAGCACAATTGAAAACGCACCACCTGTCAAATCCAGATAATTCGAAGTAAATCGCTTCGATTGAATATGGAATGAAGGACGCACGCTAATTGACATAGATATCTGCACGACGGCGGTCTGGTGGTGGGATTGCGTAATTGTTCAGACTGAATTACTGAAGCAAGCATTATTATTACCGAATTACTTAGCAAGTATGTGTTCAAATTGAACTTCGATCATGAAGTATAAAATTAACGACCTATTATGGGAAATGACGGTTTTGTGAAAAATCTTAAGATGGTGCGTCAAATGTCTGATGCCGAAAGATGGCGTGCTATTGGCATGCTTGACGCTGGAATGTCCCTTCGGGCAGTCGGACGACATTTCGGTCGTTCGCATACGACGATTGCCCGACTTCTCAAGAAAGCGAGAGCAAATGGTACCGTGGCACATGCTGGCGTTGGTGCAGTTCGTCACACAACTGCCAGAGCTGACCGGCGATTGCTCAGAATGGTGCGAGGCAATCCCACACTCCTCGCAACTCTGCTACGACTGATGTGGGGCGAAAGAAGTCGCAGAGGCAACATCCTGAGCTCGGGCACCATAAGAAATCGGCTTCGAGAGCAAGGACTTCGCTCAAGGAAGATGCGCAAATGCCCCAGATTAACACCTGCGCATGTGGCACGAAGAGAGCGGTGGGCGATGCAACGAGTTCACTGGAGACTACCACAATGGAGACGTATCATCTTCACTGACGAAAGTCGGTTTCGTCTGTTCCGCAATGATGGCCGCATTCGTGTTTGGCGTGTGCCACGCCAAGAGATGCTGCAGCAACACGTCCAGTCTACTCATCAGCAACAGGGGCCATCCGTTCACGTGTGGGCAGGCATCACCCTGACGGGCAAGACCGAGCTGGTAGTGCTCAACACGAACATGACTGGTGAGCGTTATGCTGAACTGCTGCAAGCGCATCTTCTGCCATTTGCGACTCGAACATTCGGAGACGTGGCCAACTGGATCCTGCAAGATGATAACGCACCTTCGCATCGTGCATACAATGTGACGCAGCTGAAGGAAAACTTAGGGATACGGACTCTTCGCTGGCCATCAAGGTCGCCGGACATGAACCCGATCGAGCACGTGTGGGATTATCTGAAGCGCCAGGTTCAGCAGCGGGACCCGCCGCCGCAAACACTGCGTGAATTACAAGAGACAGTGGTTGCAGTTTGGCAACAAATTCCTCAAAATTTTCTGAGACGGCTCGTCCTCAGAATGCCGCGACGAATCAGTGCCTTATTGACTGCTCGCGGAGGTTATACCCGCTATTAACTTGCACAAGTATAGATGTTATGTTTAATAATTACTTTTCTTAATCACTAAAAGTTTGTCCTTTTCATTTACATGTTATGTTTAATAATTTCTTTTCTTAATCACTAAAAGTTTGTCCTATTCATTTACATTAGCTGTCAATCATGTCATTAGACCCCTGACCGCCGTCGGGCCGTAGCACAGATATCTATGTCGGTTAGAATGCGTCCTCCATTCTTTATCAATCGTGTATAGCGATCAATTTGACGGATTTGCCAGGTGGTGCGTTTTCAATTGTGCTAAGTGTATAGTATAGGTTATAGTTATATTTTGAGGTTTATACTGCTTTTTATTGACTAGCTATGGCGTGATATAAACCGAGCCGTGCGCTATTAATCAGATGCCTTGCTCCGAAATCGTTGGAAGCAACGTTGATTGCACAATTCGTGGTGTTGAAAAGACCATACAAAATAAAATTTGTTGGCATACAAAATCTGCATCATCTGAAGAACTCTACTCTACGAAATATGACAACTATAATCCGCAAAGCAAGTCATTTAGGGCTACCATTTCAGAATGTGACATTGAAATTCTGACTAACCCACCTAACTGGGCGATCATGTGCTCATTAGAAAATTTATCAACAGACACTCCACGAAATTATTATAGAGATGATTCCATGTATGCAGGGCGCATTGGTTCTTCATATCAACAAGAACGAAGGAATGTGAATTCATATAATTAGTTGATGGCAGCTGACGGGAGGTTATTTAAATTTCGTAGTGAATCTCACTTCCGCTTGTGTCGTCTCCACAAGAAAAGATTAGCTGCTAAAAATATGTTCGGTCTATTTGCTAAAAAGTATATTTACAATTCCGAGCCTTCGCGAGCCGGCTCGCATTGTCAAGGTTTGACAGGAGTGAGGGCACGCTCAACGTCTGGTTATTTCATGTTTTCGATTGAGTGATGGTCATTGCTCTTCAATATGATTGACGTCTGAGTCTCGGCTCTATCGGTGATCTGCATCTGTCAATAATCTCTAGCTGGAAGTCTGTGATTGCGCTATCCATGCTGTTATTTGATAGGCTGCGCTTGTGTTCATTATATCGGAAATTGAAAGGTCTTGACGTCTGACTTATGTAGCTGCCATGACACAACTTGCGAGTAAACCGATATACTAGATGTTTATCAGAGCAAGCAAAACTACACCCCTAACGATCACAGACTTCGCAATTGTCATGTCTCCTCTTTTCGTTGTGACTGAGACATTGTTTGAGACTAGAGGCAGGCTGGCTTCCTAATTTTGTCGGCAAATCATAATTCTTAATGATTTCATTGATTCTCTTCGTGCAGCTATCATTGATAAATTTCATCGAGAAAACTTTCTCTTTTTCAATGTTTCCGAATGCCTTTTCATCTTTTTAGTGTTGAGGTTCACACTTCGGAAACCATTTTTATCCAGCCTCTTCTTGACTCTTTCCATAGATGCCTCTTCGTTTCTCATGCTCGAGCATCTACTTCTCACATTGTCGATATAATTATTAAAAAACTAGCTTTTACATGACGAGGAAGCCAGCTGTCTCTTCTCAAAGTGATGTCGGAGTGACAAGGATTGGAATACCGTCCGTAGTCAATATTATTTTCAATTATCCTTATCTGCAAGGAAACTCAGACAAGTACCCCGCTCCGGTATCTCGATAGTAAATTTAATGCTCTCATTGATGGCATTAAAAGTAGTTCGAATTTTCCCACTTGACGCGCACCCGGATCAGATGTCAGCCCTCAGCCCTTTTTTGAAGCGCAGAGGATCGTAATTTGACCCTTTTGAAGCGCAGAGGATCGCAATTTGGCCCTTTTGAAGCGCAGCGGTTCGTATTTTAGCCCTTTTGAGTCGTGGAAGATCGTATTTGTCCTGTTTAAGTCCACTAGGATCGTGTTTTGGCCTCTTTAGGTCCAGTAGGACAGGGATTTGGTCGGAAGGTT
This sequence comes from Prostheceraeus crozeri, assembly GCA_907163375.1. Classification (NCBI taxonomy): domain Eukaryota; kingdom Metazoa; phylum Platyhelminthes; order Polycladida; family Euryleptidae; genus Prostheceraeus; species Prostheceraeus crozeri. The sequence goes on along the minus strand of CAJQUW010002570.1, from coordinate 218,149 downwards.
GTGGATGGAAGGTCGGAAAGGAGGTTGGGAGGTGGCCGAGTATGTGATGGTAAGCAGACCAAAGGAGAGACCGATGCAGGGTGGAAAGTTGGACAGGCGGCGGTAGGAGAGAGTGGGGTGGAGTTGGAAGAACAGCCCAGTGCAGGTAGGAGAGAGAAGCTGACAAGCAGAGTTTGTCCAAAGTGAGTCATGTTTTGAGGCATGTCGTGCAGAAGTGGACGTGTTTTGTCCACGGTGTGCCCAACTTTTGACTGCGAGAGTTGATGAGAGAATAGGATTTTTTCTAAGGGCTTTGGACGTTTTGGGATGAGGAATGCCATTTTTCGGGATGAAGAGTGCTCGTATGGAAAAGCGGATGGCAGATTCGGAGTCTACGTGCAATTTTACATCAGTAAGGTTATTTTCAAGCAATCAGAGAGAAAAAAGTTCTGCCCCCCCCCCCCCCCGGGAAAGACAGTTAGGTTTCACGGATTTGTCTCTAGAATTGGAACGCGGAATCGTATGAAAAAACGGCTGTCAGATTTGGAATACTCATCACTTTCTGCATCAGATGAGAGGGTTTGTATCAAAAGTTGAGACACGTTTCCTTTCCTATTTTTGACACTTAGGATTTTGCAGGTTTTGGACGTTTAGGGATGAGGAAGGCCATTTTTCGGGATGAAGGAGTGCCCGCATGGAAAAACGGAAGGCAGAAGTGGACGTGTTTTGGGAAACCAGAGAAGGGTTAGAGGAATAGGAGGAAAGTCGGCTTGGAGGCAGGAGTGGAAAGACTTGTTTCTCGACCGACTTGCCTCGGCTACATAAGTGGAGTCTCCACTTATGGGAATCAGTTCTCCTCCCGACAGTGAACCTTGGAGCTCCGATGATAGCATCGGAAAACTCGGATCGGTAGATTTTTCGATTGGCGCACTCACCTAAGTTGTCAGCGTGAGTGGAAAGCCAGGAGATGGCCTAGTCTCCAGGCCATCGTAGTAGGCCTAAACTTTAAAGGCGTGTATCTCTGCTTGTAGTAATCGGATGGACTTCGTTCAACGTTTATTCGAGAGCTCATGATTCAGGTCAAGTCATAGACTACTTACAAACGTTTTATATGTCGTGCTAATATGCCAAAAAATTTTAATTCGTTATTTTTGGAGGTTTTCTGGGGGTTTCGACCCTGCTGAATTCAACGAAGGCATTTATAAGTGTGTATGGGTAAGTCTTCTAATTGGACGAGGGTTCTCGCCCATTCCTAACTCAGGAGAATTGACTATTAAGAAGAGATGTTGCTTTGCTTTTCACATTTGCCTTTCGCAAGTGTCGGATGCATGGTACGGAGAGTTTCGCTGTAATATTCCAATGACAGGGCGTTCCTTCGGTACAGCGGATGATGCCGTAGTGATAAGTGTGACAAGGGAGTGTGTCATATTTTAGACCGAAACCTCTGGGGCAACTCATGTTGGGCAACTCACAAAGTTCTCAACGTAGCACTTTGAACGCCAATCGGTTGAGTCTTAGCTATCTTGTCATGGGTGGCTTATAAACATCACCATTGCAAAACGCTTGTGGATCGCGACACGGCTTGCTATCAGGCCATCACTCTCCAAGTTCAAGCGCCTTGCTATCAGGCTTAGAAAGTTAAGTGATCATTCAAGTGCTTGCTGTTGGTGAGCGTTCTTTCGAGATAGCCGTGAAGTCCGTAGTCATGAGTATTGCACGGGACGTTGGCAATTGTAATCCTTGTGAAACCTCTCTGCGTCATGTTTTCAAGTGGTTGCCTTTCGTCTCAACGTTGTACTCTGACTGCCAGGGCGACATTTAGCTATCTGCCACAGGTCACCTTATAAAATTTCCATTTCCTGAATGCCTAAACACTCCCGTAGGTTAACCACAGGTAACTCATGCATGCGAGAATGAACCATGAGTTCTGTTAAGAACTGCCTCTATCACCGAGGCTAAATGATGAAGGGATGAAGGGAGGTCACCCTTGCACCACATGCAACACACTTCTCTCTTCTGTAGCAAACAATCTCTTACCATGCGAATGAAAAGTCGTGTTAGATGACTGTTTACTGCAATAAAGTTGAAATTAACGTATTGGCATGAAGAATAAATCGGTGTTTCGTAAATGAGTACACTCCAAACTGTAACGTGCTTCGTTGTAGGAATGTTAACCAACGTTAACTTCATGAACGTTAAAGTGAAACCCATAATGTAACATCAACGTGTTACGTTTTCATGACATTTCCAACACGCATCGTTGAATGATGGAGATGAAGAGTCGTTGTTCGGGCCTGGAAGATAAGAGACTACCTGTATTGATTTGGTATTTTTCCTCCACAACTGAATTAAATTGGTCAATGGAATTTGCAATTGGTGCGGAATTAGAAATGAATTCGTCTGAGACCGAATGAAACACTGATGAGATATAGGCTGCTGGAGAATGTTTCAGTGTTGAGCGCAGACCAAAACCTCCATTACTTGGCTTAAGCTGAACTTGGTTCCATGCAGGGTCAGGCAACTCTATGGCTACACTTACACTATCTTCGACAGTCTTACGAATATCAATGTCAAAAGAATCGAAGACCTCCTTTGCAATACCTGTGGGAATAGTCCTTGCTAGGTGGTTTACCCGACAGAAGGATGCACAAGATCGCAGCAAAGCAACTGACACTTGGGGATCATGCAGTTCAGTTATCTTGTCCAAAAGTTTCCTGGCTTTTTGACACCTCAGGTTAACAAAATTTTGATAAAAAGTGGGATCACCAATAGGTGATCCAAGGATTTCGATGTTCGGAACTGAAAAATGTTTGAAAGCAGCGTTAAAGCCACTACTTCCTTGATGGAATAGCTCACATTTGTGGGCTGGACGAGAAGTCCGATGTCTTGTGACTCCTTCTCTAGCAATTTGTACGCTTGAATCGCTTCCTCATTGTGGCCTGCGAAAATACCACAGGGTGTCTACTACATCACGAATTTTCAAATCCAGGAGATATCATTGCAAAAATCAAGGAGCTTATCAAAATTTTTATGATAGTCATAAAATGATCATCTCATGTTATCATCATTTTAACAGTGCCGCTACCTACTAGGTATTTCGTATTTCTCTTTTTCGCCTAATTCCTAAGCATTAATCATAACCGTAGAATTGTTTTGTCTCATTAAGGCTTAAAAATAACTGCTGCTATAGGTTTCAACACTATATTACAACATTTTTCAAACACTCAGTTATAAAACGAATTACGCTTTTATCTGGTTTTCAAGAGGTCAGAAACTAGTCTTTAAGTTTTTGAGCACCGTAGCTTGATCGTCAAGTTCACACTGTTTCTCTCTATTGATCGAATATTGAGTTTCAATATTGTTCAATTCACAATCCAGTTCAGCAGCACGTTTGCCTTTAACTTGCTGATCTTCTTCATTCCTTTTTAGTTCGAGTGCCATTACACGTCGCCGGGATGAATACTTGACCGATTCGATCAAAGAAGCAGTTAGCGAAACATGCAGAACCCCTCCATAATACTGAATAGCTTCATGGACCACACGTTCCGCCAAGATAGACCTCTCATGAAGATTCTCTATTAGCCTATCCTTGCTTATGCTGAAGCCACCTTCTACTACCGCTTGACCATGGAATCAGACCAAAACCTTCCTCACTACTGCCCACATGTGTTAAGAACTTTCTTTGTTTCGTAGAAAACTGGAGTAGAGGACGTCCAATCGTCAAAACATTAAGAAGTTAAATTTTGGTATTGATGCATGCAGTTTTTCGTTAGATCTGATTGAATGAAGTCGGAATATTTCTTCTTTGCCCAATCAGCCAGAGATATAGAAATGCAGTTGGAATCGATCATTCTGTTCAATAAAATGTCAAAACGCGTTTCGCAAAGGGTTGAAGACTTGGTTAAAATGACAAGTGGAGAGAGTGATGCAACGTCTTTAACAAGATCGTGTTTCAGCGGACTCCTCTCAAGTATTTTATCCACTATCGCGGTAAGGGAATAGCGAGCGGCTTGACCGAACTCCAACATTCTGCGTGGATGAGAATTCTTTGGGATGCTGCGTTTGGCTCCGAATTCCAGATCCACTTGCGATATTTCCCTCAGATTTGCATCGTTATTCAGATCACGTGCCAGAATTTTGGAAGCGTCTGTCCCCACCTCCGGCATAACCGATGCCTTAACGAATCTTTTCAATGTACATTATCTGTGACAAGTCCCATGAGAAAACCGTGTAAAAATGGAATCATAGGCTTGTCGTGTTGAAACCGCCGTAGAAATGGCTCAAACTGAGACGCTAGGGAGCTGAAAAACAGCGCGTCAACGACTTGAGAATGATGCTACATGGGGTTGAGGTTTCAAATCGACGCAAAATTTCTCAATGCTCGCAGAATCTCTATTGTTCCGCTACATATATCTTAATTTTCTACCCAATCGCATTTGCAAAAAGACTCAGGAAATGTAGTTGAACCTATAATACGAGTATGTGTGGCCAATAATCAGCCCTGCGTGCAGGAGAATCTTTGAAAGGGTAGAACATGCTTTGCAGTACAGTTGACAAATCCCAAGTACTTTTTTCAATCCATACTGAAATGCTCCACTCACGCATGACACGTAACGAGCATGCACCTGTTTGGAGCAATTCCTTCCCACACTTGTGCTGAAATTTTTCAGAAAATCTTCGTTGAAATGATTGACTGCCATGCTGATTTGCAACAATCTATTGAAGACATCAACAAGTGAGCCACCAATTTTATCCAATGCTTTATTGACATTTTCAAATATGTTTTCAGCTTTCGAGTGAGTGAGAAATGCTGATGTTGCATATTCACTAACTACAACACCAGTGCTCGTTGAAATATCTAATCCACAGATCTTGATGTCCCCTTTGAACAATTTTGTTTAATGCCTCATCGAAAGATACGCTAAACTCTTTGGACGTATGTACTCTGGCTAGTATCCTTTCTGAAAATGTGGAGATAATCCGAAAGTCACAACGTAGCCTACCCTATCTTTGACCATTTGGAAGTTGTCAACAACAGGGTGGCTCTTGGACATCGCTTGAAATACAGATTGTTGATCATCACATGATCGTTGTGAACGGTGTTTCTTTACCATACCCAAGGCCCAAATTATATCTGCTTTGATGTACTTCAATTCTCATAGCTGCTGTAATAGGAGCCGTTCCCGTTTCCGGGTTAATAGTAGAGATTTTACTTGTGTGCATCGATGAAGATGCATCAGCATTCATTGAAGATGATGTGGTTGTGGTCAAGGATGTGGGAACGTCGACACTACGATGAACAAGATTCACTAACTGATGGTGATTGAATGCAACTACAAAGTAGGAGTCACTATTATGTTTTCGAAGTCTGAGACAGCCACCGAGTTTGAAAATTCATGTATACGAAAAAGCTAAAATCAACACATGTAACCTGAAACAGAAAGAAACACACATGAACATTAGTTTACGCTATCAAATGAAATCGAAAAGAACAAACGAAGCCAAAGTAAACGAAAAGCATAATTACATTTCATTTACATTTCCTACATCTTACATTCTTACGTTTTCTTAGTACATGTATATCAAATAGCTTTATGAAATTCCAATGTAATATAACTTAACATAGGGATACATGTATATGAAAAATTATTCAAGAAATTATTGTCTCGTATATCTAAGACTTGTACTTTATAGAATAGCTTATACAAGAAATTGTTGTGGATCGCATATAAGACTTGTACATAATTCTTATATAAATTCTTACATTCTTATACTCTTATACGGTCTTACATAGGTTACTACATACGTTCTTAGCAAGATATGAAATTTCATTTCGTACGGGAAGCTATGATGATGCAAAAGCAAAGTTTAAAACAAAAAAATAAAATGAGAATATCTAAAAGACATATTCTTTTTACATTATAGGAGCAATGCATTATACTCGTAATAAAAGACTAGGTTATTTTACGTGAAGGTACATAAAATTATGCCAATTTAGGTCGTTCCAGGTTTTTAGGCCATATGTGAGGCCTGTTACTGTCAATTGTGGGAGAGGAGCATGAGCACCTTAGCCAGGCTGCAGAAAAAGGGAAAACGTGGTGCAAGGACTTGAAGTTTGAAACCTGTGACCAAAGAACATCAACGTTGTGGTTGTGTCAACCAACCCCCTCCCTGCTATTGGGAAGGGTCCACGGGACCGTCAGATGTTGGGCGGGCTAATTAGCCCCTCCCTGCGGCGGATGAGCTCCACACACCTGACGGGGGTAGCCAACATGTCCCATGGTGTGAGCGTCGTGAATATGTGTGCAAGTGAAGAGGTGTTTTGCATTATGTGGTTGTGATTAACATAGAGGGGACCAGCGTCACAGTCAGGGATTTTCATCAAATTTACGCCCCACCCCAAAATTTACGCCCACTGAAAATAGTTGAATTTTGCCAGTAAATCCACTTATATTCGTCATTGTGAATGATTTCTCTCTACTGATAGCCAATCATGTCATGTGAAAACGATTGAAGAAACATAATTAACAAATTGCAAAATATCAAGCTGACAAATTCCTCCAGTGTTACAAAACAGCAAATTTAGAAAGAAAATGCGATAAGATAAGTTGTTGATGACGATCAAGAATCTCGATACACCTGAAACACGGATCGTGAATTGATTGAATCAAAATAAATTCATGATCTTCACATCACGGTGAGAAATTGGCGCCCCTTTCATAGAAATCTGACCTACTTTGGCGTTTCTTTCAACTTTCCTTTCGGTACTGCCCTTTAAACGGCAATCACATCCCTGCATAAATTTTAAAAAATTCCGTTCCGGACAATATGACTACATCTGCATGCTCTTGTACTTCGTCCATTGTTCGTTCACCTGTAATTCGAAAGTCCACTCGTGTAAGAGTATGACCTACAGATGCTTTCGAATATACAAATCATATTAAGGAAATACCTCTTCAACTTTTATCTGTACAATATAGTAAACAACTCAATGGAATCGGTCTATAACCAAAATGTCGCAATTTATCTATTGGAAATAAATCGGGGTTTCTCGTGCGACCTCCTTCCATTCACAAGTTCGTGATAGATCCCGGACGAACAACTCATTATTGGTATTAAATTGCTAAATGACGCATGAACTACATTAAAAATCAATTTATAAAAGTACAAAAACAATGGTAAATATGAGTCATGTAACAAAACCATGCACAAGAAGCTTTTTCTTTTTTTAGCGTTAGTCACACTGGCGTTTTTATAATTGCCAAAAACAATTTGGTGGTCCTCTTTCGATCCCTTCTCTCCCATTCCGAGTCTTTTATCATAAGTTTGTGGTTCAATTCAGTGCGTCAGCAAATTGGCAATATTTGCAACAATATTTGACCAAATACGTAGCGCAGCTTCACAGACAAGTTAAGAAAAAAGGTTCAACAGGTCATCAGTGCAGAAAATATGTCTTAAATACCTAAAAAAACATGTCACAATTAGCAAAAAAGGATTTTATAAGCGCACTCTTTCTCAATTTTTTTTTCTTGAACAACAATGTAGAGCTCTTTCATGACGTGTTTTGTTTTTGCTATTGATGGTGTTCGGGTTTATGGATGCCCTATTATATTCTATCATAATGTCTATTTACGTTATTGATACATTTTCAGGTTGATGATTTAGATGCTGAACATTCATTCTCCATATAATAGGGAAGAGCGCGGTATTATGGGTAACCTGAGTTTAAGGGGTTACATAGACCACCAATTCCGCTATAGGATCAACTTTCTTGGCCTAATCAATTGCTATGGACACAGACGCAAGGTTCCGCATGTTATTTTCCCATAATACCCGTTTCATTATGTTGTAGAGGAACTTTCCTGAATAGACACGATTTTGCTATTTTCAAAAGTTCGCGGGTGTTATGGGCCACCTGTCGGGGGTGTTATGGACCACCCATTAATGTTTGTTAAAAAAGCGACATTAATAATAATAATAATAATAACTGTATATTTATAGAGCGCCATTACTTGGTGAGCTCATGGCGCAACAAAATTATACAACATTACATGTACACAAAATAACATAAACACATCAGCGATTGGAAGAAATAAAGTGTGTCTTCAAAGACTTTTTAAATGAGTGTAGGGATGCTGAGTTCCTCACGTCTCTGGGTAAGGAATTCCACAATACGGGTGCAGCATAGGAAAATGATCTTCTTCCGAATCGAGTCCGATAATTGCGAGACTCCAGAATTCGGTCATCATCAGATGAACGCAACGATCGCCTAGGAACATATACGGATACGAGATCTGACAAATAGGACGGACAAGAGCCCTGAAGAATCTTGTACACAGTGACACAAATTTTAAAACATATCCGTTGTCTGATACGAAGCCAGTGTAAATCAGAAAGATGACACGATATATGATCATATTTCGGAATACGCATAATTAACCTCGCCGCATTGTTTTGAATACGCTGTAGCTTATCCAGAAGATACGTTGGACAGTTGTATAGAATTGAATTACAGTAATCAATTCGAGAAAGAATAGTACTGCACACCACAGTTTTACACGCATCCGTTGATAAATAGCGTCGGATATGGCGCAAGCGGCGCAACTCACAATTTAAAACACGAATCAAGTTGATAACGTGACACGATGAATCGAGGTTTCGATCGAATGATATACCAAGATTCCTCACTTTCTGAGAAAAATCAAAATGTGGTAGTGGCTCAGTTGGCATTCTTATGCTTGGAGGATATAACATAATCACTTCAGTCTTCCGTCTATTCAAAATCAGTTGATTACTTGCCAACCAATCCTCCACTTGATGAAGACAATTATTCGCAGACAGCAAGAGCTCATGTACTCGCTCAGAAGTCGTGCTTTGATAGAATTGGCAGTCATCCGCATACATATGGTATTTGAAAGAGTGGCAGCCGAACACTTTCGAGATTGGTGAGAGATAAAGCGAGAATAAAATAGGTCCTAGGACGGAGCCTTGCGGTACACCACATGAAAGAAATGATTTTTTGGATGTACTGTGAGACACCATAACAGACTGAGTCCTTTGAGATAGGTATGATACGAACCATTCATGAGCTGTTCCTATCACGCCATACGTATATTTCAGACGGGATTTCAAAATATCATGATCAACCGTATCAAATGCAGAAGTCAAATCAACAAGCACGAGGACAGACACTTGACCATTGTCAAAAGATAATAGCAAGTCATTCATGATTTTCAATAGCGCCGTCTCCGTGCTATGATTCGACCGGTAAGCCGATTGATAAGATTCAAATAAGTTATTCGCAGTCAGATGTTGCATCAACTGTTGAGAAGCTACTTTCTCTATCACTTTTGAAAGAAAAGGTAATTGTGACACCGGACGATAATTTTCAAAAGAATTCCTATCCAATGTGGCCTTTTTCAATAGGGGCTTGATAACAGCATGCTTTAAAGCAACAGGAAAGACACCAGTTTTCAATGAATAATTGACAATTTCAGTAATCACAGGTAGCACATCATCAATGTGATCTTTCAGTAGAGCTACAGGGATGGGATCCAAAACTGATGATGTCATCGACAATTTAGCTATGACTTCACGTATGTCAGACTGTGACATTTCTTTGAAAGAAGACAATGGAACCCCGGAGAAACGCAAATCAAAAACATGACTATCATCAGTATCACTATTAGTGGCACCAGTGATTTGTCTCTTTACGTACAAAATCTTATCAACGAAATAATTCAGAAATAAATCAGGCAAATCCGTAGAACAGTAAATTGTTGGAACTTGATTCCGCTTCTTGTTTGAGGTTAGATCATTCACAACTTTAAACAGCTCTTTACTGGTTTTAACCTCATTGATCAATTTGTTATAGTAATTTGACTTTGCTCGGGTAACAAGTCTGATTACTTGAAGCTTAGCATTTTTATAAGCGAGCATGTCTACAGTTAGTCCGGACTTGCGCCATTTGCGCTCAGCACGACGACGCGTACGCTTAAGGGAAAGAAGTTCGGTGCTAATTGACCGAAACCAAGGCGAAGATCTTCGTTTACACTGACGTTGTTCTTCAGGAGCATGAATGTTCAATGTTTTTCTCAATGTGTTATTGTAGTTTATAACATCAGAAGGGTCCAAGCTTTTTAATCCATCAGATAAATCATGACCAAACGCAGAATGATCAATACGCCATAAATTGCGACAAGCAGCGGTAGAAGTAGTATGTAATGTTTCTATGCAAAAGTTAGTAAGAACAACACGGTGATCAGATTCCAAGGTATCAGGAGTTTCCACAGTGAATATCAACTCATCTGACTCACGTAAAATAACCAAATCCAGAATGTGACCCTTTATATGCGTTGGATGCATTACAACTTGCTTCAAATCAAACATCTGCAGGAATTTTAAGAATTTCATTGCGCTGGTATCCTTGTAATTATCAATATGAAAATTAAAGTCACCAACAATACAAACATAATCTTGAATCAAATTGACATAGTCGAGAAATACTGAAAATTCGTCAAAAAATGTTGAAACTTTTAGCTGGTTCTTAGAGCTTGGAGGAGGACGATAAATACAAAAGAATGTTAGAGAAAGCTTTTTTACCATTATTGATAATTGCATCAATTCAAAAGTTGTGTGCACAAACGGAAACGACGCAATGAAACTCACATGACGAAGACTCCGTTTATATATAATGCCAATACCACCACCTCTTGATGTCGTACGAGGAAATGAATTCATTAGATGGGTTGAAGAGGACAATGCTCCACAAAAATGTTCATCTCCTACAGAACGAAGCCAAGTCTCAGTCAGGAACATAATATCTATATCATTGTCATCGATGAACAGGGAAATTTCGGAGCATTTTTCAAAAGAACACACGGAGCGAGCGTTGAATAATCCAATCTTAAAAGTATCGGAACATTGATCTTGAACTTTGCGACTGCATTTTGCCAAATCTATTAATGAAGTTGAAAGGGAATGAGACGTTTCAATGTAATAGCGATTAACATACGAAACATACTTCTGAGCTAATGAATACACGCCAACTGTGCCAATTTGTCAAAACAGTTGTTTAGAAATATCAATACGATCTAGAACTTTACCATCTTTGAACAATCTTCCTGATTTGATGAAAATTTTACTTCCATCTGAATTCGAGGCTCTCAACTCCTTGCAAACGTCTCTTAATCGTTTCTCCTCTTTCCGCTGTAGAACTGATAAATCTTTGACAAAGAAAATATTTTGTGAAGAAAGTGATGCATCTGCACGGGTACGCTTTTGGTTAAATAAAACGCAATTCTTTGCTTCGCGGTTAGCAAAAATTATCTTCAATGGTCTTACTTTGTTTTCATCGTGACGACCAATTCGAGACGTAGAGACTATGTCAGCCTTGTTAAAATCTGAATCAATTTTATTGCAAATATATTGAAGCTTTGTAATGTCCTCACTCAACAAAACAGAATCCTCCGTTAATAAACCAGACTCTGGAATTCCATGTGCCATCAAATTATTGGCTCTGATGCTATTCTCTTGCTTTTCTATATACAATTGTTGAGAGGTGATTACATCTTTCATATGTTTGATATTGATGTCAATTTTCGCTCGATTGAGTCGTAGACCATCAAAGTTCGATTCTATCTGATCAATTCTTGACGTCAAGGCATCAATTTTGGCGCTAATTCGTGATTCAAATTCGGAAAACAGTAATCGGATTTCATCCATCAAAGATGCGTTTTGAGACCCAGATCGAGAGCTTCGCCTTTCAGACATTTGCTATTGTGCTAGAAGAGGAAGTGGAGTAAGGTCACAATTTATCGCAGCAATATTTTCCCTGCAGAATTTTTCCCTGAGAAGGGAAAGTTTTGGGCAATACTAACGCGGGAAACTGATTGCAGTGATGAATTTGAGAGCACGGAAGACGTTGTAGCAGCAGCAATTAATTCAGATTGCGGATGGAGGCGAGATGGGAGAAGTGATGACGTCGACCGATATCAGCGCGAACAAGGGGAGAATAAATCCCAGATGCAATATCAGAACAAAGAGATCACTTCGCCGAAGTAATATTCAAAGTTGAATAATGCCGAAAATTCGAAGCGAATCGAAGAGAATTCAATAATAATTTGCACGATGCCAACGATCAGGAGACGGTGAAAAAAATGATACAAAAATCTTCTGTGTACGGCAACTGTTACCCGGGTAATTTGAGAAAAACGCTGTACCAATTGAGCAAGCCTCAAGACACAACCGTCAGACACAAATTAATTATAATTAATTTGAGACACAATTAATTATATGCTACACAAGTCAAATTTACGATGCTCCTACACATAAGAGCGATTAACTTATTTGATTGACCAGTCAACCAGTGGCTAACCGGAATAACTTAAATTTTGACGAATAATTAAACCTTGCTATGCGAAGGCATGATAATCAAAGCTATTATTGAGAATAATCAGCGTGAGATCTGTAAATTTACACTGATGGAGATTGATTAATTCCAAAAGAAGTCACCAAACTGCTTGAAACCGAATTACAATGGCTACAGCTGGCTATCTGCCCAAATTTCTCAACATTAGTTTTCAGCACATTAGATGTAAATGCGCTTTAAAAACACCGACATGAAACAACTTGATGATTGACAACATTGCCGCTCGAGATGGCCATCCAAGTAATTACGTGAGATAACACACCGTAGGCACAGCCCTCTGCAAATACAAACTAGGCCTATTACTCCTATCACTCTTTTTCACCCAATGACTCGACTAACTAGGCTTCTTGTTGCTTACATCGCTTCAACTTTCAATTACTTTTTACAACAAAGTACTGCCACGCATTTTCCTGTTAGCTATGTTTGCGCTTGAGTAGATTGAGTGAAAATAAGTTTCTGGTTACCTTTGAGGTATTGCGGTGAATTGTGGGGTGGACCATAATTCCCCACTATAAGTATGCTTGCAAAATCAACTGTCAGTAGAAAGTGTGTTCAGCCAACTGTCTTTGTTTTCTCGAAGATGATTAACCATGCTGCATCCCCACAGCCATAATCTCCATTGGTGGTCAAAACATGACTTGCTCAGAAGAAAAAAAACACATTTATAAAAAGAGCGATCAAATTTTCGTAAAAACCTAATTTGGGGTACAAAAATTTAAAAAAATTAATTGCGCAGTCAGAGACACCAAATGTTTTTATTTACAATGTTTTCGTCCACATATACTCGAAAATTGAGTTTCAGGTAGGAAAATATGACTCAGAGGAGGGGGGTGGCCCATAACACACCGCTCTCCTCTACGTACTCCACAAATCATAGATTGCAAATAACTGATTTATAAATGATAAATTTACGCCCTATTCAGTCATACATTTACGCCCACACTTCTCAATTTACGTATTTACGCGCAAAATGTGAAATTTACGCCGGTGCGCAAATTTTCGCTCTGCCCGGGACACTGGAGGGGACGAAGAGGTGGAGAGTAGACAAAGGGGTTTATGTAATGTAGGTACTCTATTTAGAAAGGTGATTTGTTGGTGCGGAGCTGTACCAGTGCTCTGCATTCTGCATGTGTTTTCTTGAGTAGCTATTTTGTTGTTGGGCTGGATGACTGTAATTGGGAATGATTTGTACCCAGTGCTGAAAATTGTGGGGTTTTGTTTTCTGAGAGGTGGTGGTTGTTCCGCTAGAGGGTGGTGTTGGCATTTTTCTTTACATAAAAGCTGTTCTGGATGCGGAGTTCAGCAATGGGAAAGACGTGTGTTTTATCGTGTAGATGATCGATGAGATGACACAGTAAATATAAGACAACAAATAAATTGTGCAATATAAATTAATCACAAAGCAAGTGGACATTACTCACATAGCCTATTTCTGGACGGTAAGCGAATGCGTAGGCGCCGAGGACTTCAACCATGTCTCTGTGTTGAGGGCCATCAACTTGAAAAAATGAAAGTTTCGGAAAGGTCCGGACGATGTCGCTACAAATCAGATGCAACGACTGAGCTCCTGATGTGCCCGATGCACAAGTAGCTGAGCAAAATCCACATGCCTTAGAACCTGCAAAAATGTTTTCACAGCTATCTTCCATATACATGTATATTTACATTGAAACTGATGGATGAATAACATGTAAAGTGATTTCTGTCTTTGGTTAGAAATAGATATTTTCCAATTTTCCCTTAGAAAACATGAAAAATTACTATTATACCAATCCAACTTTTTTTGGAATCACTGCAACGATATTTGGGAAAATGCGATTGGATATGGTCCAGACGTGTCTGGATTCGAACCCCCAGTCACTTTGTTCATTCGGACAGGTGTTTGGCTACCACCTGTAATCCAGCTACTTGGAGTTTTTGACAGTGGGAATGCTTCCTACTAACTACATAACAAGCTTAATGACTCTAAATAATGCTATCAGCCGACCGCGTGTATTAGAGATGATCACAGCGCTTTGAAAAATGGACGAATACGAGAGTTCCGCAGACGAGAATTTATTTGTCTAACACTCTGGCAAAATTCTTTGTAGAACATAGAGTGATAATTATTTCCGAGATATGCTATTTCTTTGTCAGCTTGTATGTCAATTATATCATTTCTTGATCCTCCTGGCCTTTACTCTTCTCCATCGCCCGAGACTTTCTTCGTCGCGGACAGGAAAGAACAGTAACCCTCGCCTCAACTCTCCTAGAAGACCTCAACAGCATAAACTTGTGTTGACCTAGTGCGATACAAGATCCGACCACACACTCGTCAGAGGAAGCATGAACTTTAAATACAAATAGAGCAAAAAATAATGCAAAAAGACAAAAAACGCAAGCATTACGCAACACCCTCAAGAAGGTAAGCGAAAGTCATAAGAAAATCAAGCCAACTCAACACCAGGAAAAAGACTAAGAACAGAATCTGTTGAACTTAAGTGAGCAACTCTGCATCCCTGCACTCATTTAAAAGGTCTTGGAAGACATACTGTATTTCTTACAGTCGCAGACGTGTTTATGTCTTTCTGTGTACATGCAATGTTGTATAATTTTGTTGCGTTATGAGCTCACCAAGTAATGGCGCTCTATAAATATACAGTTACTTATCAAGGAAAGGAGGTACAAAATTGGTTCACAATCTAAGCAAAAAAACCTCCTAAACCAAGTGAAAGCCGATTACAAGGAATACGAGGAACAAGGAACAACGAACAAAGAGCTGAAGAGGCAGCCTCAAAAAAGGCATCCGTCAATAAAGCCAGAAAAGCAACCTCTTTACACACCGAAGCAACGCATAGAATCAGAGAGATACTTCAACATAGCAAGGGCGAAATAGATAAAATCATATCGAACTTCTACACAAGTCTCTTTGCCTCTAAGGAGGACATTAGAGACATTAATGGCTACATCGATGAAGACATCCCAACTATCATGGTACAAGAAATAGAACTAGCAATCAGAGAAATGCAAATAGGAAAGGCTCTCGGTCAAGATAGCTATTGAAATCCTCAAAGATGCTCCTCCCAAAGTCCGCAACATCATTGCCCAGCATTTTTCGGAATAAAGTTGCAGCTTCACGGAAGAGAAGTACAACCATCCTGCTCTTTAAGAAGGGCGAAAAGGATAACATCGAAAATTATCGACCAATCTGTTTGATGTCCCAAATGTTCAAACTCTTTTCCAGAGTTCTGCTCAACCGTATCTACTCGAAGCTGGAAGAAGGGAGCAGAAGAGAGCAAGCAGGTTTCAAGAAAGTCTTCGACACTATTTATCACATTCATGTAGTGACTCAGCTAATCGAAATAGTAAGAGAATACAAATATCCCGCGCAATTCTCTTTGTCTATTTCAAGAGGGCATTTGATTCGGTAGAAACAAAAGCTGTTCTCAATGCACTTAGAATGCATGCCATCCCGGAGCAATACGCTACCCTCATCAGGGAGCTGTATACAGACTATGACACAGGCATCTCACTTATTGATGAACCAATAACCGTCTCAGTCAGAAGCGTAGTCAAACAAGGCAACATTCTGCTCTAATCGTTTCTCTTATCAGCAACTCTGGAATCCGAGACTATAACAACCGACATGCCTCACGGCATAAATGTCGATGACTAACTATTGCAGCATCTTCGCTTCATTGACGGCATAGTTCTATTCGCGCACTCAAGCAGCATAGCATAACCCATATCGAAGGCCGGTGCGGTGCAGCCTGACCTTTGACCTCAGAGAGGGTCGGAAGAGCCAGGAATGGCAAAAACTTTAAAGACTTGTATCTTTGCTTGTAGGAGTCGGATTGACTTCGTTCAACATTTGTTGGAAAAGTCATGATCCGCTTGATGTGACAGACTACTTACAAACGTTTTATAAGTAGAGCTAAAATGCCGAAAAAAAATTAAATTCGTCATTGGATGTTTTCGGGGTTTTCGACCCTGCTGAAGTTGACCAATGCATTTATAATAGTGTATGAGAGTTCTGATTGGGCGAGCGAGGATTCCTAGCTCATTAAACATCCACTATAAAGAACTTGTTAAGACTTTCATGGTGCTATTTGCCTTTAGCAAGTGTCGGTGGCTCTGCGATCAGACCATTTCTCAAACTCACTGAAAGGGTGCATGGTAAGGAGGTTTTCGGCGTAATAATTCCGATGCCTATGGTTGGGTGGGCGTTCCTTCGAGATAGCGGTGAAGTCCGGGGAGTATCGCACGGGACGTTGGCAGTTTTAATCGCTGTAAAACCTCTCTGCGTCTTGTTTGCAAGTTTTCGTCTCAACGCCATACTCTGACCGCCAGGACGATATTAAGCTATATGCCACATGTTACTTTATAAATTTTCCGTTGCACTGAGTGGAAGACGGCAGTATGGAGTACGTTGGGCATAAGTTCTCAACGTCATCTTTTCTATCACTCGATCATGCTCTCCCATGGGTTAAGCACTTTCCTGTTTGTCTCACATGTATACGAGATGAACTGCCTCTATCTAAATGAATCAAATTTAGACATTCATGTGCCAAACGCACACACAAATCATACTTCTCTCTTTTCACTGATCAAGCTGTTTTGATGAGAACACACTTCACCGTAGTAGAATCATCATCGAAGAATTCATGTGTACATCAATAGGCTGCTATACTTTTAGTGAATAATCAAGTGCATTGATGTGTTATGACATCAGCACTAAAAATGTGTGACATCAGAAACAACGGCATTATGTTATCAACTGTCAGTGTAAAAACACTTTCATGTAGATGAGATCATGATGGTCTTAAACCTATACTGCAATCACTATTAAAGTGTTAAAACACTGCAACAACTAATCAGCTTACACAATCAGTTCAACACTATAGAGTGACAACAGGAAGAAATGCATTACATTAAAAACATCATGAGCTAGTTGATCAAGGTACATAATTGCATATGTCAAAGTGTTTTGCGTCGTCGTTGAACTATCAAATAGTAAGATTGAGGAACGTGCATCACTGAGTTTTCAATGACCAAACACATGTAGGATGTGAAAACTATGATTTGTGTTTCAGCTAAGTCTGTGAAGTTTAAACGAGTTCACTCTGAAGTTGAAAATCTCTTCAATATGATTATGTCATTATAATGAGTTAACTTGAATATGAGTAAACTAAAAACAGTAGGTATGTAGGTGTGAGCATGTGAAGACTCATACTTATGTTATGTGGGCGATGTAACAGTCAGATTGAAAAGTATAAACGTCTTGATGGTTTGCTATCACGAAAGTGGATGAATGAATACACAACACTGTTTCGTCAATCAGTAACGTCTGTGTTAGAAGTGATACAAGCTAAAGTTTTTTAGGTTAGATTGAATATCAACGCGAAAGTCACTGACAAACGTTGAAGGTTACTCCTTAGCATAAGTGAAACGGGTATATCATCCAGGGTAGTTCAAGTGACAGAATCAAAGTGAAACGTTTATCAAGTGAGTTGTTTCATAAGTCGCTGCAAGTTTGATTGTAAATGAACATTGAGAATAAATGCAGAAACTTACAAGCGCTTTTAGTTAAACTTTGAGATGCTTCGTTAAGCAGTGCAGTCGTATCGTGTTTAGGAATCAAGACACGTCTACACTTGTGGAGTGCTCTACACCATAGCACAGGTCGAGTTGTTGGAACTCATGTGGGTGATGGACATGGAAGATGGAGAGTGTCAGCTGTTTGAGTTAGGAATCTCAGATGCGCCTATATTAGATTGTGTGGAATCAAACTCACATTCACTGAAAAATGCCTATGTGTATGAGGTTTATTGCAGACAGGTTTAGAACGCAGTATTGCAAAGCTCGTCGTAAGAGTGAAATGTAGCATCATTGCATCAGGGTAGATGTAGTATTAGGAATAGCTGATGTTTGTTGTTATTGTTGAATGCAAGATCTGACAGGAATCAAACAAGCATTCATGTAGCATCTACGTGTGAGATGTAGATCAACCTCGCAGATGCGAACATGAGCATGTAAATTGAATCAAGCGTGTTGGTTACTCGCGCAAGACATAAAACGAAATGTAGATTCAAAGACTCACACTCATGTTATGAAGGAAAGAAATGAAATGATGTTTGGGATATACACTCCTTTTAAAAAAGTAGAAATGCCTTGTTTCGTGAATGGTTTGCAATCAGGAAAGTAGATGGACGAACACAACGCTGTTTCGCAAATCTGTGGTAGAAAAGTGTATTGAATATTCAATTTGACTCATGTGAAATTCGTAAACATTAAGTATGTTAGAGATAATGCTTTTGATAATAAACGTGCGCATGATTTCTGTGGGATGTGAAACTCAACTCTTCGTGTGAGGTAAACTTTATCGAGTGTTTACAGGTAGACATGGTTCAAATTAAAAACATCTTCGTGTTGGTTTGGATGATGACAAAATGTGTTAGCTCATTGAACTATCAAAGAGCACCAGGATAGGGTCATATGATATCAGGAAAGTGCATCACTTCGTTCTAAATGCTTTTGATAATAAACGTGCGCATGAGTTCTGTGGGATGTGAAACTATGATATGTTCAACTCTTCGTGTGAGGTAAAACGACAGAGTAACATAACTATCTCGTTGGTATGAATTATATGAAACAGTAAAGCATTGAACATCACGTGAACAAACGTTAGGGCTGTCCATGTTGTATAGTATTGAAATGATAGAATCAAACTTGTAAACGACTATCGAGTGTGCATTGAAAATCAAAACGTGAATAGTATTGGAATGACAGAATCAAATGTGTAAACCGAAACATGCATCGAGTCAGTTGATTTCATTCTAAACTACATGTGTATATTGAATTAATCAAACGTGCTGCCAAAGTTGGATGCCAAGTTGGATCCATGCATGGGTTTTGAAATTTATGTTTTGTTCGTTGAAGTAAACGTGCAAAGACGAAACGTATGAACATCATAACGTAGGTGTGTTAAAACGAGTCCTGCACAGAAAGTGTAGGAAAGGACTTGTGCGCAGCATGTCACTTTTTTCATGTTCAAAGTGCTGTTTTTCATGAGTTTGCTGTTTTTCATGATGCAAACTCTATGTTCAGTTGCTTTTTTACTGCAGTTGAAAGACTTTTCTAGTTTTGAGAACAATTCATATTTTCACTTGAAAGTATAATTCTGACATTTTCTGAAGGTTTTCTTACAATAATTTGGCTAAAGACAATTTGGGTTCCATACTGACCCCATGGTAAACAATGCCATATTTCCTGCTGGGGTGTCTAGTGTAAATGATAACGAATTTCATATGCGTCAAATTGAATATTCAATACACTTTTCTAACACAGATTTGCGAAACAGCGTTGTGTTCGTCCACCTACTTTCCTGATTGCAAACCATTCACGAAACAAGGCATTTCTACTTTTTTAAAAGGAGTGTATATCCCAAACATCATTTCATTTCTTTCCTTCATAACATGAGTGTGAGTCTTTGAATCTACATTTCGTTTTATGTCTTGCGCGAGTAACCAACACGCTTGATTCAATTTACATGCTCATGTTCGCATCTGCGAGGTTGATCTACATCTCACACGTAGATGCTACATGAATGCTTGTTTGATTCCTGTCAGATCTTGCATTCAACAATAACAACAAACATCAGCTATTCCTAATACTACATCTACCCTGATGCAATGATGCTACATTTCACTCTTACGACGAGCTTTGCAACACTGCGTTCTAAACCTGCCTGCAATAAACCTCATACACATAGGCATTTTTCAGTGAATGTGAGTTTGATTCCACACAATCTAATATAGGCGCATCTGAGATTCCTAACTCAAACAGCTGACACTCTCCATCTTCCATGTCCATCACCCACATGAGTTCCAACAACTCGACCTGTGCTATGGTGTAGAGCACTCCACAAGTGTAGACGTGTCTTGATTCCTAAACACGATACGACTGCACTGCTTAACGAAGCATCTCAAAGTTTAACTAAAAGCGCTTGTAAGTTTCTGCATTTATTCTCAATGTTCATTTACAATCAAACTTGCAGCGACTTATGAAACAACTCACTTGATAAACGTTTCACTTTGATTCTGTCACTTGAACTACCCTGGATGATATACCCGTTTCACTTATGCTAAGGAGTAACCTTCAACGTTTGTCAGTGACTTTCGCGTTGATATTCAATCTAACCTAAAAAACTTTAGCTTGTATCACTTCTAACACAGACGTTACTGATTGACGAAACAGTGTTGTGTATTCATTCATCCACTTTCGTGATAGCAAACCATCAAGACGTTTATACTTTTCAATCTGACTGTTACATCGCCCACATAACATAAGTATGAGTCTTCACATGCTCACACCTACATACCTACTGTTTTTAGTTTACTCATATTCAAGTTAACTCATTATAATGACATAATCATATTGAAGAGATTTTCAACTTCAGAGTGAACTCGTTTAAACTTCACAGACTTAGCTGAAACACAAATCATAGTTTTCACATCCTACATGTGTTTGGTCATTGAAAACTCAGTGATGCACGTTCCTCAATCTTACTATTTGATAGTTCAACGACGACGCAAAACACTTTGACATATGCAATTATGTACCTTGATCAACTAGCTCATGATGTTTTTAATGTAATGCATTTCTTCCTGTTGTCACTCTATAGTGTTGAACTGATTGTGTAAGCTGATTAGTTGTTGCAGTGTTTTAACACTTTAATAGTGATTGCAGTATAGGTTTAAGACCATCATGATCTCATCTACATGAAAGTGTTTTTACACTGACAGTTGATAACATAATGCCGTTGTTTCTGATGTCACACATTTTTAGTGCTGATGTCATAACACATCAATGCACTTGATTATTCACTAAAAGTATAGCAGCCTATTGATGTACACATGAATTCTTCGATGATGATTCTACTACGGTGAAGTGTGTTCTCATCAAAACAGCTTGATCAGTGAAAAGAGAGAAGTATGATTTGTGTGTGCGTTTGGCACATGAATGTCTAAATTTGATTCATTTAGATAGAGGCAGTTCATCTCGTATACATGTGAGACAAACAGGAAAGTGCTTAACCCATGGGAGAGCATGATCGAGTGATAGAAAAGATGACGTTGAGAACTTATGCCCAACGTACTCCATACTGCCGTCTTCCACTCAGTGCAACGGAAAATTTATAAAGTAACATGTGGCATATAGCTTAATATCGTCCTGGCGGTCAGAGTATGGCGTTGAGACGAAAACTTGCAAACAAGACGCAGAGAGGTTTTACAGCGATTAAAACTGCCAACGTCCCGTGCGATACTCCCCGGACTTCACCGCTATCTCGAAGGAACGCCCACCCAACCATAGGCATCGGAATTATTACGCCGAAAACCTCCTTACCATGCACCCTTTCAGTGAGTTTGAGAAATGGTCTGATCGCAGAGCCACCGACACTTGCTAAAGGCAAATAGCACCATGAAAGTCTTAACAAGTTCTTTATAGTGGATGTTTGATGAGCTAGGAATCCTCGCTCGCCCAATCAGAACTCTCATACACTATTATAAATGCCTTGGTCAACTTCAGCAGGGTCGAAAACCCCGAAAACATCCAATGACGAATTTAATTTTTTTTCGGCATTTTAGCTCTACTTATAAAACGTTTGTAAGTAGTCTGTCACATCAAACGGATCATGAATTTTCCAACAAATGTTGAACGAAGTCAATCCGACTCCTACAAGCAAAGATACAAGTCTTTAAGGTTTAGGACATCTCTTGGCTTTCCACTCACTCTAACAACTTAGGTGATATCACCCATCGAAAAATCAGCCTTGGTTCTCTACGGAAACCCGGTTTTTGAAGTTATCTAATGAGAGAGAGGCGAAAGACCTCTTTCTCTTCTTACCAAATGCACTTAATCACATAGTATCGCATCACATCTTACAGTCAGAGATCAGTGGTAGCAGTGGGCAAAAGACATCCACTTCTGCACGACATGACACAAAACATGCCGCATCATGGACAAAATCCCTTGTCTGCTTGTGGTCTCACCCTTCTCTCAACACATACCCGGCTCACTCCACCCTCTTTACCGGAGAGATCAGGTCAAGGTCAACTTAAGGTCACTCCTCCTGCCTCTGCTCATAGTCTCATCACATACCCGGCCACGTCCAACGCTCAATGTTCATAATACATTGCACCTTCACATTTTGCCGTTTTTAGCACTGCTAATAAAACCATAAGTAGTCATATCACGTATTTCATGACGGGGTACGGTAACCAAGGGTCAAAAGGTCAAATCAAGGTCAAAGATCAGGCTGCACCGCACCGGCCTTCGGTCTGAGATGTGCTATACTACTCACTCATATTCAACGACGGTGGGCAGGGCACGTAATGCGGAGAAACGACAACAGATGGACAACACGCATAACTGATGGGAGACCGTGGACTTTCAGAAGACCAAGAGGACGTGACTAGCTAGATGGTGTGATGTGACCTTATGATGAAGCTCTACAGCAGGGGGCTTTTCGAGGTGCAGGGAAGATTGAAGGACATGTGACCTGCGCTGTTGAAAACCAACAACTGAGATTCAGTCATCAAGTAATCTAGTAAGTAATAGGAATCCTCATATCCTACCGGTTAATTTGAAATATCAGCCACACAAAAGCATGCCATGCCTCATTTGTAATTGGAAAAACAGCTTTAGCAAAGTTAGTAACCTTCATCCGTTTGCAATTATGTGTCACTCCCTCAAGTATTACGATTAAGTCATCAAAAACGTTGCATATCGTTTATTTGACACAGAAATTTAGAATTTTTTACCAAATTAGTTCAAACACAATTAATTAAAAGAAAATTTCACGAAAATGATGATGATGTCAGTTTGCAACCTGTAATGACCTAGTCTTCGTAAAAATTGCTCATTTGTATCGCTAGAAGTTTGATAGCCGATTGTGTGCAGTTGGTTTACTATGTTGGAAGTAAAATGTCTGATTTGATATTTTGAATGCAATTGGAAAGAGCCAATATTGGAAGATGGTGGTTTTATTTTCTGTTTTGTTATTTTTACAATTTTTTGATAAAAGGAAATGAAATAATTTATCTTTCGACGCACAGACAATTTGCTTATATTTCGTAAAAAAAAACATCATCATGACAAACCGTATTTCCATGATTTTGGTCGATACATAGGTCTCACGTTTTTCCTCTCATCTGGAAGAATGTTGTTGTAAGCTTGCAAAGCAGATTTTGTGATCTCTGCTCGATAAGTCATATTATAGCCAGAGTGTTGTAATCGTTATTCCATTTCTGTTATATGTTTTGCTGTAATTCGCCATGGTATAAGTTTGCTGCAATTAACCATGACTCGCAGAAGTTGTTGAGTAGCTGCTGTTCTTTTTATATTCCATGTAACTGATGATTTGGCGTGTATCATCATTTTCGACGACACTTCTTTTGCATAAAACTCGTGTAATACATGCATTGTGTTTCGGTCATCATTATTGCTTGATTCTATCCATACTTTTAAGTCGAGAATTGATAGTCTGTTGTCATTGTGTCTTGAAGGAAAATCAATTTCTAAAATCTCTACTGTGGATTACATTTCTCATTTTCAAAACTAATTCCATGATTGCTCATCCTCTTTTTTGTACTTCGTTTTCATTGTTGGCTCATGTGAAAGTATGAGAGCAATGTCATCTACATATCTTTTCATAAGTAAACAGTCAATGTTGTGTTCTTTTAGCTTTTCTTTAAGCATTTTATCCCACCAGATCATGAATATCTGAGCAATCACTCCAGTCTATTGTAATCCAATAACACCTCCATTCTTCTGAAGTTATATTTCATTGTCAAACTTGTACACATGATTTTTCATCACGATACGTAATCCAAATTCAAGAGCTTTAGTTAGCATATTTCTTCTTGACTCTTCATTATTGGATATATTTGACGATTTGTTCCAATTGTTGTACCTTTTCTCCCTTGATTCTTCCATTCCATTTCCTGATATTGTTAGGGGCTTCCAAGATTTGATTTTCTGATTGGACAAACAATCCTATCTTCTGAAGTTCTTCTTTGCTTATATTCAAAGGTAAGTAAAGGCCAACTTCTTCGAAATCAATTCCTGATATTGTCAATCTGCTGTTGCGGAAAATTTCGCAAACTTTTTCTATTGCAAATTCTATGTCTAAGCTTGGATAGAGTGCTTTCCAACTAAGAACCAACTACAATAGTTTTGGTTAAATTCAGTTCATTAATTTCATTGAATTCTGCGATTAGATCTTCTGTGTTGAGGCATACAGTTTCTTCATCTTCATTCAACCAAAGTTCTGATAGCAATGCGCTGAATATGTAAGATAATCTGCTATTTGGAGAATTAGTCACTCCACAAGCTGGTCTGACTGGAGGTCCAGTAATTGGATCTGAATAAATTTTATGATCTTTTCTTAGAGTGTATAAAGGAGGAAGTGAACTGCATGTATTGATCATATTGTTCTTGATAAGGGTTTTAAAAATCGTAAGCTCTCCAGCTTGTAGCATTCTCGTCCAGAACACAGCATGTGCATCGAGGTTTTGCTCAATCTTAGTTATGTCTTCTTGATGGATGCTTGTGACATATATAGTATGAATCAGACTTGATATTTTGTAATTTTCTTTCGTATCCACTGCAAATTTCTCACTCTTATCAGTTTGAAAAACAACAACGTAATTTGTTGTTTCTTTTTTCAATAATGATTTCAGTCCTTTTTCTTCCATTGTGGTGAGGTTTGACCATTTTTTTTCATTGGAGTCATTGTTTTGAAGAGTGAAGTCTAGGACTGTATTCAATAATTTGTTCTTTAAATTTTGTAATTTCATTTCGTTTTCGAGTTCAGTTGGAGGTGGCAGATAAATCCGTTGATTAAACGGAAGGTCCGTTGCCTTCAATTTTCTTTCATCCACGGTACTTGTCTGTACATCAAAAATTTGATTTTGATAATCATTGATTGGAAGCATGCCATTTTCACTTTGTGTATCATTATGGATTGCAAGTATACCATTTTCATCTTGCGCATTATCATTTTCATTTTGAGTATCACTGGATTGTAAAACTCTTTCGCCCTCTTTAATCAACCATCGAAACTTTCTCAATGATTTTTCTATCTCAATTTCAAAATCTGTCAAATTCACTTTTTCATATAATGAAAATTTTGGAGGTAATGACAAGACTTTCTTCTCATTTTTAGCCATCACGATTTCTCCATAACGGAGTGGTTCTGACGAAAAGTCTGTTACATCTTGATCACCAATGTATATCCCATTTATCTCATTTGGCACTTCCTGTTTCTGATTGTATTTTTCGAACAGAAACTTTGTTTTTCTTTTCTTGCATAATTGTTCGGTAAACATGTTTGTTTCTTCTTCCCATAACTGCAAGTAATCTTCTAAAATGTTCGCTTCTATCAGTTGTTGTTTACATTCACGCCATACTTTCGTGTTATCATATTTTGCTTTTCGGGCGTATCGCACGCAGATTTCGTTTTCCATTTCATGGTAGTTTTCACCATTGTTCGTTTTCGGCCAACGGGTAATTGTTTGCATAACTTATCTGTTAAAAATTCAACTTCAGCTGTACCAATGCTTCTTCCACTTAACCATCTCATTAGGTCACATGCGTATCTTGCATGTATCAGATTCAGACTTTGTTTCATTGTGCGTTTCATTATTTGTATCACTTCTTGAGTGTTTGAACAATTTCTAGCAATATTAACAGAACTTATAAAGAAAGATTTAGACAACATTTTGATAAAAGGAAATGAAATTAATTTATCTTTCGACGCACAGACACTTTGTTTTTATTTCGTAATATATATTTCGACGAACCGCCCTTCTCAATCACATATTGAATTTGCAATGATCTTATCGAACAAGGACTATGATTTTAAATCAAATCTAGAAATGTCTATAAAAATATCATGGGTGAGTGGGGGAAGATAGTGAAGTCAAAGTAAATTAATTTCATTTCCTTTTATCAAAATATTATCTAAATCTTTCCTTGTAAGTTCGGTTAATATTGCAAGAAATTGTTACAATATATTAATTTCAATTAACGTCCGTTAGCTATGTAATGGATAGAGGATGGCTATGCGATTCTCTGGGGCATAAAGTATACCGCAGGGAAAGATGTTTTTTCCTAGATTTTCCCTGGGAACATCTACGTTTTTAACTATCAGTTTTCCCTGCACTTTACATACAATGCAAACAAATTACATCTGCATCTAAGGTAGATACTTACTTCGGCCACACTTTTCATATGGAACTTGCGGTCGAACACAGCGCAATTTATGCAGACATTTATCAAATTCTTCTCTGGTAATACCTAAATCATTGCCAACCATAAGTGGCCACACCTTCTCGCGTAAAGGACCCGGGACTCCTTCCCAAAGAATGTTTCGACGTTGTCGATCAACTCGCAATATCCTTGGTACCCAATTAGGCAGAATATCCGTCCTCCAGACATCCAGATTTCCTCGTATCCGCACTTCTCTGCGAAAACGACGATGTGCTTCATCTTCTGTTTTCTTCTTTTGTTCAGTCTCTGAAAAAGAAACTTAAAGTTAATGAATCCTTCGTTGGAACCGGACTTGTTTTTGTCAATCCAGACTTGACCGAATGTATTATCAATCATTTAGACTGGTTACAGACGGACGACACTCTACGTGAAAACTGGATTGAGCAATGAACATGATGATTTTGTTAATATCTTTTTACAATGACTAGTGAGTAGTAACAACTGACAATACACCATGCAACCAAGCTTACTCATCTGCTTTAACGTCCTTGTGATATGACTATGAGTCGGACGGTTTCCGCTTTGATGATGCTCCTCCACTCCTGGAGATCGTGACCAGCATCTTTAGCACTAACATTTCTCATATCATCGTCTACCAGATTGCACCAAGTCTTGAAGTGTTTGACGTCCTGTATGACGCTTGCTACCAACTTTGATATCCACGACTTTCTAGGTCCACTAGGTTTCGCTCTTCATTCATCGGTGATGACCAAATCAACTCAACTTCTGTCTCCTGATAGAATCCAGGTTGATCTCTAGCTCATTTCCTGTCGGAGTTCTTCATTCGACCTTATCTCTGATCTTCTCACTCCACACACCAACATATCGTGCGCATCTCTGCAGATTATATCATCTTCTTGTGGGTAGAGAGCAATTGCTAAGACCTGTGTTTTTGAAATGGAGAGGATTGAAACTCCTCTTTCGCTTGCTCATTTGCTCATTGCCCCATTCACTCGCTCACCGCTCAAAATTGTCGAAAAATAACGCTCGCTCGCTCATCTCTTAAAAGGCCTAGGATATTTACATATACTTTTGTTCTGCAGCCTGCTTCCCTTTTCTTGCTTGAAGTTAAATCCAAGTTCTAAATTAAATGAATTCTTCTAAGGCGGAAAGGAGGAATCCGTCATGCATTTATAACTAAATGTATCTGTCATACCATTGTGACAAAGTTAATTATTAATTAGCTAACACAAAATTAGTTGAAACAATTTATTGTGACGATAACATAACCACACGCACAGAATTCCTTTTAAATGCACAGAAATGAGCAATAATCTGAAGAAACGTATGTGTTGGCCATATGAATCCTGATATAAAGACGTGGGTACACTGCAGGGTGGTCCTTAAAAATCGAAGTTTTGAATTTCATAACCTTCATCCCCAAATATGCTTTAGTAGGTAGATAAAGAACCCATGTGAAATAGTAAGCCGAAATTCAAGAAATTAGAGGTAGTCCACGTCCTTTGAGGTTGACGATTTTTTCGAAATAACGTCATTTTTGATAGAGTTCTCCGTTTTTAACGTCATGTGAATTGCAGTGGCGAATCTGAAATTCAAGATGACAAATTTTATCAAGCACACTTCCTAAAGCAGTCACAGTGTTAGCAATCGGTTCGTTATGCAACAAAATACCAGGTTCATAAACATTGAATGTTTTGAACTTCCCCTCTACTTCTTAGTTATTTTGCAAGTAGTAAGCTGCGAGGAACATTTATCCAATACAGTTCACTTGTATTTTGAATCCCTTAATTTTCTTTGTCAAATTTCTATCTTCTATGAAGTCTGCACCTACCGTATCGCACGCTCCTTATCTTACACTGTTCTTGGCAACGAAGATTACATGCATGTAGGCCTACTTTAAATTTCATTGTTTGATTTTTAATTCGCTCGAGATTAAAGTCAGCGATTGAAGTCTATCGGAGTCCAATGAATCGTATTCACATATTTGTGGCTTTTGTTTAAAGAAGTCATGAAAAGTCGACATTCGAGACATGCTGTTACAATCAGAAGTCATCACTTCACTCAACTAATTATCGCTGGCATTGGTCCAGCATCTTCCTGGCGTCAGGGAAGGTACGCCGACGACTGGATGCAGTCTGAAGGAGGAATTGAAGCTGCTCTTTGTCTTTCGTCAGCGTCCGGTTGAATTAATGGATGAGAGCTATTCCCCGCTCTGCGTGATAACGTTCAAATTTTTCTATGGAGAGATTGAGTTTTTCAAAGATGGACTGAGACCTAGGAAAGATGAATGAGCTAGAGTCGCGAGAACCCGGACATATCGCCTCACGGATTGGACGTTTTTCATCCTTCATTGGCTGCTTTATAATCTCAAGTATTCACCTCTACACCACGAAACTAACTTCCTCAAAAAGGGCAAGCCGACAAGCTCCTCGGAAAGATGACAATAAATGTCGCGGCAGTTTCTCCACAGTGGATGCTGAAATTGCGGGATTTTTATGTCATGGTAGCCGATTAAAGTTTTCATCGTGTTGGGATAACGCCGCGGAGCTTGAATAGCACTAGATGTAAAGAACCACGCCTCCAAGTAAACGATAACGATAAAACAACATTACTCCGGTAGGCATTTTTTCTCGGGAGGTTATTTCGAACTGGCGCCGGAAGAGATAGACTTTTATTGATAAAAGTGGCTTTCGACATCCAGCTAGCGTGGTGCATTGGTCCAGGAGTGCGGAAAAGTACTCCTCGAGGAGGAACAGCTCGGATGTATATATGATAGTCACCCTGTCGCTGATGAGTCACTAACTGACACGTGGCGAATTCATAGATGCGATTGCTCTCTCGTGATCTGCGTAAGTGAACGACTTCATTTATCTTCCCGGACTCATAGACGTCCATTTCAATGAAGTTCCAACCTGCCTGGAATCTCTTGAATATGAGTACTTCCGGGTCTGGGGTAGTTCTCATTCAGGCCTGAAAGGAAGCGGCCAGGATGATCTCCACGATATGATAGCGGCATGTCAAATGAAGGAGATCTCGCTTGATCATCTGCTCGATCAGTACATAAGCAGCTGCCAGTATTTGATGATGCAGCATCGAAGTAGAAGCAGGGAGCCATGCAGGGAGCTGCAATCTTCACAATGATACCCAATCGGCCTGTAGTTTCTACAAAAGCCGCTGCCTGAGTCTTGCCGGCTCCAGATGAAGGTTTGAGAACTCCCAAGGATTGGCATGTTCCCTGTCTGGATATCACAATGGCCAGGCGTTTTCGCGTGTGCAACAGCCGTATCTGTCCGATGAATGTTTGCCCTTGTAACGATATCGCTAAATAAGAATTCAAGGGACACAAATCTTAGAAAATGATTCTAAAAATAGCACCCAATCAAAGCAATTATTTCCTGACTTTTTCGCAAGTAAAAACCTACAAAGCAAGTTTTGTAGATTTAAAGATTTTCTTCTGAAAGATGTTAAAATTTCGTGTAAATAAGACTTAAATGCGACATTTTGATTCTATTAGTAATCAATCTTTAGCAACCTGAAATTGATTAATGTCTAGAAATAGTTATGATGAAGAATATGTATTACAGAAGATACTGTCTGATAAAACTTTGACAAAGAAAATTAAGGGATTCAAAATACAAGTGAACTGCATTGGATAAATGTTCCTCGCAGCTTACTACTTACAAAATAACTAAGAAGTAGAGGGGAAGTTCAAAACATTCAATGTTTATGAACCTGGTATTTTGTTGCATAACGAACCGATTGCTCACACTGTGACTGCTTTAGGAAGTGTGCTTGATAAAATTTGTCATCTTGAATTTCAGATTCGCCACGGCAATTCACATGACGATAAAAACGGAGAACTCTATCAAAAATGACGTTATTTCGAAAAAATCGTCAACCTCAAAGGACGTGGACTACCTCTAATTTCTTGAATTTCGGCTTACTATTTCACATGGGTTCTTTATCTACCTACTAAAGCATATTTGGGGATGAAGGTTATGAAATTCAAAACTTCCATTTTTAAGGACCACCCTAGTAGGGTGCAGTGCTTGGGCAAAATTCGCAAGCTGCGCCTAAAACCTAAACAATACGTTAACAGATTAAAATGAACCTACCGATATGAAATTGTCAGAGAACAGTCGACAATCCTCAAATGAGAACAATAAATTCCTGAAGATGATGCGTGACTTATGAGTGACTTAGTATTGAACAGTGATGGGCGCGATTCCGAATAGTGCAACTCAGTGCACGATTAATCGAAATTCTGATATTTTTGATACATTTTTCATATTTTGATATTTTCTCAAATTTAGAGATTAGAAGTCAACAGTTGGTCTAGTTTCCATTACTTTTGATTTCTAGACCACTAGCTTCATTATTCATTTTATAGTTTTCATCAAAATTTAGACTATGAGACATTTTCAGATATCAAAATTATTACTACCCTATCAATTGAGGATTAATACTGTGTGTACTTAATTAATACTGTGTGTATTCCTCATTCCGTTTTACGACTGTTCTCCTCGCTTCTGTAGGGGTTGGCAGGTTACTCCACTTGACAGCTGCCTTCTCCATCGATCTGGATCTTTGGCATCCGCCCTCGTAAGTCCAACTACACGCATGTCCTTCTGCAACACTTGGTACCATGTTGTTCTTGGCCTTCCTCTTTCTCTTGTTCCGGGAAATTCCATCTCCATACACTTCTTCACCCTATCAGCATCATCCTTCCGCAGCACATGTCCCATCCATCTCAAGTGACCTCCACGCACCACCTCCGTCACCGAAACCAATACCATTCGCCTCAGCAAATCATCACTTAGTAGTCTGTCTCTCAGGCTAACACCACACATCCAGCGCATCATTTTTCATTCAGTCCGCTCCAACGTCATCATTTGTTCCACTGTTGTTCCCTACGTCTCGCTTCCATATACAGTCCATTTCCTAAATCGTTGCACAGCATAAAAAATTCGTTTATCTTTTGTATATTCTCATCAAATTTAATCGCATGCTGACAATCGATCAATAAACTTAGTTATTTGGTCAGCTGGGACGCTTGGTTCAGGAAACATAGTGGTGTGGTTTGCCTAATTAAATGAAGTAATTAGTGATTGTCTGCTTTGTTAATTTCACGATGCTATTTCAGATATCAATATCATGTTGGCCCACGTGTCACTCATTCTCTATTTCATTATTGATGAGCTGCTCCATTTATCGGACGCAACGCAAGCGTCGTCATTCCTACGGCGTGAAGGAAATGCTATTGTTTGCTATGAACAGGTGCAGAGACGAGACAAGCCCTTGTCTGATCCGAAATTCGAGTTTCTTCTGACCTCAAGTGAGGGAAATGATGACTCACTTAACCAATGACTGACTATGGGAATAATACAAATTTGAAGTTTGTCAGTGAACGGATGGGCCGATTTTGATAAAACTTACATATTCTTGGAGCTGATAACACCAGCACTAGTTTAAACCCAAACTCGAAAGCACCAGCGTTAATGCAACAGAAGATGTTAAGTTGTGTGCAGTTGACCGTTGTTGAACATTGTTAACGCGAAAGTGGCGTAAAATTAGGTAAAAGTATAAATTGAGTGATATTGCACAAATTGATGTCCGAATTCGAAAAAGATTAATATCATCTGAAAGCTTAACACGAGCCTGATTCTCGGTGATAATCTCAATTTTCTGTATTCCATAGTTTCGTCTGTAGGTGTCGGTGAACGAATTGACGAAACATTCATAGTTTAAGTCTGCTGACCACAGCTGAACACACATGAAAACGAAATATATGTCAAAACAATCTATGGAACACAAGGTTTCATATGGTAAATCGTTTATTAAAATTGATCCCAGACTTCAACACGAAAATTTCATTTGAAAATGGCCTAGCTTTTTTGTGCAATTACTTTTGAAGCGGTCTGTACCATCACGCTTCGAACACAAGCAGCATAGACCTTTCCCTTCACTCTCAATGGTATGTCCTTCTTTCCTACCAAACCCAGCAGCTCCCTGAATTTACCCCACGCACAGCGCACTCTCACTACCGATGCCGCGTTCACACCTCCGTTTCCATTTAACACATCACCGAGATAGCAAAACGATCCCACTCTGTCAATGCTGACTGCATCAGATCAGAGTTGGAAGTGGGTCGTGGGTCATGGGTGCGATGGGTCACAAAATCGCGTGGGTCACGTGGGTCGTGTTTTTCCGAAAAGTTGGTGGGTCACATTTAGCGTGGGTCAGGTGGGTCGTGGGTCAGACTTCGTTGACCCACTTCCAACCAGTTTAACCCATGATAGATTTGACAATTTCAAATACTGCAAACTTCATTTATTCGTATTCTTATTATTCATGAGAAAGATTGAGTCAGTGTCACTGAAAGGAGTGATGGATGCACACAGTCAAAATATGCAACACTATTGACTTTCACGTGCCTCATACAGTTTCGAAAGGGGGCGGAATTCACACATGAAAGGCTCGAAAACAATTGCTGCTGTCTACTGAGAGATGTTAGTTGGTGGAGAGAAGTTGTTTGAGTACAATTGTGTGCGCCCGATTCTCGATCGCTATGTCTGACGATACCCAATGATGTGTGACCTTGATTTCAGAGATACAGCTACTGAAGAAGTCAGGTATTCAGAGGTTTTATTAATCTTCAAAATTTTCTTGCAATGCCAGCTGACCTTCGTTTTGTTTGTTTCGTTTGATTTTGCTGGTCTTTCGTAGAAAATATCCTCTGTTAGAGATTAGAATGGTAAATCTGTGGTAAAGATTGATCAGAGCCTAAATATTTTCGAAATCTATAATTGATAAGAA
Source organism: Prostheceraeus crozeri (assembly GCA_907163375.1). NCBI lineage: Eukaryota > Metazoa > Platyhelminthes > Polycladida > Euryleptidae > Prostheceraeus > Prostheceraeus crozeri. Next base: position 184,650 of record CAJQUW010002570.1, on the reverse strand, counting down.
TATCTTGATAATATATATGCTTCTTATCTAAAGCAGCGGTTTTCAACCTTAGGTACGCGTACCCCTGGGGGTACGTGCCCCTTCTGTATGGGGGTACGCGTCTTGAAATTAAGAATTCAAATATTTACTAAGCATACAGCTGAAGGATGTGAAAAACAGGCATAAGCATTCGTAATTTAGCTGTAATACTCAACTCTACTGTGAGTGTGACTGTACAGTGTACACTGTACACTGATGTTTTCAACTTACAAGCTGCACAGCATGACATGGTCGAATTCACGCTCTATCCACGATTGGTCGACGCGCTTTCAGTGAACGCATCGATTGCCAACTGAAACGCATGCTTGAATGCTGACACAGTAACGCACGCGGCACTGTCGATGGATAGGGGAACGTGGGATGCAGCTATGTCACACTAACACACTACGTCACAGGAATGAGAAATAGACAGATGAGATTTCGGGTTGGTAGTTGATACTGAATTGTCTTAAGGTACTGCGAGTTCAAGAGTGATTGACTTACTTCATTGCTGTGAGGTCTCCTGTTGTTAATTAGAGACTACCGGAATCTTCTATAGAAGAATAAACTATGCCTGGTGCAAACAGACGAAAACGTGACAGGGATCGAAGCTTAAAACATTCAAGTATGTCGACACCGAAAATAAGTAGATTCTTTTGTCCGCAACCGTCTCCATCATCTCGTGCCTCAACTGAAGTGCCTTCGGAATCTATTCGACTACATGTGCCAGAACCATCGCCATCATCTCATGCCTCGACTGAAGTGCCTTCAGAATCTATTCGACTACATGTGCCAGAACCATCGCCATCATCTCATGCCTCGACTGAAGTGCCTTCGGAATCTATTCGACTACATGTGCCAGAATCATCGCCATCATCTCATGCCTCGACTGAAGTGCCTTCAGAATCTATTCGACTACATGTGCCAGAATCATCGCCATCATCTCATGCCTCGACTGAAGTGCCTTTGGAATCTATTCGACCACATGTGCCGGAACCGTCGTCGTCATCTCGTGCCTCAACTGAGTTGTTTGCTGCGCCTTTAGAGGTTTCCTCCGTTTCTTCAAGTGTTGTGGTTAATGAAGAAGTTTCCACGAAAATCCGACAGTACAGTGACTGCTACATCGAATTTGGTTTCACATCAATCCTACACAACGGCTTTGAATGCCCTCAGTGTGTTGTGTGCGCGAAAGTTTTGTCACGCCATAGTATGAAGCCAAGTCTTTTGAAAAGACATTTGAGTGGATGCCACCCTGAGTTGACAAAGAAAGACAGTGACTATTTCAGACATATGCTTAAGTCATTAATGGCATTGCGTCTTGATGAGTCCGGAACGTTCGTTAAAGGGAATGAAGCAGCAGTGGAAGCTTCATATAAAGTAGCGTTACGCATCGTAAAGGAAAAGAAGCCCCATACGATCGGTGAGAGATTGATATTACCGTGTTGTAGAGATATCATAGAAACAATGATAGGAGATAAGTATGTCGCTAAACTTGCACCACTGTCCCTTTCTGACAATACTATCAAACGTCGCATTGATGACATAGCAGATGACATAAAATCGCAAGTCATAAGTGAAATAAAGCATTCTGCATTTGATTTTTTCGCAATACAGTTGGATGAGTCAACTGATATCAAAAGTAATTCTCAGTTGATGGTATTTGTAAAGTACATGACAGATTGTCATTTAAAAGAGGAATTTCTGTTCTGTCGTCCACTTAATACGACTACGACATCAGAGGACATTTTCAGAGAAGTTGATACGTTCTTTTGTGAATCCGGGTTAGACTGGTCAAAATTATGCGCAGTAACAACGGATGGAGCTCCTGCCATGCTTGGTAGAAATTCAGGGTTTCAAGCTAGAGTCAAAGCTGTCAGCTCATCGTGCGTTGCTCTTCATTGTATGATTCACCGGTATGCCCTAGCCTCGAAAACGTTGCCACCTGATATGCATATCGTACTCAAGGACGTGATAGCAATGGTGAATTGTGTCAAACGAAGTGCCACGAACACTCGCCTATTCCGCGTTCTTTGTCAAGAGCTGTCTGCAGAACACAAAAACCTTCTCTACTACACACAAGTACGATGGCTGTCAGCCGGAAACATGCTGAATCGAATGCTACATTTAGCAGAAGAATTGCTCCTTTTCTTTCAACAACAAGGTGACACTCGAACTGCAGCTTTCGTGGATAGGTTGAACGACAGAACATGGATGCTACGACTGATTAAAATCAGTCAATCATTTAGGCAACTGTACTATCGCGAAAGAGGTATGAATTTATACCAACATACTTAATATATCTACATTTAAACAGTCAATTCTTACAGTAAAACGCTTACAGAAGTAAAATTGCTCAAGGAATGCATTACCAACTTACGTAAATTATGTGATTTTCAAATGCCTAAGTTAATGTGTGAGATGCTTACTAAATAGCGTAAAAACTGTTTCATTCTTCGTTGATTTGACAACAATTATCCTATTACAAGGCTGAAGAGGACACACGTTGTGCCTCCCAATTCTATCGCTCCTAATCTCTGTTACGTAATGACATTTGGTGTGGTATTTTCATTCACGAGGAATTTAATCCTATACAGGTGGATCCCATTACAGAGTGAGACAGTTTGAAGAAGAAAGATGAAATTAAAGATACCGATGAATCCTGAGAAGGACTGATTGTTGCGTTCTCTACAGAAATAAAGTTTAATATTTTCAATTACCAGAAAATGTCCAACAATAAACATGTAAACGAGGAAATGCAGACTATCGAAATAGTGAACGAATAATTGCAGTCAAACGAAATATCTGGGTAGCCGTCAACAAGATGCCATGAAGCCCCGGACCTTATCTTCCCTACGTTGGAAGCCGGGCAGGAAAGTTGCTTCAAGGCATTAATGTCAAAAAGCGTCCGTCAAAATCAGTCAATAGAAGAGGTCATCAGCAGGAACTCGAATAGGATTCGTGTTTCGGCCCCTGCTATGAGCTATATGTCAGATATATTTGGGAGAATTAATATTGTGAACCGATCCATGCAAGGTGGTAGTGCAACTGTTTTGGACTTCATGAATTTGATTGCAGCATTTCTAGCCAAGCTGAAATTATGGGAAACAAATGCTAGTAAGAACAACTTCGCAATGTTTGATTGTTTCTACGAGCATGCTCAACAGTCCTCGGTGGAAGAAGTTATGCCGGTGCAAGAAGATATTTGTATTCACTTACAGTCACTTCACAGCGAGGTTTCTTCTTACCTTCCACAAATTGATGACATTACGCTGAGAATCGCCAGAAACCCTTTCACGATTGAACCACAGTTATGTCCCCATACGTACCAAGAGGAACTCATCGATCTTCAAAATGACTCATTTACAAAAGACTTTTTTGAAACTAGTGCTACATTATCTGATTTCTGGTGTAAAGTGTCGGAGAAATACGCTCGTGTCGCATTTCTAGTTATTAAGAAATTATTGATGTTTCCATCAACCTACCTTTGCGAGTCAGGATTCAGTTCAATGGTTAGCTTAATGAGCAAGTATAGAACTCGGCTTAACACAGAAAGCGATTTGCGTGTATGCCTTTCAAAGACAGAACCAAATATAAAGCAGCTGACATCTTCGAAGCAGCCCCAGCCTTCTCATTGACTTTATTGTGAACTTTGACAATTGGCCTCAGATTGTTAGATAAACATCCTTTGTATTCAAAAGAAAAAAAGTAACTTTAGAAAGAGCTGATTATCCATGAGTTATTATTTAGTTATTTCAGTAGATAAATACAACGGTAATCATTATACCTGGATTACTGAGGCGTCAATAAGTTGTATACAAATTCCTTAATTCGAAAATTGAAAATTCGTTCACTCGATAGGCACCGTTAGATTGAAATTCCTGCATGAAAAGACTTGCTGACCAGAAGTATCTTAAGAATGTTGGAAACTATACGTGTATGATAGGCCTAAATCTCATTCGAAATTGAAGTTAAGGTCAGAAAGAGGAGGAGAGTCACGCTGTCCATCCCTAGCTAACGGGCTTATGTGGGCCATAAACGAGAAGTGAAGTGAAATGGTAATAAAGATGCTGAGTTCAGTATTTCGTACTATGCTAGGTATTTCGAAATATCTGCACAATTTCTAAGCATCTAGATTTTCATGTTATTTTGTTGAAGTAAGTGTTACGTGTCCCACATCTGTCGGTAGGAGTGCGTGTCCCACATTTTTTGGTAGAAGGGGTACGCGCCCCACAGTTTTTGGTAGAAGGGGTACGCGCCCCTGAAAAGGTTGAAAACCCCTGATCTAAAGTATTTATATAAATATTATCTAAAGGTCTCATACATTCGCATTCTGGGCGTTACTTTTTCTAGTGACATGAAATGGAATTTGTATTTGGATGATTTGGTTATGAAAGCGAGGAAGAGACTTTATGTCATGTACAATTTTAAGAGATCGGGTTGCCCTGCTACCCTTATGTACAGATCATATGTCGCTTTTATTCGCTCCATATTTTTATTTGCTTATCCAGTTTATTGCAATGCACCGGACTATCTTTTTAATAAAATAATGCGCTTGGAGAAGCGAGTGTTTAGGATTATCAATTCGAATGAGTTTCCTTCATTCATTGAAGTTGCCACAAAGATGTGTTACAAAATGATTTCATCAATTGAGGGGTCGTCTTCTCACCCCTTGTCTGTTATGTTCCAACCACATCATTGTCGACTAATTCGTTCTCAGTGCACTTTGCGTCCACCATTCGCAAAAACTGAACGCTTTCGTTGTTCATTTATAAAATATTGTAATCTATGATCTTGTACTTTTGTAATGCGTTCACCGACTGTAACCATGTGAAGCAATAAAGATATTATTATTATATTATTTAGCCGTTCAATCTACTTTCGCATCGCACATGTTCCATGCATCTCATTGCTCATTCGATGCATGATAATCTGAAATACGCTAATTCATACAACGGTCATTGATATAGACTTATCCTTTTCACACAGACTTATTACGGCAGAGCTCTGTGAGGAAATATTTCTTGATACTTCGTATCAATAAAAAGTTTCGTTTTGATATTTGATTTGGTAACAATAATAATAATAATAAAAACTCTTTATTTAACTCACAGTTTGATAAGTCGGTGAGCACATTACAATTAGTCGACACGAATAATCATCAAAGTAAGTTACAAGAATAGCAACGGACTACTTAACTAAAAATAAGGACAATAAAATTATTTACAAAACTTTATAAAAGATTCGCTAAAACGAGAGGCACCAATAAAAATAGGAATATTTACATGATATCGCTAGTGATTGTTATCACAACGTACTCGCACATGCAGCACCACTCATAAACATCAGTTCACCTATGTACATTATAAGCTAATTAATGAATTATAATCTTGTCATCGTGCAATTTTCTATTCACGCGTTACGTATGCTTGCTCCATTTGCTTTTCAGTGAATGTCGTACTTACATCAAATATACAACCTTCTACTTAAATCTAACATTAGCGGAAGTAAATGAAATTTGAATCGATTGCTATCAGAAGCAACAAAATATTAGTTTGACGATTTTTCTGGGATAATTTTCACACATGTAGCATCCAACATTATAAACACATGCATAAAGGATTTAGGATTTTTTAACTTCATTTGATTAAGAAATGTAAAATTTGAAATTTAGTCTGTTGGGCCCTCAACTTAACTAATCATCTCTCTACGAGTTAAATAGGTAGTACTAAAAAGGATAGTAAAGAATTATAACAAGAAACTGAATTGTTTAAATTTTTTTAGATCCTCAGGCATTTGTGGTGTATGAACTTTGATCATAAGATAATTTTGATGAGGTTACATGTCTATTTATCATGTGACAAGTGATCTGATACACTTGAACCTTCATAACAAATCTTAACAACAATTTTGATACTACAAGGCATCTACCTAGATGGACATTGAATCTTGAATGAAAAAGAAACTAAAGATGATACCAGAAAAGGAAATTGCATTCACATCATTCACCGTTGCAGCATGTGGGTCAGGTGGGTCAAGTGGGTCAAAGATGTGGGTCAAGTGGGTCGTGGGTCGGGGTACCCTATGGGTCTGGTGGGTCGTGGGTCATGTTTTCGTGAAAAGTCGGTGGGTCAGGTGGGTCGTGGGTCACATATGCCGTGGGTCAGGTGAGTCATGGGTCATGGTGAGTCAACTCTGCATCAGATAGCTTCAGTCCCCTATGTTGGTCTGCGTTTCCTCCATTCTGCGCTTCGCATTTGCTACATCGAAATGTTGTAGCATGCTGATAGCTTAGAATAGGAACACGAAACACAGAACATCATCCGTGAGTCCTGCCTTCACACTGTATTGCATCGAGTTCACGCCTACTCCTCTGCCACAAACCGCACATGACCATTTTCTTGATCTCTCTTCTGTCCCACAGTTTCTGCCTGATACCATCATCTTGGTCTTTCTGATATTCAACCTTAATCCTTCTGACTCTAGCCGCTCTTTCCATCTACATACTTTCTCTTTCAATCCGTCAATGCTTTCAGCCACCAGCACCAAGTCATCTGTATACAATACAGACAGTTTCAAAAATAATTGCACAAATAAGCTAAGCCATTGTCAAATGAAGTTTTCGTGTTGAAGTCTGGGATCAATTTTAATAAACGATACACCATATGAAACCTTGTGTTCCATAGATTAATTTGGCATACATTTCGATTTCATCTGTGGTCAGTAGGCCCTAGGAAAAAAATTCAGCGTTTTCTTTGATGCAGGATTTCAACATGAAGAGACAGATTTTTTCATGAAAGTTGGCAGACAGCATGAACTGGCAGTCAGTTTCATTATGATACGTGGTTTTTTTAGGATTGGCTGAATGTACAAAAAGATACAATACTTTACCGAAAAAGTTTTACCGAAAAATTGTTGATAAAAATCTCACAAAAGTTTCTCATTGATGTCCTCATGAAGATGCTCAATTTCAATAACCTTTGTACCACGTGAAAGGTTATGTCAAGCACTTTAACTTGACAAAGCGCATAGGTTTTGTGTGGTCAGCAGACTTAAAACTATGAATGTTTGGTCAATTCGTTCACCGACACTGATATCACCATTGAATCAGGCTCGTGTTAAGCTTTCAGATGATATAATCTTTTTTCGAATTCGGACATCAATTTGTGCAATATCATTCAATTTATACTTTTACCTAATTTTACGCCACTTTCGCGTTAACAATGTTCAACAACGGTCAACTGCACACAACTTAACATCTTCTGTTGCATTAACGCTGGTGCTTTCGAGTTTGGGTTTAAACTAGTGCTGGTGTTATCAGCTCCAAGAATATGTAAGTTTTATCAAAATCGGCCCATCCGTTCACTGACAAACTTCAAATTTGTATTATTCCCGTAGTCAGTCATTGGTTAAGTGAGTCATCATTTCCCTCACTTGAGGTCAGAAGAAACTCGAATTTCGGATCAGACAAGGGCTTGTCTCGTCTCTGCACCTGTTCATAGCAAACAGTAGCATTTCCTTCACGCCGTAGGAATGACGACGCTTGCGTTGCGTCCGATAAATGGAGCAGCTCATCAATAATGAAATAGAGAATGAGTGACACGTGGGCCAACATGATATTGATATCTGAAATAGCATCGTGAAATTAACAAAGCAGACAATCACTAATTACTTCATTTAATTAGGCAAACCACACCACTATGTTTCCTGAACCAAGCTTCCCAGCTGACCAAATAACTAAGTTTATTGATCGATTGTCAGCATGCGATTAAATTTGATGAGAATATACAAAAGATAAACGATTTTTTTATGCTGTGCAACCATTTAGGAAATGGACTGTGTTTCCCAAGGCAGACCCTCTCTCACTTCGCTTGCCAAGACTTCCATCACTGCCACAAACAGAAATGGACTAAGAACAAAGCTTTGATGCACACCCACTCCAAAATTGAGCTCTTCACCAACCCCGTGCTTCGTTTTCAGCACAGTTGGTGAAACTCTCTCGTACATCGACATCACAGCTTTGACCAGACATTCTTCGACTTCCAGCTTCCTCAGGCCCATCTAATCACTTCTCTCGGTACTCGATCGAATGCCTTTTCTAGGTGTACAAAGACATTGAACAATTCTTTCTTCTTTTCCTTATATTTTTCCTTTAGCTGCCGAACCAAAAACTATGGCATCTGTTCCCAGATGCTACAAGATTCCCAGGCATGAAGCCTATCTCCATGCTGTCGATGTTCACCGTTTCTCCCAGTATACGTTCAAGCACCTTCATCCCGTGCTCCAACAATTTGATCGCTCTGTATGATCCACATTGCAGTGGATCACCTTTCCCTTTGTAGATGGGTATTATGGTGCTTAGGGTCCAATCAGTCGTAATTTTTCCAGAGTTCGCGATTAGGTTACAGATGTCCGTCATCATTTTCACTCCTTTCTTACCGGCAGAGCGCAACATCTCGCTAACAACCCCGGCAGGTCCAGCTGCTTTCCTCGGTTTCATTTCACCGATTGCCTTCTCAACCTCCACTTCTGTAATATACTCCATTGGTCCTTCAACCAAATCAGCAGTCACCATACTATCCCAAACATTCTCCTCATTCAGCAAGCCTTCGTACAACTTCCATCTTTTCGTCACTTTGTCAGGATCCACAACTATATTCCCATCTTCGTCTTTCAAACAATTCATCCCGACAACATCTATATTCTCCTTCAACATCTGCTTCGCAATCCTGAATATCTGCAGCTGTCAGCTGTCCTTCAATAGTATTCAGTTGTTCCGTGATATTTTTCTTCTCCTGCTGTTGTGCTCTCGCTACGGTTCTTTTAGCTTCCTTCTTTGCAGCCACATACATGCATCCATACATCATGCAGTTTCTGCGTCGATACCCTCCCATCCATCCATATTCACGCATTGTTCGAACTTTCTTGTTGTGTCCTTCCTTATATTTCAATTTCCATATCTTCATCTTGGGTTGAAATGCCTCCCGTTTCTTCTTCTTTGCTCCTTCCATCTTTAAATCGATGCATATCACTCAATGTTGTGACACTGCTTCCTCATCAGGAAGGGCCTTCGCGTCTTTCAAAAGTTTTCTGTCTTCGTTTCGTATCAGCAGGTAATCAACAGTAGCAGATGTACCACCCGAAAAATGCATTATCAGCTTTTCATTGGTCTTTTTAAAATGTGTTCCACAGACAATCACTTCAATAGATTTGGCACATTCAAGGATTTTTTCGCCTTCAATATTTCTCTCTCCAAACCCATGTCCGCCATGCACATCCGCCGGATCTACCAACAAGTTTATTCAAGTCTCCACCAAAGATTACCATTTCGTCTCTATTCACTTCAACCAACACGTCTTGCACACTGTCCTAAAAGGCGTCTTTTTCTTCAATACTTCCTCCAACTTGAGGTGCGTAGCCAGAAATCATGTTCACCAAATATTTTCCAATCACCAGTTTTTCCAACATAAGTCGCTCGCCGAGCGTTCGACGACAACCGCTTTATTCTTCAGATAGCAGTACGCCAACACCACGCTGTCCATCATCCCAACCTTGCCAGAAGTAGTTATACTTGCATGACTTTCCTTTCAGTATTCTCGCACTTCCACCTCTCCACCGCGTCTCCCGTACACAACAGACATCAATCTTCCTTCTCGACAAGGTTTCTACTATTTCTGCAGACCTTCCAGACATACTCCCAACATTCCAAGAACCAAAGCGTACAAACCGAGCATTGTTCCAGACATCAAACGTACAGCCATCATACTTGGGAATCAAGCAGCCATCACATTGCTAGGGTCCCTCTTCTTGAGTTTTAACGAGAGGAGAAGTGGATCCCCACGGGGTACTTCGGGCTGTACCACGCCCATGCCTTACAACTGTTATTGTGAAGAACTTGATTGAAGCCAAGTTTTATTGCCGGATGCCCTTCCTGTCTGGGTGGGACCCATAGCCATTTTTATATAGCTGTGTGTATTCCTGACTCACGAATAAAGAGAAATATGTTTCTTTCATTTTTTCTCTTTATTTGCGAAATAGGAATGCACGCAGCTGCACCGAGTTCGAGCACCCGCTACTAGTAAGGAAGTGACAAACACCAGATAGCGCAAGATGGCCGCCATCGCTGACGTCCCCCCCCTCTGGAACGGCAGAGTGTCGTGGTCGGCCGCCGTGGTGCTTCGAGTCTGACTCCCCCCCCCCTCTGGAACGACAGAGTGTCGTGGTGGACTTGGGCGACCGCCAGGATTAGTCTTGAGGCTATAGTGTGTGATGTTTTTCGTGCTGAATGTTGGGTTGTAAAATGGGCTGTTTCGAGTGGAAGGAGTGGTCGGATGAGAAAACGGAGGCCAGATTCGGATTCAGCGTGAAATTCTGCATCGGTATGGTGAGTTTCAAGGCAATCGGCGAGAAAAACTTTTCAACATTTTTCGAAAAAACGACAGTTAGAATTTTTGCGATGGCTGCCTACTGTAGAGCCAAAACGAAGCATCGGATGGGAAAACGGAGGCCAGATTCGGATTCAGCGTCAAATTCTACATGGAAATGGTGTATTTCCAGCTCAATCGGAGAGAAAAAATTTTCGCTGACGTCCCCCCCCCTCTGGACAGCTCGCTTCGATTTTGGCTTCCAGTGGACGGATTTTGTCGTGCGATAGCTCGTTTGAAAGCTAAGAGTGAGACAAATTCACTGAAAGAATCGGCTTGTCCGTATCTGTCTTCGTTTAGATGTGAGACGCCATTTAAGATTTTGGGACATTGGCGAAAAACGACAGAGTTAGAATTTGGGACGTTTTGGGCTCTAGCTTCAAAACGAAGCATCGGATGGGAAAACGGATTTCAGATTTGGAATCAGCGTGAAATTCTCTATCTGTATGGTGAGTTTCAAGGCAATCGGAGAGAAAAAATTTTCGCTGACCCCCCCCCTCTGGACAGCTCGCTTCGATTTTGGCTTCCAGTGGACGGATTTTGTCGTGCGATAGCTCGTTTGAAAGCTAAGAGTGAGACAAATTCACTGAAAGAATCGGCTTGTTTCCTCTATCTTCGGTTTTAGATGATGAGACGCATTTAAGATTTTTCGAAAAAACGACAGAGTTAGAATTTGGGCGATGGCTGCCTACTGTAGAGCCAAAACGAAGCATCGGATGGGAAAACGGAGGCCAGATTCGGATTCAGCGTCAAATTCTACATGGCATTGGTGTATTTCCAGCTCAATCGGAGCACTAGAACCGGAGATAGACGGGTTTTTAGTGTTTGGATGATGGGTATTACGTCATCAGCTGATCGCCACACACTATATAAGCTGGGAACCGACAGAGACTTGTCATTCAGACGAGAGATTGCCAACGGTAAGTCGTCTCTCTGAGCTCCGATGATAGCTTCGGACATTCCAAATCCCGAGTTTCTGTAAGAAACCGACTTAGAAAATTTCATTGCTGATATCAGCTAAGCCGTCAGACTTAGAGGTTCGCCAGGAGATGGCCTTCGTCTCCAGGCCATAAAAGACTCCAAAACTTTAAAGGCTTGTAACTTTGCTTCTACAAGTCCGTTTGACTTGATTCAAAAAAGGTTCGGTCGCTATTGACCTGCCCTAAGTGATAGACTACTTATAAAATTTCATAAGTAGTGCTAAAAAGTTGAAAAAATTAAATTCACTAGTTTTGGAGGTTTTCTGGGGTTTTCGACCCTGCTGAAGTCAATGAAAGCATTTTTAATGATGTCTGAGCCAGTCTTCTCATGCTATAAGCGACTTTTCACTGAAAGCGAGCAAGACACGGAGAGTTTTGCTGTAATATTCCACTGACAGGGTGTTCCTTCGGGACGGCGGACGATGCCGTAGTGATAAGTGTGGCAAGGAAATGTGTCATAGTTTAGACCGTAACCGCTGGGACAACTCATGTCTCATGTTGGGCATTTGACACAGCTCTCAACGTAGCACTTTGAACGCCAATCGGTTGAGTCTTAGCTATCTTGTCATGGGTGGCATCTAAACATCTCCATTGCAAAACGCTGGTGAATCAAGCTCTCTACGGCTTGCTATCAAGCTGATCAAAGCAATAACTTGGGATGTTTCCTCAAGGTTTTCAAGTATGCTGAGTTCAAATCTGCTATCAGATTTCAAATTTAACTAAGACTAAGGCAGCTTTGAGGGGTTAGATCCCAGCTACTGTTCACTACCTTTGACTCGGCGTTGCTGTTACCACTTCGGGGCAGTGACAATGATGTATTCAGCTGTAAATAGCGGGTATCGGGGAAGATCTCTCACTTCCCTAGTGATCAGTACAAGGCCTTCGGGCTGTCGACGGGATCGAGTGCCACTCACTACACTCAAATCTATCATTCCTCACTAAGTGTAAAAATCATTGTTTTCCGTTTTTATAAACTAGGAATCAATCGTTTGCTATCAAACGTTTACGGACTTATAATCATTGTTTTCCCCTTTTCACTTCAGAAAATGGTTAACTATAATAATGCCAAGACTGCTTTCAAGCTCTGCGTTTGCAGAAAAATCTTTCACAGTGATGCTTTTAAGAAGCACTCTTGTGCGAATAAGCGAATGGTAGGGGGCATTCGATACTATTGCAGCAGCCATAATACATCTCGCCTTGTCGAGACGTTACCGGAGTGGCATGCGAAGCATAGCAGTTGCAGTCAACCAGAGCTGACTGAGGAGACGAAGCAAAGTCTCTTCAGCTCAGAGTTAAAAGCTCTGGAGACTCAGTGCGCTGTCGAGTCTATCGCGTCAGCAGAGCCTCCCTCATCTAGTGTGCCAGCAAAGGCTCTCTCACCCACCCCGATTGAGTCTTCTCCGAAGTCGAGTAAATCCTCCTCTAGCGATGAGTCGGCTACTAGTAGCAGCGACAGTGAGGAAGAGGAGGAGGAGGAAAAAGGCTCGGCGAAGGCTGACCTAGTCGAGAGTGTCTACCTCGATAGCGAGGTAGAGCCGGTGAGGGAAGTCGACCTCGATAGCGAGGTGCAGCCGGCTAAGTCGTCGAGCAGTGGTGGGATTGCGGCTCAATGTCGCAACTTCATTATGCGCCCACCACTGATTGATAACTATGACAAGCTGAAGAATGAGTTGGAAGTGTGGAAGAGGGACTGTTTCTTCTATAAAGCGAGTTCCGAGAACCTCTCGCGAGTCACTCAGGAGCTCAAGAAGACTCAAGCTAGTCTTTTTGAGAAAGAAGGAGAGCTCGATCGCGAGAGGTTCTCGCACCTCGCTAGTAAGGCTAGAGAAGAACAGCTCCTGATCGAGAGAGAGAGTCAGGAGAAGGAGTTGAGAAAGATGAGGGAGGAGGTGGAAGGGCTGCGAAAGCAGTTGGGGAAGGTGGTGGCGACTAATCAGGAGCTGCACTAACAAGTGATGAGTAGCAGTACTCGACGATCAAGTCGCCTCCACATTCCCCTAGATAAGAAAGGAGGTGTGCCCGCAAGACCGCTCCTCTGTGAACGTGGCAGAGACGAAATGTGTTACAGCAGGGCTAAAAAAGGTATCGAATGCCTTCATTTTACATTCGACCATGAGGAGGCAATCACAGGATTCCTGTTCGAACAACGTCCGGAGAAGATCTGTAAGTTCAAACGAGTAACTTAGAGTTCAAGATGATAACTAACAACTTCTTTCTTTACAGATATCAATGAGAAGCGCCCACCTGCTTCCGTCAACGAGCCGGAGTCGAAGCGGAAAGCTTGAGTCCCATATTCCTTCAATCATCCCGAGAATGACCCATCGGCTCTCTTAAGGGCCACCTAGGGGCAAGACATGATAGAACCTCCACGCGGTTTGCCCTGGGCAGTCTTCGGACTGGCGAATACTATCATTAAGTTGAATCTGCTATCAGTCAACTTGAACGTTGCGTCGCGTTAGAGGGGTATATAAACCACTGCCTCTCATTTCATTTCATTTCAATCATGCAGACGCCGAACAGTCAAGTCAGCTCTCCTCGCGGACCGCAGTTAAGGCCGCGAAATTTATTTGAGGAGTTTGTCAGGCTAGAGGAGCAAGACAGAGTTTATAATAATCTTGCTCGGATTGGCAATCCGATGACAGCAACTGCTGTCAATCCAACGGAATGGCGCTACATTCCACTTTTTAGCCATGTACCAGTTAGTGTGGAAGTCGACAGTGGTACCAAAGAGAGAGTCAAAGACTCTCTCAGCAGAATTGGTAGGGTGTAAGATGACGTTACTCCCGAGAACGAACCACCGGCTCTCTTAAGGGCCACCATGGGGCAAGACATGATAGAACCTCCACGCGGTTTGCCCTGGGCAGTCTTCGGACTGGCGAATACTATCATTAAGTTGAATCTGCTATCAGTCAACTTGAACGTTGCAAATGAAGTTCGGTGTAATACTTCCTTTCGACGGGCGTTCCTGTAAAGGGCGGCGGTGAAACCCGTAGCTATGTATACCGCAAGGGACATTCGGCAATGGTCAATCTTGTTAAACCTCTCTGCGTCATGTTTGCAAGTGATTGCCTCTGTCTCAACGTAGTATGCATTCGCGCCAGGGCGACATTTAGCCAACTGTCGAAGGTTGCCTAAAACTTTACATTGCATACGTTATGAGAACCATGAGTTCTACCTGTCTCTATCAATGAGACGAATTGATGAATGGAATGAAATGGGAGGACACTCACGCGCCACACGCAACATAACACACTTCTCTCTTCCGTAGTCTAACAAGCTCTTTACACATGGATCGCAGTCGATTGCTATCCCTGTATCAGAAGTGTAAGCTATCTTAATTTTATTTGACACTATTTCATCTATCATCATCGCCCATATGAAATGTTTTAAGATTTACAAGTTAGACTAAGCGTACTACTATTTCCAAATGAAAAAGTATACATGGTTAAATCATCCACTTAAGCCCATCCGTAGTCTAACAAGCTCTTTACACATGGATCGCAGTCGATTGCTATCCCTGTATCAGAAGTGTAAGCCATCTTAATTTTATTTAACACTATTTCATCTACCATCATCACCCATATGAAGTGTCATAAGATTTACAAGTTAGAAATAAAGTTTCAATAGTGTATGCGTTAGAAATAAAGGTGTAACTGTTTGTAAAAATAAGATCGCAAGATTTACTAGTTTACAAGTTAGACTAAGTGTAAATTAAAAATAAAATTATAACTGTTTCAAGAGTTTACAAGTTAGAAATTAAGTTTCAATGGTGTATACGTTAGAAATAAAGTTTTAGCTGTTTGTATATCAAAATAAAGTTTCAAGAGTTTACAAGTTAGAAATAAAGTTTCAATAGTGTATATGTTAGAAATAAAGGTGTAACTGTTTGTAAAAATAAGATCGCAAGATTTACTAGTTTACAAGTTAGACTAAGTGTAAATTAAAAATAAAATTATAACTGTTTCACGAGTTAAAGCGTTGATGCAACGATGAACAATTAATAAGCTGAAAAGTTTTAGATTCACTTTAACATTACCATATGTTTACAGATAGAAATGTATCACAGCAAAGCTACTTCATGAGTTAGTTTGCCAGGAGTGTATCATCTCAAACTTTTACTCCGACTGTGGAACATTGATTTCCATGATGAAGATTTAAATAGTTAGATTCGATGACGAACAAGATTTACTAGTTTACAAGTTGGACAAAGCTATCTACTATTTGCAAATGAAAGATATCATTTCAACAGTTTACAAGTTAAAAATAAAGTTTCAACAGTCTATAAGTTAAAAATAAAGTTTCAACCGTTTACAAGTTAAAAATGAAGTTTCAATAGTGTGTATGTTAAGAATAAAGTTCCATCTGTTTATATGTTAGAAATAAAAATGAAGGTTCACCAGTTTACAAGTTAAGAATAAAGTTTATCTGCTTGTATGTCAGAAATGAAATAAAGCTTCACCAGTTTAAGAGTTAAAAATAAAGTTTCAATAGTGTATATGTTAGAAATAAAGTTCTATTTGTTTATATGTTAGAAATAAAATGAAGTTTCATCAGTTTACAAGTTAAGAATAAAGTTTCAATAGTTTACAAGTTAAGAATAAAGTTTCAATAGTGTGTATGTTAGAAATAAAATTTCAATAGTTTGCAAGTTAAAACTAATGTTTCACCAGTTGGCAAGTTAAGAATAAAGTTTTATCTGTTTGTATGATACGAATAAAATGAAGTTTCATCAGTTTACAAGTTAAGAATAAAGTTTCAATAGTTTACAAGTTAAGAATAAAGTTTCAATAGTGTGTATGTTAGAAATAAAATTTCAATAGTTTGCAAGTTAAAACTAATGTTTCACCAGTTGGCAAGTTAAGAATAAAGTTTTATCTGTTTGTATGATAGAAATAAAATGAAGTTTCATCAGTTTACAAGTTAAGAATAAAGTTTCAATAGTTTACAAGTTAAGAATAAAGTTTCAATAGTGTGTATGTTAGAAATAAAATTTCAATAGTTTGCAAGTTAAAACTAATGTTTCACCAGTTGGCAAGTTAAGAATAAAGTTTTATCTGTTTATATGTTAGAAATAAAATGAAGTTTCATCAGTTTACAAGTTAAGAATAAAGTTTCAATGGTTTACAAGTTAAGAATAAAGTTTCAATAGTGTGTATGTTAGAAATAAAATTTCAATAGTTTGCAAGTCAAAACTAATGTTTCACCAGTTGGCAAGTTAAGAATAAAGTTTTATCTGTTTGTATGATAGAAATATAACCAGTTTCATCAGTTTACAAGTTAAGAATAAAGTTCTATCTGTTTGTATGATAGAAATAAAAAGAAGCTTCACCAGTTTACAAGTTAAGAATAAAGTTTCATCTGCTTGTATGCCAGAAATAAAACAAAGTTTCAACCGTTAACAAGTTAAAAATAAAGTTTCAATAGTTTGCAAGTTAAAACTAATGTTTCACCAGTTGGCAAGTTAAGAATAAAGTTTTATCTGTTTATATGTTAGAAATAAATCAAAGTTTCAACCGTTTACAAGTTAAAAAATAAAGTTTCAATAGTTTACAAGTTAAAAATTAGAAATAGAATGAAGTTTCACGAGTTGGCAAGTTAAGAATGAAGTTTCATCTGTTTCTATGTTAGAAATAAAACAAAGTTTCAACCGTTTACAAGTTAGAAATTAAGTTTCAATAGTTTACAAGTGAAGAATAAAGTTTCAATGGTGTGTTTGTTAAGAATAAAGTTCTATCTGTTTATATGTTGGAAATAGAATGAAGTTTCACCAGTTTACAAGTTAAGAATAAAGTTCTATCTGTTTAATTGTTAGAAATAAAATGAAGTCTCATCAGTTTACAAGTTAAGAATAAAGTTTTATCTGTTTGTATGTTAGAAATAAAACAAAATTTCAACCGTTAACAAGTTAAAAATAAAGTTTCAATAGTTTGCAAGTTAAAACTAATGTTTCAATAGTGCATATGTTAAGAATAAAGTTTTATCTGTTTGTATGTTAGAAATAGAATGAAGTTTCACCAGTTGGCAAGTTAAGAATGAAGTTTTATCTGTTTCTATGATAGAAATAAAACAAAGTTTCAACCGTTTACAAGTTAAAAATAAAGTTTCAATAGTTTACAAGTTAAGAATAAAGTTTCAATGGTGTGTTTGTTAAGAATAAAGTTCTATCTGTTTATATGTTGGAAATAGAATGAAGTTTCACCAGTTTACAAGTTAAGAATAAAGTTCTATCTGTTTATATGTTAGAAATAAAAATGAAGGTTCACCAGTTTACAAGTTAAGAATAAAGTTTATCTGCTTGTATGTCAGAAATGAAATAAAGCTTCACCAGTTTAAGAGTTAAAAATAAAGTTTCAATAGTGTGTATGTTAGAAATAAAGTTCTATTTGTTTATATGTTAGAAATAAAATGAAGTTTCATCAGTTTACAAGTTAAGAATAAAGTTTCAATAGTTTACAAGTTAAGAATAAAGTTTCAATAGTGTGTATGTTAGAAATAAAATTTCAATAGTTTGCAAGTTAAAACTAATGTTTCACCAGTTGGCAAGTTAAGAATAAAGTTTTATCTGTTTGTATGATAGGAATAAAATGAAGTTTCATCAGTTTACAAGTTAAGAATAAAGTTTCAATAGTTTACAAGTTAAGAATAAAGTTTCAATAGTGTGTATGTTAGAAATAAAATTTCAATAGTTTGCAAGTTAAAACTAATGTTTCACCAGTTGGCAAGTTAAGAATAAAGTTTTATCTGTTTGTATGATAGAAATAAAATGAAGTTTCATCAGTTTACAAGTTAAGAATAAAGTTTCAATAGTTTACAAGTTAAGAATAAAGTTTCAATAGTGTGTATGTTAGAAATAAAGTTCTATTTGTTTATATGTTAGAAATAGAATGAAGTTTCACCAGTTTACAAGTTAAGAATAAAGTTCTATCTGTTTATATGTTAGAAATAAAATGAAGTTTCATCAGTTTACAAGTTAAGAATAAAGTTTCAATAGTTTACAAGTTAAGAATAAAGTTTCAATAGTGTGTATGTTAGAAATAAAATTTCAATAGTTTGCAAGTCAAAACTAATGTTTCACCAGTTGGCAAGTTAAGAATAAAGTTTTATCTGTTTGTATGATAGAAATATAACCAGTTTCATCAGTTTACAAGTTAAGAATAAAGTTCTATCTGTTTGTATGATAGAAATAAAAAGAAGCTTCACCAGTTTACAAGTTAAGAATAAAGTTTCATCTGCTTGTATGCCAGAAATAAAACAAAGTTTCAACGGTTAACAAGTTAAAAATAAAGTTTCAATAGTTTGCAAGTTAAAACTAATGTTTCACCAGTTGGCAAGTTAAGAATAAAGTTTTATCTGTTTATATGTTAGAAATAAATCAAAGTTTCAACCGTTTACAAGTTAAAAAATAAAGTTTCAATAGTTTACAAGTTAAAAATTAGAAATAGAATGAAGTTTCACCAGTTGGCAAGTTAAGAATGAAGTTTCATCTGTTTCTATGTTAGAAATAAAACAAAGTTTCAACCGTTTACAAGTTAGAAATTAAGTTTCAATAGTTTACAAGTGAAGAATAAAGTTTCAATGGTGTGTTTGTTAAGAATAAAGTTCTATCTGTTTATATGTTGGAAATAGAATGAAGTTTCACCAGTTTACAAGTTAAGAATAAAGTTCTATCTGTTTATATGTTAGAAATAAAATGAAGTCTCATCAGTTTACAAGTTAAGAATAAAGTTTTATCTGTTTGTATGTTAGAAATAAAACAAAGTTTCAACCGTTAACAAGTTAAAAATAAAGTTTCAATAGTTTGCAAGTTAAAACTAATGTTTCAATAGTGCATATGTTAAGAATAAAGTTTTATCTGTTTGTATGTTAGAAATAGAATGAAGTTTCACCAGTTGGCAAGTTAAGAATGAAGTTTTATCTGTTTCTATGATAGAAATAAAACAAAGTTTCAACCGTTTACAAGTTAAAAATAAAGTTTCAATAGTTTACAAGTTAAGAATAAAGTTTCAATGGTGTGTTTGTTAAGAATAAAGTTCTATCTGTTTATATGTTGGAAATAGAATGAAGTTTCACCAGTTTACAAGTTAAGAATAAAGTTCTATCTGTTTATATATTAGAAATAAAAATGAAGGTTCACCAGTTTACAAGTTAAGAATAAAGTTTTATCTGCTTGTATGTCAGAAATGAAATAAAGCTTCACCAGTTTAGGAGTTAAAAATAAAGTTTCAATAGTGTGTATGTTAGAAATAAAGTTCTATTTGTTTATATGTTAGAAATAGAATGAAGTTTCACCAGTTTACAAGCTAAGAATAAAGTTCTATCTGTTTATATGTTAGAAATAAATCGAAGTTTCATCAGTTTACAAGTTAAGTATAAAGTTTCAATAGTTTACAAGTTAAGAATAAAGTTTCAATAGTGTGTATGTTAGAAATAAAGTTCTATTTGTTTATATGTTAGAAATAGAATGAAGTTTCACCAGTTTACAAGTTAAGAATAAAGTTCTATCTGTTTATATGTTAGAAATAAAATGAAGTTTCATCAGTTTACAAGTTAAGAATAAAGTTTCAATAGTTTACAAGTTAAGAATAAAGTTTCAATAGTGTGTATGTTAGAAATAAAGTTCTATTTGTTTATATGTTAGAAATAGAATGAAGTTTCACCAGTTTACAAGTTAAGAATAAAGTTCTATCTGTTTATATGTTAGAAATAAAATGAAGTTTCATCAGTTTACAAGTTAAGAATAAAGTTTCAATAGTTTACAAGTTAAGAATAAAGTTTCAATAGTGTGTATGTTAGAAATAAAATTTCAATAGTTTGCAAGTTAAAACTAATGTTTCACCAGTTGGCAAGTTAAGAAAAAGTTTTATTTGTTTGTATGATAGAAATAAAACAAAGTTTCATCAGTTTACAAGTTAAGAATAAAGTTCTATCTGTTTGTATGATAGAAATAAAAAGAAGCTTCACCAGTTTACAAGTTAAGAATAAAGTTTCATCTGCTTGTATGCCAGAAATAAAACAAAGTTTCAACCGTTAACAAGTTAAAAATAAAGTTTCAATAGTTTGCAAGTTAAAACTAATGTTTCACCAGTTGGCAAGTTTAGAATAAAGTTTTATCTGTTTATATGTTAGAAATAAATCAAAGTTTCAACCGTTTACAAGTTAAAAAATAAAGTTTCAATAGTTTACAAGTTAAAAATTAGAAATAGAATGAAGTATCACCAGTTGGCAAGTTAAGAATGAAGTTTTATCTGTTTCTATGTTAGAAATAAAACAAAGTTTCAACCGTTTACAAGTTAGAAATTAAGTTTCAGTAGTTTACAAGTTAAGAATAAAGTTTCAATATTGTGTATGTTAAGAATAAAGTTTTATCTGTTTGTATGTTAGAAATAGAATGAAGTTTCACCAGTTGGCAAGTTAAGAATAAAGTTTTATCTGATTGTATGTTAGAAATAAAACAAAGTTTCAACCGTTAACAAGTTAAAAATAAAGTTTCAATAGTTTGCAAGTTAAAACTAATGTTTCAATAGCGCATATGTTAAGAATAAAGTTTTATCTGTTTGTATGTTAGAAATAGAATGAAGTTTCACCAGTTGGCAAGTTAAGAATGAAGTTTTATCTGTTTCTATGATATAAATAAAACAAAGTTTCAACCGTTTACAAGTTAAAAATAAAGTTTCAATAGTTTACAAGTTAAGAATAAAGTTTCAATGGTGTGTTTGTTAAGAATAAAGTTCTATCTGTTTATATGTTGGAAATAAAATGAAGTTTCACCAGATTACAAGTTAAGAATAAAGTTCTATCTGTTTATATGTTAGAAATAAAATGAAATCTCATCAGTTTACAAGTTAAGAATAAAGTTTTATCTGTTTGTATGTTAGAAATAAAACAAAGTTTCAACCGTTAACAAGTTAAAAATAAAGTTTCAATAGTTTGCAAGTTAAAACTAATGTTTCAATAGTGCATATGTTAAGAATAAAGTTTTATCTGTTTGTATATGAGAAATAGAATGAAGTTTCACCAGTTTACAAGTTAAGAATAAAGTTTTATCTGTTTGTATGATAGAAATAAAATGAAGTTTCATCAGTTTACAAGTTAAAAATAAAGTTTCAATAGTTTACAAGTTAAGAATAAAGTTTCAATGGTGTGTTTGTTAAGAATAAAGTTCTATCTGTTTATATGTTGGAAATAGAATGAAGTTTCACCAGTTTACAAGTTAAGAATAAAGTTCTATCTGTTTATATGTTAGAAATAAAAATGTAGGTTCACCAGTTTACAAGTTAAGAATAAAGTTTTATCTGCTTGTATGTCAGAAATGAAATAAAGCTTAACCAGTTTAAGAGTTAAAAATAAAGTTTCAATAGTGTGTATGTTAGAAATAAAGTTCTATTTGTTTGTATGTTAGAAATAGAATGAAGTTTCACCAGTTTAAAAGCTAAGAATAAAGTTCTATCTGTTTATATGTTAGAAATAAAATGAAGTTTCATCAGTTTACAAGTTAAGAATAAAGTTTCAATAGTTTACAAGTTAAGAATAAAGTTTCAATAGTGTGTATGTTAGAAATAAAGTTCTATTTGTTTATATGTTAGAAATAGAATGAAGTTTCATCAGTTTACAAGTTAAGAATAAAGTTCTATCTGTTTATATGTTAGAAATAAAATGAAGTTTCATCAGTTTACAAGTTAAGAATAAAGTTTCAATAGTTTACAAGTTAAGAATAAAGTTTCAATAGTGTGTATGTTAGAAATGAAGTTCTATTTGTTTATATGTTAGAAATAGAATGTAGTTTCACCAGTTTACAAGTTAAGAATAAAGTTCTATCTGTTTATATGTTAGAAATAAAATGAAGTTTCATCAGTTTACAAGTTAAGAATAAAGTTTCAATAGTTTACAAGTTAAGAATAAAGTTTCAATAGTGTGTATGTTAGAAATAAAATTTCAATAGTTTGCAAGTTAAAACTAATGTTTCACCAGTTGGCAAGTTAAGAAAAAAGTTTTATTTGTTTGTATGCTAGAAATAAAACAAAGTTTCATCAGTTTACAAGTTAAGAATAAAGTTTTATCTGTTTGTATGATAGAAATAAAAAGAAGCTTCACCAGTTTACAAGTTAAGAATAAAGTTTTATCTGCTTGTATGCCAGAAATGAAATGAAGTTTCATCAGTTTACAAGTTAAGAATAAAGTTTTATCTGTTTGTATGTTAGAAATAAAACAAAGTTTCAACCGTTAACAAGTTAAAAATAAAGTTTCAATAGTTTGCAAGTTAAAACTAATATTTCACCAGTTGGCAAGTTAAGAATAAAGTTTTATCTGTTTGTATGATAGAAATAAATCAAAGTTTCAACTGTTTACAAGTTAAAAATTAGAAATAGAATGAAGTTTCACCAGTTGGCAAGTTAAGAATGAAGTTTTATCTGTTTCTATGTTAGAAATAAAACAAAGTTTCAACCGTTTACAAGTTAGAAATTAAGTTTCAATAGTTTACAAGTTAAGAATAAAGTTTCAATATTGTGTATGTTAAGAATAAAGTTCTGTCTGTTTGTATGTTAGAAATAAAACAAAGTTTCAACCGTTAACAAGTTAAAAATAAAGTTTCAATAGTTTGCAAGTTAAAACTAATGTTTCAATAGTGCATATGTTAAGAATAAAGTTTTATCTGTTTGTATGTTAGAAATAGAATGAAGTTTCACCAGTTGGCAAGTTAAGAATGAAGTTTTATCTGTTTCTATGATAGAAATGAAACAAAGTTTCAACCGTTTACAAGTTAAAAATAAAGTTTCAATAGTTTACAAGTTAAGATTAAAGTTTCAATGGTGTGTTTGTTAAGAATAAAGTTCTATTTGTTTATATGTTAGAAATAGAATGAAGTTTCACCAGTTTAAAAGCTAAGAATAAAGTTCTGTCTGTTTATATGTTAGAAATAAAATGAAGTTTCATCAGTTTACAAGTTAAGAATAAAGTTTCAATAGTTTACAAGTTAAGAATAAAGTTTCAATAGTGTGTATGTTAGAAATAAAGTTCTATTTGTTTATATGTTAGAAATAGAATGAAGTTTCACCAGTTTACAAGTTAAGAATAAAGTTCTATCTGTTTATATGTTAGAAATAAAATGAAGTTTCATCAGTTTACAAGTTAAGAATAAAGTTTCAATAGTTTACAAGTTAAGAATAAAGTTTCAATAGTGTGTATGTTAGAAATAAAGTTCTATTTGTTTATATAGTAGAAATAGAATGAAGTTTCACCAGTTTACAAGTTAAGAATAAAGTTCGATCTGTTTATATGTTAGAAATAAAATGAAGTTTAATCGGTTTACAAGTTAAGAATAAAGTTTTATCTGTTTGTATGATAGAAATAAAAAGAATCTTCACCAGTTTACAAGTTAAGAATAAAGTTTTATCTGTTTGTATGCCAGAAATGAAATGAAGTTTCATCAGTTTACAAGTTAAGAATAAAGTTTTATCTGTTTGTATGTTAGAAATAAAACAAAGTTTCAACCGTTAACAAGTTAAAAATAAAGTTTCAATAGTTTGCAAGTTAAAACTAATGTTTCACCAGTTGGCAAGTTAAGAATAAAGTTTTATCTGTTTGTATGATAGAAATAAATCAAAGTTTCAACCGTTTACAAGTTAAAAAATAAAGTTTCAATAGTTTACAAGTTAAAAATTAGAAATAGAATGAAGTTTCACCAGTTGGCAAGTTAAGAATGAAGTTTTATCTGTTTCTATGTTAGAAATAAAACAAAGTTTCAACCGTTTACAAGTTAGAAATTAAGTTTCAATAGTTTACAAGTTAAGAATAAAGTTTCAATATTGTGTATGTTAAGAATAAAGTTTTATCTGTTTGTATGTTAGAAATAGAATGAAGTTTCATGAGTTGGCAAGTTAAGAATAAAGTTCTATCTGTTTGTATGTTAGAAATAAAACAAAGTTTCAACCGTTAACAAGTTAAAAATAAAGTTTCAATAGTTTGCAAGTTAAAACTAATGTTTCAATAGTGCATATGTTAAGAATAAAGTTTTATCTGTTTGTATGTTAGAAATAGAATGAAGTTTCACCACTTGGCAAGTTAAGAATGAAGTTTTATCTGTTTCTATGATAGAAATAAAACAAAGTTTCAACCGTTTACAAGTTAAAAATAAAGTTTCAATAGTTTACAAGTTAAGAATAAAGTTTCAATGGTGTGTTTGTTAAGAATAAAGTTCTATCTGTTTATATGTTGGAAATAGAATGAAGTTTCACCAGTTTACAAGTTAAGAATAAAGTTCTATCTGTTTATATGTTAGAAATAAAATGAAGTTTCATCAGTTTACAAGTTAAGAATAAAGTTTTATCTGTTTGTATGTTAGAAATAAAACAATGTTTCAACCGTTTACAAGTTAAAAATAAAGTTTCAATAGTTTACAAGTTAAGAATAAAGTTTCAATGCTGTGTTTGTTAAGAATAAAGTTCTATCTGTTTATATGTTGGAAATAGAATGAAGTTTCACCAGTTTACAAGTTAAGAATAAAGTTCTATCTGTTTATATGTTAGAAATAAAAATGAAGGTTCACCAGTTTACAAGTTAAGAATAAAGTTTTATCTGCTTGTATGTTAGAAATAGAATGAAGTTTCACCAGTTGGCAAGTTAAGAATAAAGTTCTATCTGTTTGTATGTTAGAAATAAAACAAAGTTTCAACCGTTAAACAGTTAAAAATAAAGTTTCAATAGTTTGCAAGTTAAAACTAATGTTTCAATAGTGCATATGCTAAAATAAAGTTTTATCTGTTTATATGTTAGAAATAGAATGAAGTTTCACCAGTTTACAAGTTAAGAATAAAGTTCTATCTGTTTATATGTTAGAAATAAACTTCTATCTGTTTATATGTTAGAAATAGAATGAAGTTTCACCAGTTTACAAGTTAAGAATAAAGTTCTATCTGTTTATATGTTAGAAATAAAATGAAGTTTCATCAGTTTACAAGTTAGGAATAAAGTTTCAATAGTTTACAAGTTAAGACTACAGTTTCAATGGTATGCATGTTCAGAATAAAGTTCTATTTGTTTATATGTTAGAAATAAAATGAAGTTTCATCAGTTTACAAGTTAAGAATAAAGTTTCAATAGTTTACAAGTTAAGAATAAAGTTTCAATAGTGTGTATGTTAGAAATAAAATTTCAATAGTTTGCAAGTTAAAACTAATGTTTCACCAGTTGGCAAGTTAAGAATAAAGTTTTATCTGTTTGTATGATAGAAATAAAATGAAGTTTCATCAGTTTACAAGTTAAGAATAAAGTTTCAATAGTTTACAAGTTAAGAATAAAGTTTCAATAGTGTGTATGTTAGAAATAAAGTTCTATTTGTTTATATGTTAGAAATAGAATGAAGTCTCACCAGTTTACAAGTTAAGAATAAAGTTCTATCTGTTTATATGTTAGAAATAAAATGAAGTTTCATCAGTTTACAAGTTAAGAATAAAGTTTCAATAGTTTACAAGTTAAGAATAAAGTTTCAATGGTTTACAAGTTAAGAATAAAGTTTCAATAGTGTGTATGTTAGAAATAAAATTTCAATAGTTTGCAAGTTAAAACTAATGTTTCACCAGTTGGCAAGTTAAGAATAAAGTTTTATCTGTTTGTATGATAGAAATATAACCAGTTTCATCAGTTTACAAGTTAAGAATAAAGTTCTATCTGTTTGTATGATAGAAATAAAAAGAAGCTTCACCAGTTTACAAGTTAAGAATAAAGTTTCATCTGCTTGTATGCCAGAAATAAAACAAAGTTTCAACCGTTAACAAGTTAAAAATAAAGTTTCAATAGTTTGCAAGTTAAAACTAATGTTTCACCAGTTGGCAAGTTAAGAATGAAGTTTTATCTGTTTCTATGTTAGAAATAAAACAAAGTTTCAACCGTTTACAAGTTAGAAATTAAGTTTCAATAGTTTACAAGTTAAGAATAAAGTTTCAATATTGTGTATGTTAAGAATAAAGTTCTATTTGTTTATATGTTAGAAATAGAATGAAGTTTCACCATTTTACAAGTTAAGAATAAAGTTCTATCTGTTTATATGTTAGAAATAAAATGAAGTTTTATCAGTTTACAAGTTAAGAATAAAGTTTCAATAGTTTACAAGTTAAGAATAAAGTTTCAATAGTGTGTATGTTAGAAATAAAATTTCAATAGTTTGCAAGTTAAAACTAATGTTTCACCAGTTGGCAAGTTAAGAAAAAAGTTTTATTTGTTTGTATGATAGAAATAAAACAAAGTTTCATCAGTTTACAAGTTTAGAATAAAGTTCTATCTGTTTGTATGATAGAAATAAAAAGAAGCTTCACCAGTTTACAAGTTAAGAATAAAGTTTTATCTGCTTGTATGCCAGAAATGAAATGAAGTTTCATCAGTTTACAAGTTAAGAATAAAGTTTTATCTGTTTGTATGTTAGAAATAAAACAAAGTTTCAACCGTTAACAAGTTAAAAATAAAGTTTCAATAGTTTGCAAGTTAAAACTAATGTTTCACCAGTTGGCAAGTTAAGAATAAAGTTTTATCTGTTTGTATGATAGAAATAAATCAAAGTTTCAACCGTTTACAAGTTAAAAAATAAAGTTTCAATAGTTTACAAGTTAAAAATTAGAAATAGAATGAAGTTTCACCAGTTGGCAAGTTAAGAATAAAGTTTTATCTGCTTCTATGTTAGAAATAAAACAAAGTTTCAACCGTTTACAAGTTAGAAATTAAGTTTCAATAGATTACAAGTCAAGAATAAAGTTTCAATATTGTGTATGTTAAGAATAAAGTTTTATCTGTTTGTATGTTAGAAATAGAATGAAGTTTCATGAGTTGGCAAGTTAAGAATAAAGTTCTATCTGTTTGTATGTTAGAAATAAAACAAAGTTTCAACCGTTAACAAGTTAAAAATAAAGTTTCAATAGTTTGCAAGTTAAAACTAATGTTTCAATAGTGCATATGTTAAGAATAAAGTTTTATCTGTTTGTATGTTAGAAATACAATGAAGTTTCACCAGTTGGCAAGTTAAGAATAAAGTTCTATCTGTTTCTATGATAGAAATAAAACAAAGTTTCAACCGTTTACAAGTTAAAAATAAAGTTTCAATAGTTTACAAGTTAAGAATAAAGTTTCAATGGTGTGTTTGTTAAGAATAAAGTTCTATCTGTTTATATGTTGGAAATAGAATGAAGTTTCACCAGTTTACAAGTTAAGAATAAAGTTCTATCTGTTTATATGTTAGAAATAAAATGAAGTTTCATCAGTTTACAAGTTAAGAATAAAGTTTTATCTGTTTGTATGTTAGAAATAAAACAAAGTTTCAACCGTTTACAAGTTAAAAATAAAGTTTCAATAGTTTACAAGTTAAGAATAAAGTTTCAATGGTGTGTTTGTTAAGAATAAAGTTCTATCTGTTTATATGTTGGAAAGAGAATGAAGTTTCACCAGCTTACAAGTTAAGAATAAAGTTCTATCTGTTTATATGTTAGAAATAAACTTCTATCTGTTTATATGTTAGAAATAGAATGAAGTTTCAACAGTTTACAAGTTAAGAATAAAGTTCTATCTGTTTATATGTTAGAAATAAAATGAAGTTTCATCAGTTTACAAGTTAGGAATAAAGTTTCAATAGTTTACAAATTAAGACTACAGTTTCAATGGTATGCATGTTCAGAATAAAGTTCTATTTGTTTATATGTTAGAAATAAAATGAAGTTTCATCAGTTTACAAGTTAAGAATAAAGTTTCAATAGTTTACAAGTTAAGAATAAAGTTTCAATAGTGTGTATGTTAGAAATAAAATTTCAATAGTTTGCAAGTTAAAACTAATGTTTCACCAGTTGGCAAGTTAAGAATAAAGTTTTATCTGTTTCTATGTTAGAAATAAAACAAAGTTTCAACCGTTTACAAGTTAGAAATTAAGTTTCAATAGTTTACAAGTTAAGAATAAAGTTTCAATATTGTGTATGTTAAGAATAAAGTTTTATCTGTTTGTATGTTAGAAATAGAATGAAGTTTCACCAGTTGGCAAGTTAAGAATAAAGTTATATCTGTTTGTATGTTAGAAATAAAACAAAGTTTCAACCGTTAACAAGTTAAAAATAAAGTTTCAATAGTTTGCAAGTTAAAACTAATGTTTCAATAGCGCATATGTTAAGAATAAAGTTTTATCTGTTTGTATGTTAGAAATAGAATGAAGTTTCACCAGTTGGCAAGTTAAGAATGAAGTTTTATCTGTTTCTATGATAGAAATAAAACAAAGTTTCAACCGTTTACAAGTTAAAAATAAAGTTTCAATAGTTTACAAGTTAAGAATAAAGTTTCAATGGTGTGTTTGTTAAGAATAAAGTTCTATCTGTTTATATGTTGGAAATAGAATGAAGTTTCACCAGTTTACAAGTTAAGAATAAAGTTCTATCTGTTTATATGTTAGAAATAAAATGAAGTCTCATCAGTTTACAAGTTAAGAATAAAGTTTTATCTGCTTGTATGTTAGAAATAGAATGAAGTTTCACCAGTTGGCAAGTTAAGAATAAAGTTCTATCTGTTTGTATGTTAGAAATAATACAAAGTTTCAACCGTTAACAAGTTAAAAATAAAGTTTCAATAGTTTGCAAGTTAAAACTAATGTTTCACCAGTTGGCAAGTTAAGAATAAAGTTTCAATAGTTTACAAGTTAAGAATAAAGTTTCAATAGTGTGTATGTTAGAAATAAAGTTCTATTTGTTTATATGTTAGAAATAGAATGAAGTCTCACCAGTTTACAAGTTAAGAATAAAGTTCTATCTGTTTATATGTTAGAAATAAAATGAAGTTTCATCAGTTTACAAGTTAAGAATAAAGTTTCAATAGTTTACAAGTTAAGAATAAAGTTTCAATGGTTTACAAGTTAAGAATAAAGTTTCAATAGTGTGTATGTTAGAAATAAAATTTCAATAGTTTGCAAGTTAAAACTAATGTTTCACCAGTTGGCAAGTTAAGAATAAAGTTTTATCTGTTTGTATGATAGAAATATAACCAGTTTCATCAGTTTACAAGTTAAGAATAAAGTTCTATCTGCTTGTATGATAGAAATAAAAAGAAGCTTCACCAGTTTACAAGTTAAGAATAAAGTTTCATCTGCTTGTATGCCAGAAATAAAACAAACTTTCAACCGTTAACAAGTTAAAAATAAAGTTTCAATAGTTTGCAAGTTAAAACTAATGTTTCACCAGTTGGCAAGTTAAGAATGAAGTTTTATCTGTTTCTATGTTAGAAATAAAACAAAGTTTCAACCGTTTACAAGTTAGAAATTAAGTTTCAATAGTTTACAAGTTAAGAATAAAGTTTCAATATTGTGTATGTTAAGAATAAAGTTCTATTTGTTTATATGTTAGAAATAGAATGAAGTTTCACCATTTTACAAGTTAAGAATAAAGTTCTATCTGTTTATATGTTAGAAATAAAATGAAGTTTCATCAGTTTACAAGTTAAGAATAAAGTTTCAATAGTTTACAAGTTAAGAATAAAGTTTCAATAGTGTGTATGTTAGAAATAAAATTTCAATAGTTTGCAAGTTAAAACTAATGTTTCACCAGTTGGCAAGTTAAGAAAAAAGTTTTATTTGTTTGTATGATAGAAATAAAACAAAGTTTCATCAGTTTACAAGTTTAGAATAAAGTTCTATCTGTTTGTATGATAGAAATGAAAAGAAGCTTCACCAGTTTACAAGTTAAGAATAAAGTTTTATCTGCTTGTATGCCAGAAATGAAATGAAGTTTCATCAGTTTACAAGTTAAGAATAAAGTTTTATCTGTTTGTATGTTAGAAATAAAACAAAGTTTCAACCGTTAACAAGTTAAAAATAAAGTTTCAATAGTTTGCAAGTTAAAACTAATGTTTCACCAGTTGGCAAGTTAAGAATAAAGTTTTATCTGTTTGTATGATAGAAATAAATCAAAGTTTCAACCGTTTACAAGTTAAAAAATAAAGTTTCAATAGTTTACAAGTTAAAAATTAGAAATAGAATGAAGTTTCACCAGTTGGCAAGTTAAGAATAAAGTTTTATCTGTTTCTATGTTAGAAATAAAACAAAGTTTCAACCGTTTACAAGTTAGAAATTAAGTTTCAATAGATTACAAGTCAAGAATAAAGTTTCAATATTGTGTATGTTAAGAATAAAGTTTTATCTGTTTGTATGTTAGAAATAGAATGAAGTTTCATGAGTTGGCAAGTTAAGAATAAAGTTCTATCTGTTTGTATGTTAGAAATAAAACAAAGTTTCAACCGTTAACAAGTTAAAAATAAAGTTTCAATAGTTTGCAAGTTAAAACTAATGTTTCAATAGTGCATATGTTAAGAATAAAGTTTTATCTGTTTGTATGTTAGAAATACAATGAAGTTTCACCAGTTGGCAAGTTAAGAATAAAGTTCTATCTGTTTCTATGATAGAAATAAAACAAAGTTTCAACCGTTTACAAGTTAAAAATAAAGTTTCAATAGTTTACAAGTTAAGAATAAAGTTTCAATGGTGTGTTTGTTAAGAATAAAGTTCTATCTGTTTATATGTTGGAAATAGAATGAAGTTTCACCAGTTTAC
The DNA here is from genome assembly GCA_907163375.1 of Prostheceraeus crozeri. NCBI lineage: Eukaryota > Metazoa > Platyhelminthes > Polycladida > Euryleptidae > Prostheceraeus > Prostheceraeus crozeri. The sequence goes on along the minus strand of CAJQUW010002570.1, from coordinate 153,673 downwards.
AAGTTAAGAATAAAGTTCTATCTGTTTATATGTTAGAAATAAAATGAAGTTTCATCAGTTTACAAGTTAAGAATAAAGTTTTATCTGTTTGTATGTTAGAAATAAAACAAAGTTTCAACCGTTTACAAGTTAAAAATAAAGTTTCAATAGTTTACAAGTTAAGAATAAAGTTTCAATGGTGTGTTTGTTAAGAATAAAGTTCTATCTGTTTATATGTTGGAAAGAGAATGAAGTTTCACCAGCTTACAAGTTAAGAATAAAGTTCTATCTGTTTATATGTTAGAAATAAAGTTCTATCTGTTTATATGTTAGAAATAAAATGAAGTTTCATCAGTTTACAAGTTAGGAATAAAGTTTCAATAGTTTACAAGTTAAGACTACAGTTTCAATGGTATGCATGTTCAGAATAAAGTTCTATTTGTTTATATGTTAGAAATAAAATGAAGTTTCATCAGTTTACAAGTTAAGAATAAAGTTTCAATAGTTTACAAGTTAAGAATAAAGTTTCAATAGTGTGTATGTTAGAAATAAAATTTCAATAGTTTGCAAGTTAAAACTAATGTTTCACCAGTTGGCAAGTTAAGAATAAAGTTTTATCTGTTTCTATGTTAGAAATAAAACAAAGTTTCAACCGTTTACAAGTTAGAAATTAAGTTTCAATAGTTTACAAGTTAAGAATAAAGTTTCAATATTGTGTATGTTAAGAATAAAGTTTTATCTGTTTGTATGTTAGAAATAGAATGAAGTTTCACCAGTTGGCAAGTTAAGAATAAAGTTATATCTGTTTGTATGTTAGAAATAAAACAAAGTTTCAACCGTTAACAAGTTAAAAATAAAGTTTCAATAGTTTGCAAGTTAAAACTAATGTTTCAATAGCGCATATGTTAAGAATAAAGTTTTATCTGTTTGTATGTTAGAAATAGAATGAAGTTTCACCAGTTGGCAAGTTAAGAATGAAGTTTTATCTGTTTCTATGATAGAAATAAAACAAAGTTTCAACCGTTTACAAGTTAAAAATAAAGTTTCAATAGTTTACAAGTTAAGAATAAAGTTTCAATGGTGTGTTTGTTAAGAATAAAGTTCTATCTGTTTATATGTTGGAAATAGAATGAAGTTTCACCAGTTTACAAGTTAAGAATAAAGTTCTATCTGTTTATATGTTAGAAATAAAATGAAGTCTCATCAGTTTACAAGTTAAGAATAAAGTTTTATCTGTTTGTATGTTAGAAATAAAACAAAGTTTCAACCGTTTACAAGTTAAAAATAAAGTTTCAATAGTTTACAAGTTAAGAATAAAGTTTCAATGGTGTGTTTCTTAAGAATAAAGTTCTATCTGTTTATATGTTGGAAATAGAATGAAGTTTCACCAGTTTACAAGTTAAGAATAAAGTTTTATCTGCTTGTATGTTAGAAATAGAATGAAGTTTCACCAGTTGGCAAGTTAAGAATAAAGTTCTATCTGTTTGTATGTTAGAAATAAAACAAAGTTTCAACCGTTAACAAGTTAAAAATAAAGTTTCAATAGTTTGCAAGTTAAAACTAATGTTTCAATAGTGCATATGTTAAGAATAAAGTTTTATCTGTTTGTATGTTAGAAATAGAATGAAGTTTCACCAGTTGGCAAGTTAAGAATGAAGTTTTATCTGTTTCTATGATAGAAATAAAACAAAGTTTCAACCGTTTACAAGTTAAAAATAAAGTTTCAATAGTTTACAAGTTAAGAATAAAGTTTCAATGGTGTGTTTGTTAAGAATAAAGTTCTATCTGTTTATATGTTGGAAATAGAATGAAGTTTCACCAGTTTACAAGTTAAGAATAAAGTTCTATCTGTTTATACGTTAGAAATAAAAATGAAGGTTCACCAGTTTACAAGTTAAGAATAAAGTTTTATCTGCTTGTATGTCAGAAATGAAATAAAGCTTCACCAGTTTAAGAGTTAAAAATAAAGTTTCAATAGTGTGTATGTTAGAAATAAAGTTCTATTTGTTTATATGTTAGAAATAAAATGAAGTTTCATCAGTTTACAAGTTAAGAATAAAGTTTCAATAGTTTACAAGTTAAGAATAAAGTTTCAATAGTGTGTATGTTAGAAATAAAGTTCTATTTGTTTATATGTTAGAAATAGAATGAAGTTTCACCAGTTTACAAGTTAAGAATAAAGTTCTATCTGTTTATATGTTAGAAATAAAATGAAGTTTCATCAGTTTACAAGTTAAGAATAAAGTTTCAATAGTTTACAAGTTAAGAATAAAGTTTCAATAGTGTGTATGTTAGAAATAAAGTTCTATTTGTTTATATGTTAGAAATAGAATGAAGTTTCACCAGTTTACAAGTTAAGAATAAAGTTTTATCTGTTTGTATGATAGAAATAAAATGAAGTTTCATCAGTTTACAATTTAAGAATAAAGTTTCAATAGTTTACAAGTTAAGAATAAAGTTTCAATAGTGTGTATGTTAGAAATAAAGTTCTATTTGTTTATATGTTAGAAATAGAATGAAGTTTCACCAGTTTACAAGTTAAGAATAAAGTTCTATCTGTTTATATGTTAGAAATAAAATGAAGTTTCATCAGTTTACAAGTTAAGAATAAAGTTTCAATAGTTTACAAGTTAAGAATAAAGTTTCAATAGTGTGTATGTTAGAAATAAAATTTCAATAGTTTGCAAGTTAAAACTAATGTTTCACCAGTTGGCAAGTTAAGAAAAAAGTTTTATTTGTTTGTATGATAGAAATAAAACAAAGTTTCATCAGTTTACAAGTTAAGAATAAAGTTCTATCTGTTTGTATGATAGAAATAAAAAGAAGCTTCACCAGTTTACAAGTTAAGAATAAAGTTTTATCTGCTTGTATGCCAGAAATGAAATGAAGTTTCATCAGTTTACAAGTTAAGAATAAAGTTTTATCTGTTTGTATGTTAGAAATAAAACAAAGTTTCAACCGTTAGCAAGTTAAAAATAAAGTTTCAATAGTTTGCAAGTTAAAACTAATGTTTCACCAGTTGGCAAGTTAAGAATAAAGTTTTATCTGTTTGTATGATAGAAATAAATCAAAGTTTCAACCATTTACAAGTTAAAAAATAAAGTTTCAATAGTTTACAAGTTAAAAATTAGAAATAGAATGAAGTTTCACCAGTTGGCAAGTTAAGAATGAAGTTTTATCTGTTTCTATGTTAGAAATAAAACAAAGTTTCAACCGTTTACAAGTTAGAAATTAAGTTTCAATAGTTTACAAGTTAAGAATAAAGTTTCAATATTGTGTATGTTAAGAATAAAGTTTTATCTGTTTGTATGTTAGAAATAGAATGAAGTTTCACCAGTTGGCAAGTTAAGAATAAAGTTTCAATAGTTTGCAAGTTAAAACTAATGTTTCAATAGTGCATATGTTAAGAATAAAGTTTTATCTGTTTGTATGTTAGAAATAGAATGAAGTTTCACCAGTTGGCAAGTTAAGAATGAAGTTTTATCTGTTTCTATGATAGAAATAAAACAAAGTTTCAACCGTTTACAAGTTAAGAATAAAGTTTTATCTGTTTGTATGTTAGAAATAAAACAAAGTTTCAACCGTTTACAAGTTAAAAATAAAGTTTCAATAGTTTACAAGTTAAGAATAAAGTTTCAATGGTGTGTTTGTTAAGAATAAAGTTCTATCTGTTTATATGTTGGAAATAGAATGAAGTTTCACCAGCTTACAAGTTAAGAATAAAGTTCTATCTGTTTATATGTTAGAAATAAACGTCTATCTGTTTATATGTTAGAAATAGAATGAAGTTTCACCAGTTTACAAGTTAAGAATAAAGTTCTATCTGTTTATATGTTAGAAATAAAATGAAGTTTCATCAGTTTACAAGTTAGGAATAAAGTTTCAATAGTTTACAAGTTACGACTACAGTTTCAATGGTATGCATGTTCAGAATAAAGTTCTATTTGTTTATATGTTAGAAATAAAATGAAGTTTCATCAGTTTACAAGTTAAGAATAAGGTTTCAATACTTTACAAGTTAAGTTTCAAGTTTCAATAGTGTGTATGTTAGAAATAAAATTTCAACAGTTTGAAAGTTAAAACTAATGTTTCACCAGTTGGCAAGTTAAGAATAAAGTTTTATCTGTTTGTATGATAGAAATAAAATGAAGTTTCATCAGTTTACAAGTTAAGAATAAAGTTTCAATAGTTTACAAGTTAAGAATAAAGTTTCAATAGTGTGTATGTTAGAAATAAAGTTCTATTTGTTTATATTTTAGAAATAGAATGAAGTCTCACCAGTTTACAAGTTAAGAATAAAGTTCTATCTGTTTATATGTTAGAAATAAAATGAAGTTTCATCAGTTTACAAGTTAAGAATAAAGTTTCAATAGTTTACAAGTTAAGAATAAAGTTTCAATAGTGTGTATGTTAGAAATAAAATTTCAATAGTTTGCAAGTTAAAACTAATGTTTCACCAGTTGGCAAGTTAAGAATAAAGTTTTATCTGTTTGTATGATAGAAATATAACCAGTTTCATCAGTTTACAAGTTAAGAATAAAGTTCTATCTGTTTGTATGATAGAAATAAAAAGAAGCTTCACCAGTTTACAAGTTAAGAATCAAGTTTCATCTGCTTGTATGCCAGAAATAAAACAAAGTTTCAACCGTTAACAAGTTAAAAATAAAGTTTCAATAGTTTGCAAGTTAAAACTAATGTTTCACCAGTTGGCAAGTTAAGAATAAAGTTTTATCTGTTTATATGTTAGAAATAAATCAAAGTTTCAACCGTTTACAAGTTAAAAAATAAAGTTTCAATAGTTTACAAGGTTAAAAATTAGAAATAGAATGAAGTTTCACCAGTTGGCAAGTTAAGAATGAAGTTTTATCTGTTTCTATGTTAGAAATAAAACAAAGTTTCAACCGTTTACAAGTTAGAAATTAAGTTTCAATAGTTTACAAGTTATGAATAAAGTTTCAATATTGTGTGGGTTAAGAATAAAGTTTTATCTGTTTGTATGTTAGAAATAGAATGAAGTTTCACCAGTTGGCAAGTTAAGAATAAAGTTCTATCTGCTTGTATGTTAGAAATAAAACAAAGTTTCAACCGTTAACAAGTTAAAAATAAAGTTTCAATAGTTTGCAAGTTAAAACTAATGTTTCAATAGCGCATATGTTAAGAATAAAGTTTTATCTGTTTGTATGTTAGAAATAGAATGAAGTTTCACCAGTTGGCAAGTTAAGAATGAAGTTTTATCTGTTTCTATGATAGAAATAAAACAAAGTTTCAACCGTTTACAAGTTAAAAATAAAGTTTCAATAGTTTACAAGTTAAGAATAAAGTTTCAATGGTGTGTTTCTTAAGAATAAAGTTCTATCTGTTTATATGTTGGAAATAGAATGAAGTTTCACCAGTTTACAAGTTAAGAATAAAGTTCTATCTGTTTATATGTTAGAAATAAAAATGAAGGTTCACCAGTTTACAAGTTAAGAATAAAGTTTTATCTGCTTGTATGTTAGAAATAGAATGAAGTTTCACCAGTTGGCAAGTTAAGAATAAAGTTCTATCTGTTTGTATGTTAGAAATAAAACAAAGTTTCAACCGTTAACAAGTTAAAAATAAAGTTTCAATAGTTTGCAAGTTAAAACTAATGTTTCAATAGTGCATATGTTAAGAATAAAGTTTTATCTGTTTGTATGTTAGAAATAGAATGAAGTTTCACCAGTTGGCAAGTTAAGAATGAAGTTTTATCTTTTTCTATGATAGAAATAAAACAAAGTTTCAACCGTTTACAAGTTAAAAATAAAGTTTCAATAGTTTAAGAGTTAAGAATAAAGTTTCAATGGTGTGTTTGTTAAGAATAAAGTTCTATCTGTTTATATGTTGGAAATAGAATGAAGTTTCACCAGTTTACAAGTTAAGAATAAAGTTCTATCTGTTTATATGTTAGAAATAAAAATGAAGGTTCACCAGTTTACAAGTTAAGAATGAAGTTTTATCTGCTTGTATGTCAGAAATGAAATAAAGCTTCACCAGTTTAAGAGTTAAAAATAAAGTTTCAATAGTGTGTATGTTAGAAATAAAGTTCTATTTGTTTATATGTTAGAAATAGAATGAAGTTTCACCAGTTTACAAGCTAAGAATAAAGTTCTATCTGTTTATATGTTAGAAATAAAATGAAGTTTCATCAGTTTACAAGTTAAGAATAAAGTTTCAATAGTTTACAAGTTAAGAATAAAGTTTCAATAGTGTGTATGTTAGAAATAAAGTTCTATTTGTTTATATGTTAGAAATAGAATGAAGTTTCACCAGTTTACAAGTTAAGAATAAAGTTCTATCTGTTTATATGTTAGAAATAAAATGAAGTTTCATCAGTTTACAAGTTAAGAATAAAGTTTCAATAGTTTACAAGTTAAGACTACAGTTTCAATGGTATGCATGTTCAGAATAAAGTTCTATTTGTTTATATGTTAGAAATAAAATGAAGTTTCATCAGTTTACAAGTTAAGAATAAAGTTTCAATAGTTTACAAGTTAAGAATAAAGTTTCAATAGTGTGTATGTTAGAAATAAAATTTCAATAGTTTGCAAGTTAAAACTAATGTTTCACCAGTTGGCAAGTTAAGAATAAAGTTTTATCTGTTTCTATGTTAGAAATAAAACAAAGTTTCAACCGTTTACAAGTTAGAAATTAAGTTTCAATAGTTTACAAGTTAAGAATAAAGTTTCAATATTGTGTATGTTAAGAATAAAGTTTTATCTGTTTGTATGTTAGAAATAGAATGAAGTTTCACCAGTTGGCAAGTTAAGAATAAAGTTATATCTGTTTGTATGTTAGAAATAAAACAAAGTTTCAACCGTTAACAAGTTAAAAATAAAGTTTCAATAGTTTGCAAGTTAAAACTAATGTTTCAATAGCGCATATGTTAAGAATAAAGTTTTATCTGTTTGTATGTTAGAAATAGAATGAAGTTTCACCAGTTGGCAAGTTAAGAATGAAGTTTTATCTGTTTCTATGATAGAAATAAAACAAAGTTTCAACCGTTTACAAGTTAAAAATAAAGTTTCAATAGTTTACAAGTTAAGAATAAAGTTTCAATGGTGTGTTTGTTAAGAATAAAGTTCTATCTGTTTATATGTTGGAAATAGAATGAAGTTTCACCAGTTTACAAGTTAAGAATAAAGTTCTATCTGTTTATATGTTAGAAATAAAATGAAGTCTCATCAGTTTACAAGTTAAGAATAAAGTTTTATCTGTTTGTATGTTAGAAATAAAACAAAGTTTCAACCGTTTACAAGTTAAAAATAAAGTTTCAATAGTTTACAAGTTAAGAATAAAGTTTCAATGGTGTGTTTCTTAAGAATAAAGTTCTATCTGTTTATATGTTGGAAATAGAATGAAGTTTCACCAGTTTACAAGTTAAGAATAAAGTTCTATCTGTTTATATGTTAGAAATAAAAATGAAGGTTCACCAGTTTACAAGTTAAGAATAAAGTTTTATCTGCTTGTATGTTAGAAATAGAATGAAGTTTCACCAGTTGGCAAGTTAAGAATAAAGTTCTATCTGTTTGTATGTTAGAAATAAAACAAAGTTTCAACCGTTAACAAGTTAAAAATAAAGTTTCAATAGTTTGCAAGTTAAAACTAATGTTTCAATAGTGCATATGTTAAGAATAAAGTTTTATCTGTTTGTATGTTAGAAATAGAATGAAGTTTCACCAGTTGGCAAGTTAAGAATGAAGTTTTATCTGTTTCTATGATAGAAATAAAACAAAGTTTCAACCGTTTACAAGTTAAAAATAAAGTTTCAATAGTTTACAAGTTAAGAATAAAGTTTCAATGGTGTGTTTGTTAAGAATAAAGTTCTATCTGTTTATATGTTGGAAATAGAATGAAGTTTCACCAGTTTACAAGTTAAGAATAAAGTTCTATCTGTTTATACGTTAGAAATAAAAATGAAGGTTCACCAGTTTACAAGTTAAGAATAAAGTTTTATCTGCTTGTATGTCAGAAATGAAATAAAGCTTCACCAGTTTAAGAGTTAAAAATAAAGTTTCAATAGTGTGTATGTTAGAAATAAAGTTCTATTTGTTTATATGTTAGAAATAAAATGAAGTTTCATCAGTTTACAAGTTAAGAATAAAGTTTCAATAGTTTACAAGTTAAGAATAAAGTTTCAATAGTGTGTATGTTAGAAATAAAGTTCTATTTGTTTATATGTTAGAAATAGAATGAAGTTTCACCAGTTTACAAGTTAAGAATAAAGTTCTATCTGTTTATATGTTAGAAATAAAATGAAGTTTCATCAGTTTACAAGTTAAGAATAAAGTTTCAATAGTTTACAAGTTAAGAATAAAGTTTCAATAGTGTGTATGTTAGAAATAAAGTTCTATTTGTTTATATGTTAGAAATAGAATGAAGTTTCACCAGTTTACAAGTTAAGAATAAAGTTTTATCTGTTTGTATGATAGAAATAAAATGAAGTTTCATCAGTTTACAATTTAAGAATAAAGTTTCAATAGTTTACAAGTTAAGAATAAAGTTTCAATAGTGTGTATGTTAGAAATAAAGTTCTATTTGTTTATATGTTAGAAATAGAATGAAGTTTCACCAGTTTACAAGTTAAGAATAAAGTTCTATCTGTTTATATGTTAGAAATAAAATGAAGTTTCATCAGTTTACAAGTTAAGAATAAAGTTTCAATAGTTTACAAGTTAAGAATAAAGTTTCAATAGTGTGTATGTTAGAAATAAAATTTCAATAGTTTGCAAGTTAAAACTAATGTTTCACCAGTTGGCAAGTTAAGAAAAAAGTTTTATTTGTTTGTATGATAGAAATAAAACAAAGTTTCATCAGTTTACAAGTTAAGAATAAAGTTCTATCTGTTTGTATGATAGAAATAAAAAGAAGCTTCACCAGTTTACAAGTTAAGAATAAAGTTTTATCTGCTTGTATGCCAGAAATGAAATGAAGTTTCATCAGTTTACAAGTTAAGAATAAAGTTTTATCTGTTTGTATGTTAGAAATAAAACAAAGTTTCAACCGTTAGCAAGTTAAAAATAAAGTTTCAATAGTTTGCAAGTTAAAACTAATGTTTCACCAGTTGGCAAGTTAAGAATAAAGTTTTATCTGTTTGTATGATAGAAATAAATCAAAGTTTCAACCATTTACAAGTTAAAAAATAAAGTTTCAATAGTTTACAAGTTAAAAATTAGAAATAGAATGAAGTTTCACCAGTTGGCAAGTTAAGAATGAAGTTTTATCTGTTTCTATGTTAGAAATAAAACAAAGTTTCAACCGTTTACAAGTTAGAAATTAAGTTTCAATAGTTTACAAGTTAAGAATAAAGTTTCAATATTGTGTATGTTAAGAATAAAGTTTTATCTGTTTGTATGTTAGAAATAGAATGAAGTTTCACCAGTTGGCAAGTTAAGAATAAAGTTTCAATAGTTTGCAAGTTAAAACTAATGTTTCAATAGTGCATATGTTAAGAATAAAGTTTTATCTGTTTGTATGTTAGAAATAGAATGAAGTTTCACCAGTTGGCAAGTTAAGAATGAAGTTTTATCTGTTTCTATGATAGAAATAAAACAAAGTTTCAACCGTTTACAAGTTAAGAATAAAGTTTTATCTGTTTGTATGTTAGAAATAAAACAAAGTTTCAACCGTTTACAAGTTAAAAATAAAGTTTCAATAGTTTACAAGTTAAGAATAAAGTTTCAATGGTGTGTTTGTTAAGAATAAAGTTCTATCTGTTTATATGTTGGAAATAGAATGAAGTTTCACCAGCTTACAAGTTAAGAATAAAGTTCTATCTGTTTATATGTTAGAAATAAACGTCTATCTGTTTATATGTTAGAAATAGAATGAAGTTTCACCAGTTTACAAGTTAAGAATAAAGTTCTATCTGTTTATATGTTAGAAATAAAATGAAGTTTCATCAGTTTACAAGTTAGGAATAAAGTTTCAATAGTTTACAAGTTACGACTACAGTTTCAATGGTATGCATGTTCAGAATAAAGTTCTATTTGTTTATATGTTAGAAATAAAATGAAGTTTCATCAGTTTACAAGTTAAGAATAAGGTTTCAATACTTTACAAGTTAAGTTTCAAGTTTCAATAGTGTGTATGTTAGAAATAAAATTTCAACAGTTTGAAAGTTAAAACTAATGTTTCACCAGTTGGCAAGTTAAGAATAAAGTTTTATCTGTTTGTATGATAGAAATAAAATGAAGTTTCATCAGTTTACAAGTTAAGAATAAAGTTTCAATAGTTTACAAGTTAAGAATAAAGTTTCAATAGTGTGTATGTTAGAAATAAAGTTCTATTTGTTTATATTTTAGAAATAGAATGAAGTCTCACCAGTTTACAAGTTAAGAATAAAGTTCTATCTGTTTATATGTTAGAAATAAAATGAAGTTTCATCAGTTTACAAGTTAAGAATAAAGTTTCAATAGTTTACAAGTTAAGAATAAAGTTTCAATAGTGTGTATGTTAGAAATAAAATTTCAATAGTTTGCAAGTTAAAACTAATGTTTCACCAGTTGGCAAGTTAAGAATAAAGTTTTATCTGTTTGTATGATAGAAATATAACCAGTTTCATCAGTTTACAAGTTAAGAATAAAGTTCTATCTGTTTGTATGATAGAAATAAAAAGAAGCTTCACCAGTTTACAAGTTAAGAATCAAGTTTCATCTGCTTGTATGCCAGAAATAAAACAAAGTTTCAACCGTTAACAAGTTAAAAATAAAGTTTCAATAGTTTGCAAGTTAAAACTAATGTTTCACCAGTTGGCAAGTTAAGAATAAAGTTTTATCTGTTTATATGTTAGAAATAAATCAAAGTTTCAACCGTTTACAAGTTAAAAAATAAAGTTTCAATAGTTTACAAGGTTAAAAATTAGAAATAGAATGAAGTTTCACCAGTTGGCAAGTTAAGAATGAAGTTTTATCTGTTTCTATGTTAGAAATAAAACAAAGTTTCAACCGTTTACAAGTTAGAAATTAAGTTTCAATAGTTTACAAGTTATGAATAAAGTTTCAATATTGTGTGGGTTAAGAATAAAGTTTTATCTGTTTGTATGTTAGAAATAGAATGAAGTTTCACCAGTTGGCAAGTTAAGAATAAAGTTCTATCTGCTTGTATGTTAGAAATAAAACAAAGTTTCAACCGTTAACAAGTTAAAAATAAAGTTTCAATAGTTTGCAAGTTAAAACTAATGTTTCAATAGCGCATATGTTAAGAATAAAGTTTTATCTGTTTGTATGTTAGAAATAGAATGAAGTTTCACCAGTTGGCAAGTTAAGAATGAAGTTTTATCTGTTTCTATGATAGAAATAAAACAAAGTTTCAACCGTTTACAAGTTAAAAATAAAGTTTCAATAGTTTACAAGTTAAGAATAAAGTTTCAATGGTGTGTTTCTTAAGAATAAAGTTCTATCTGTTTATATGTTGGAAATAGAATGAAGTTTCACCAGTTTACAAGTTAAGAATAAAGTTCTATCTGTTTATATGTTAGAAATAAAAATGAAGGTTCACCAGTTTACAAGTTAAGAATAAAGTTTTATCTGCTTGTATGTTAGAAATAGAATGAAGTTTCACCAGTTGGCAAGTTAAGAATAAAGTTCTATCTGTTTGTATGTTAGAAATAAAACAAAGTTTCAACCGTTAACAAGTTAAAAATAAAGTTTCAATAGTTTGCAAGTTAAAACTAATGTTTCAATAGTGCATATGTTAAGAATAAAGTTTTATCTGTTTGTATGTTAGAAATAGAATGAAGTTTCACCAGTTGGCAAGTTAAGAATGAAGTTTTATCTTTTTCTATGATAGAAATAAAACAAAGTTTCAACCGTTTACAAGTTAAAAATAAAGTTTCAATAGTTTAAGAGTTAAGAATAAAGTTTCAATGGTGTGTTTGTTAAGAATAAAGTTCTATCTGTTTATATGTTGGAAATAGAATGAAGTTTCACCAGTTTACAAGTTAAGAATAAAGTTCTATCTGTTTATATGTTAGAAATAAAAATGAAGGTTCACCAGTTTACAAGTTAAGAATGAAGTTTTATCTGCTTGTATGTCAGAAATGAAATAAAGCTTCACCAGTTTAAGAGTTAAAAATAAAGTTTCAATAGTGTGTATGTTAGAAATAAAGTTCTATTTGTTTATATGTTAGAAATAGAATGAAGTTTCACCAGTTTACAAGCTAAGAATAAAGTTCTATCTGTTTATATGTTAGAAATAAAATGAAGTTTCATCAGTTTACAAGTTAAGAATAAAGTTTCAATAGTTTACAAGTTAAGAATAAAGTTTCAATAGTGTGTATGTTAGAAATAAAGTTCTATTTGTTTATATGTTAGAAATAGAATGAAGTTTCACCAGTTTACAAGTTAAGAATAAAGTTCTATCTGTTTATATGTTAGAAATAAAATGAAGTTTCATCAGTTTACAAGTTAAGAATAAAGTTTCAATAGTTTACAAGTTAAGAATAAAGTTTCAATAGTGTGTATGTTAGAAATAAAGTTCTATTTGTTTATATGTTAGAAATAGAATGAAGTTTCACCAGTTTACAAGCTACGAATAAAGTTCTATCTGTTTATATGTTAGAAATAAAATGAAGTTTCATCGGTTTACAAGTTAAGAATAAAGTTTCAATAGTTTACAAGTTAAGAATAAAGTTTCAATAGTGTGTATGTTACAAATAAAGTTCTATTTGTTTATATGTTAGAAATAGAATGAAGTTTCACCAGTTTACAAGTTAAGAATAAAGTTCTATCTGTTTATATGTTAGAAATAAAATGAAGTTTCATCAGTTTACAAGTTAAGAATAAAGTTTCAATAGTTTACAAGTTAAGAATAAAGTTTCAATAGTGTGTATGTTAGAAATAAAATTTCAATAGTTTGCAAGTTAAAACTAATGTTTCACCAGTTGGCAAGTTAAGAATAAAGTTTTATCTGTTTGTATGATAGAAATAAAATGAAGTTTCATCAGTTTACAAGTTAAGAATAAAGTTTCAATAGTTTACAAGTTAAGAATAAAGTTTCAATAGTGTGTATGTTAGAAATAAAGTTCTATTTGTTTATATGTTAGAAATATAATGAAGTCTCACCAGTTTACAAGTTAAGAATAAAGTTCTATCTGTTTATATGTTAGAAATAAAATGAAGTTTCATCAGTTTACAAGTTAAGAATAAAGTTTCAATAGTTTACAAGTTAAGAATAAAGTTTCAATAGTGTGTATGTTAGAAATAAAATTTCAATAGTTTGCAAGTTAAAACTAATGTTTCACCAGTTGGCAAGTTAAGAATAAAGTTTTATCTGTTTGTATGATAAAAAAATAACCAGTTTCATCAGTTTACAAGTTAAGAATAAAGTTCTATCTGTTTGTATGATAGAAATAAAAAGAAGCTTCACCAGTTTACAAGTTAAGAATAAAGTTTCATCTGCTTGTATGCCAGAAATAAAACAAAGTTTCAACCGTTAACAAGTTAAAAATAAAGTTTCAATAGTAATGGGAATAAGACCGTTCCAGGACACCATAAAATCAAAAAAATTAGTATCTTTAAAAACGACATAAATTCATAAATTTAGACCCTTTTTCAGGTTTTTAAGACCTAAATTCATGAATTTGGTTCATTCAAAAAGTACCATTTTTTTCAAAAATGGTACTTTTAAAAACGACATAAATTCATGAATTTAGGTCTTAAAAACCTGAAAAAGGGTCTAAATTTATGAATTTATGTCGTTTTTAAAAGTACCCAATTTTCAAATTTTTCAAAATCTCAAATTTGAGAATTACAATTTTCACCCTCAAAATCATGACCGTTCTAGGACACTAAAAAATCAGAAAAGTTAAGAATCTCAAATTTGTGAATTACAATTTTTACCTTGAAAATCATGACTGTTCTAGGACACCGAAAACCCGGACACCGAAAAAATTATAAAAGTTAAGAATTTCAAATTTATGAATTTTATCCATTTTTCAGGTTTTTAAAATATATCATGTGATTTGCGGGACATCTGAGATGTCTTCCAGGGCTTCGCCGTTAAAAATATTTCTTTAAAAATGGAAGAAACAAAAGTGGAAGGAACTTCAGAAATGGATGAAACCGCAAGAATATATCCTTCATTATCATATGAAATGGATATTGCAAAACACAAAGATAGAGTACGCTATATGAAAGATAAGGAATATCAATTATTATTAAGATTAGAGCATTATAATAAATTAAGAAAGAGATGGACTAAAGTTAAGAATGTAACACAAGGAATTGGCATATTCTTAACAATAAGTTTAGGTGCTTTGACAATTGTTATATCTTCAGGTGTTTTAGTAATTCCAGTAGTTGCTACAGCTTTAACAGGTACGGGTGTTTTTGCAACTTCACTTGTTACAATGTTAGATAAATCTTTAATAACTAAGAAACGAAAATCATTAAAAACTAAGCATTTACATATTAAAGAAGTCTATGATAAACTACACTACTACTTTCAAAGAGTATGTGATGATAATGTTATTACGTTAGATGAGATTGAAAAATTTGATCAAATAGCTAATGAAGTAAATCAAATATCATTTCAATCACAGACAGAAAAAGTTAATGATAAAAATAAAAAGGATGGTAAAATTTCTAGTGATGGTAAAACTTTTATTGATGATAAAATTTCTAATGAAGAAAATGATAAAATTTTTTTAGAAGAGCTAAAAACTTTATTAGACAAAACTTTATTAAACAAAACTTAATACGAGAAAATTTTAAACGAGAAAATTTTAAACGTGAAAACTTTAAACGAAAAGATTACAAACAACAAAGCAATAAAAAAATAATTTGTTCAGTAAAATGTTTTTGCTGTATACCAATGTTACCACAAAATTCAAATATTATATTTTAAAAAAATAGACAAAATTAAAGCTGATAATAAAAAATAAAATATTAAAACATTATATTTGTATATTTTTATTACTCGGTAAACAATTGTTCGATAACTCTTTCATGAATTTTTTTATCAATATTAATTGTGATAAATCCATAATCTTTTGACCAAGCATTATTACACGATTGTTTAAATTCATCTTTATCTCTTATACATAAATCTCTTAACAAATCACTTAAGTTTCTTGCATTTATTTCAAATAGTATAAATATATTTGCATTCTTTCTAATAACACTTCCATCTAATGAATACATACTTTGTGTCAAATAAAATACACTACAGTTATTATGCCTACCTCTTGTGAAATAATTTCTTTGAACTGACTGATTTCTGTCATTAACACAATCATCAAAAATTACACAATGTTTCATTGTTTTATCTAGTTTACTAGGATCTTGCATATTACCACTATCATCTATTAATTGTATTTTTATATGCTTATTTTTATTGGATTCAACTAATTGTTTATTTTTTGCTTCTTCTTCACACCACAAATTTATTTCTTCTTCATATTCAGATTTTTCGTATTCTTCGAATAGAGAAGCAATTGCTGTTTTTGTAAGATTATTTTCAAATCCATATTTTAAAAATTGATAGACGGGTTGTTCTGCCGTTGTTGTATAAATTATAAGATTGTTATAATCTAAAAAATTTGGAGTCGTTAAAATTTTAAATAATAGATATGTTTTTCCACATCCTGATCTTCCGCAAATAACTGCTAAAACTTTATTAGATAAATTTGGATGATGATTAAATTTAAGTTTTTTTTTATTTAAAGACATTTCATTCATTTTTAAAGTAATAAATTCATCCATTATTGAATTAGTGTTTTTAGAAACAAAAAAATAAAAATAAAATTTTAATTTAAGTTTATTTTTTTGTTTCTAATAATAAGATTAATAAGATTAATAAGATTAATAAGATTAATAATGAAAATGATAAAAAAAATTAAACTTTTCTATTGTAGCGTAAAAGTTTATACCTCCCGAACCAAAAGATCTATCATAATCTCTTCACCTCCAAAATTTATTTCTTGTCCTTTTTCATCAGTGATTCTAATGCCAATGTTGTTAATAGTTTTTCTTGTAATAGGAAAATATATTAATGTTTGTGGAATTACATTTAATCTATAACCAATGGGTACAGTAAAAGCTGGAAAACTGAATATTAAATTTGATAATTTACCATTTATATATCCTCCTTCAATAATGTCACAATGTACAACAATTGAATTTATTTCAGTTATTTTTGGAATCTTCTCACCTAAATGATAACCTTGAATATAAGTTTGTTTATTAAATCCTAATAGCTTTGACAATGATCTATCATGATTAAAATCAACTTGATGATTTTCGTCTAAAGTAAGAGAAAATTTATTAACTGCCGGTTCAACTACAAAATGTAATTGTTTCTTATCTTTAAATGGTATACCTAAATGTCTCTTAATTTCATTTGATATTGTTTCAACTTCGTAAGAACCAGGAAGAAAAGTTAGTATTTTCCATGTTTTGCCTTTATCAGTAGAATATCTAAATTGATCATTCACATCTTTGATAACGTTTTGAATAGTGTTAAATGTGGAGAAACTAGTCAATGCAATTTGATAATTTTTATTTTGTTCCAAATGTAGAATGGGTTCTAAATTACAAGTGTGTGATGAAGTAGTTGTTATAATTTTTAACGTTGTACTAAATTTTGATGAACCCAAAATCTCTGTTAAATTTTCTAAATGATTATTAATTTTGTCTAAATCTGCTGAACACATTTTTAAACTAAAAAATTAAATAAATATTTTTTTATGAAATATTTTTTTATGAAATATTTTTTTATGAAATTTTTTTTATGAAATTTTTTTTTATAAAAATTAGAAACAACATATTTCAGCTACACTTTTATAATCCTCTTCATTTAGAATCTTCTTTTCTAACAGTCTTTTCAATATAGCATGAATTTCATTAAAACTAGAATTATGTCCTTCTTTTATTGCCGATATTAAAATATTTAATCTATTTAGTAATTCTTGTGGATCATCTGGTAAAAATACAGTTGTTTCTGTTTTCTGTTTTTTTGTTTTCTGTTTTTCAGATAAACCTTTCCCTACTTTAACTCCCGATGATAATAAATTTTCTAATTGTTTATAACGTCTAAGAGATTTTACTACACCAACTCTGTCTAACATAGCTTTATATTTTATGAGATCTTCTACAGCATAATTTTTTAAATCTGCTCCTCTTAAAAGATCAACAAAATTTCTATCTAAACTAATAGGTTTTTTATCTGGCGTAAAAATTAATCCTCGTAAAGGTTGTGGAAATATTTCTTTACCACCAAGATAAAATCTTGCAAATAATTTTTTATCTAAAAAGAAAGTAGAATGTTCGAATAACATAGATTTTGGTAATTTTTTATCTATGTTTGCCTCTAATAAACCATAGTCATCTAATAGTGTTTTAAGTACAGGATCCGCTATATCAACACGTTTTTCATTAAGTTCCTTTTCAAGAGTTTTAAATGGTTCGACAGTTTTTTCATAATCAGTTTTTACTTCTTCAGTTAATTTTAATTTATCAAACATATCAGATTGAATACCAGCTTTTGTCATTCTATGTTGTAGATGATTTTCTTTCATAATATTTCTTTGTTTTATTAATTCGTCTAATTGTTTTATTCTTTTAAAATTATCAGCTCTAACTTTATCCATTTTTATATGATAATTTTATATTATTTTATATTATTATTTTATGTTATATTATTATATTATTTTATAATATTTTATATTTTTTTATTTTATGTATATATCAAATTTGTCTATCTTAGAAATTAGAAAATTAAAAAGGTTCAGTAGTTATTCCATCAGGTAAAATTTTTCTTTTATCATCAAATGGATCTAATGCTAATTTATGTTCTTCTTTTAAATACATTTTATGTTTTTTTGAATTAAGTCTATAATTACATGCTGTTTTTATTTCATTATTAAATAATGCATTTTTATAATCTTGAAATGTTATTTGATTAGCCACTGATGCCTTTGAAATTCCTTTTAATGTTTTATGTGTTTTAACGGGCGAAGCCCTGGAAGACATCTCTAATGTCCTAATATTTTTAGTTGTATCATAACAGTAACATTTAGATTTTAAAAATATAGCTTCTGTTATGAAATCTTCATTTCCTTCTAATTCATCTTTTACTTTACATAAATCAGAAGGATGAATGATATCTTTTATTTTATTAATTTCTTTATCTAGTGAAGAACCATATGGTATTGTTAATTCTAAGAAAACAGAATCGGTATCTGTAAAGTGTAATTTATAGTTTTTACCATAAGCAGGTGCTAAATAATCATATATAAAACTATACATAAATAGTTTAGCTAATTCTAATATAGTGAAACCTATAAAATTAAACTTATCATGTTTTACAATGCTTCTTCTTAGATGTACAGCACATAGTTCATCACTAAATCTAGTAGTTCTTTTATATGTAGGTTTCCTTGTTAAATTTTGAAACCTATCTTTATCATAAACTATTTCAATATTTTGTCTATTACGCACATTTTCTAAAGTCTTACCATAAAATGCATTATTCATTAATTTGAAGAACACGTTTCCAAAATCATCTTTATTTCTTTTAGATATTTTGCGTTTTTCAATATTGAACTCAATATAATCTTTTAACCATTTAGATTTTTTATACACTAGTTTCCGGTGAATTTTTGTGAGAATCATTCCATGATCTAAATACCAATCTAGCATTCTTCCTTCAACAACATACTTTCCTTTATTGCTTTGTGTTAACATAAGTTTTTTTGTTGGCCTATATTTCTTAGGAATTAAAGATTTTTGATAATCTGAAAAATCTTCTATATTGGGAATTTTGTTTTCTGGACAGAAAGGATAATATTTTGTTGCATCTTTTATATAATCAGGGTATACTAAATCAACTTCATATATATAACCAGAATTACGATTTCCATCATATGTTTTTTGATAATCAAGATTATTACACCATGTCATCTCACCTGTTGGTAATTCTTGTATCATGCAAGAAGAATATAAGCTATTAAAATCATAATATAACAAATAGTTTTCTCTCATGAATTCATCAATTGCTTTTTCACGTTCTACTCCTTCTCGTTTCGTTCGAAAAATTTCTAATATTTTTTCTTTTTCTTCTGGAGATAAAGGTTTCATTATTCCATATTCTTGTGGATTTACTTTCTTATTATAACATTTAACATATCTATTACCTAAAACGGATGAAACTCCACCTCTAATTCCAGATTCAAAAAATAATAATTTATCATATGTATTTTCTTTATAATGTTTAAGTTTAACATTTGTATGTTTTAATCCTGCTAACCATGTTAAACCTGGTGTAGAATAACAATAACATGGATCTATTCCGTAATATTCTAAACACATATCACGAAAGTTTTCAAAAAGATCAGCTAGTATTAATACATCTATCTGTAGATATTTCATTGTATAATCATACATTGTTTTACAATTTAACTCTCTCCAATTTTTTTCAGCTTCTGCATAATCTTCTTCAGATAATTGTGATTGTTTTAATGTTGATTTAAATTTATTTATTGGAGGAAGTTGTTCTTCTTCCATAATTTTATTCACAGAATTAAAATCTCCAGTTATATACTCATACGGAAATATTCCTTTTAAAGGTTTTAAATTATATTTATTTAATATTTTACATTGTTCAGGTTTCAAAGTTTTTCCCATAACATCTAATGAATAAGGAGTAAAAAATCTAAATGCATCTAAAATTCTAATACAACCTAATTGCATTGAAAAATATTCTTCTTCTTGTTTACATAGTACATTTATTTTTTGTTGATGTAATTTTTCTGATGAAAATAAATCTTTCATTACTAGATGAAAATCATATTTAGAACCATTGTAGAAATATAGAGGAACAAAGTTATATTTAAATTTGTTAGCATTAAGATTACAAGAATTATGTGCTGCACCTCTATATAATCCATTTAGATGATCATGATCTTTTACTTTATCAATATATCTACCTCTACCAGTTTTATATTTATTTGTAAAACCTTTTCCACAGTAATAAAAATTTATTTCATAATAAAATTCTTTTCTTTCTTCATCCGTTAATGGTATCATTGGTTTATTTGTTTCAAGCAATTGTGAAAAACGTCCTTGTAATTCTTCTACTTTCTTTGTAAACATTTCTGAACTATCTTCACCATAGTATTGTAAATATTCTGATTTAAATAATTCAGGATAATTCGAATGAATGTACATTCCCCAACATAATGGTTTTTGTTCAAATAAATTTTTTTCTTTACTTTTTTCAGAATTATAATTTTCAGAATTATAATTTTCAGAATTATTTTTTTCAGAATCGGGTGAAGCCCTGGAACTTTCCGTTCGATTTTGTGTCATATTAACATTATATGCTTCAAAATCACAATAAATAGTAAAGGGTACTTTATTTTTAAAATACCATTTATTATATTCTAAATAATCATCTTTAGGAAAAGTATTTTGAACTGCTTCATTTTGTTGGCAATTCTCCAAATGTCTATTCATTTCTTCTAAAGTTCTAAAACTTGTCATACATTGAAGACAAGGAAAATTTTTATTATCTGAAGTTTTTGTAAATATAGAAACATCTTTACACAATATAAAATGTCCCTGATAATATAATATATTCGCTTGTGCTGGTTGTTTTGACTGTTCTAATTTTACAAATTCATCTTTATATATTTCATGTGTTTCATTAATTTCTTTTGTAATATTAAATGTATTTTGATAATAATTTTGATTTAATATTTGTAGCTGATAAATATATTCTTTATCATATTGTTCTTTATATTGTTCTGGACATTTTTTTAAACATTCATTTATTTTTTGTTTGGTTTCATTTTCTTCATTATTTAATTCTTTATTATTTAATCGGAGCGAAGCTCCTCTGGCTTTAGCCGATTCTTTATTATTTTCTTCATTTAATTTTTGAATTGTTTCTATCTTATTTTGATATTTATAGTGATATTCTTGTAGTAACATTTTTATTTGTTGTTGATAATCTATTTTACATTTTTGTAAACTTTCATTTAAATTTTCTAATTTTTGTTGGTATTCTGAAGATAAAGATGAATATTTGTAATTATAATCATCAGTACGTCCTTTATAATTATTGTGATTAATCATTATTGGCGTTAGTGTTTTAACAAGTTCAAATTTTTCAGTACATATTATATTTCCTTGGTAAAAAATATTATGATGCATGTAATTTCCTCTATCATTATATACTATTTCTGATTGACATAAATTTTTATTATTCAAATAAAATTCTTTTGAATCTGAGTAAAGTGGAATAATTTTACCAATAGAAACATAATTCACATTTAATTCAAAAACATTTACTTCTATTAAATTTTTATTCTTTTTATGAAACTTTTTTAACTTATTATAATCATATGGAAATTCATCTAAGCCATCAGAAAGATCAAATTCATTTATGTATTCTTCTTTATTGTAATGACTTAGTCTTTCTTTATGATATTCTGCAGGATGTAAATGTGCTATAATACTCCACAGAAAACAACGTTCATCTTCATTTTTTATGTTGATTAATTGTGGTGAACTGAAAGGTAAAGGAACATAACTACCACCAGTATTATTTTTATATTTATCAATTACTATTTTCTTAGATAGTATTTTAACAAATCTCCAACCAGATTCACGTAACTGGGCTTCAATTATACAATTTTCTAATTTAAGTATCATCGATTCAAATATGGGTTGTATATCATTTACATTATGAATTTCTTGCGAATTTGTAAAATGTCCTTGTATTATTTCTTCAGGAATTCCATCAGGTCCATTTTTTGTATAAAGTACTTCTACATTCATATAACATTTGAAAGATTTCTTAAATATATTATAAAAGTTGGTTAGAATATCAGAAAAAGTTTTATCAGTTTCATTATATTCAAAAGACTGATTAAATAAATATTTTATATCTGTTTCGGGTGAAGCCCTAGAACCTTCAGTTCGTACGGCTTCATCAAATTCATCTATTTCGTTAAATTCATCAGTATCGTTAAATAAATATTTTATATCTGTTACGGCTTCATCTTCACTATTAAAAAATTTTTTATATTCCGAATGTGAATAATCATCAAACATTTTTTTAACTTTTATATCAGTAGGCAATGTTTCTAGATAATTTTTATAACTATTTAATTTTAATATATTTCCATCATCAACTCGTTCTACATTTTGTAAATGCATTTTACTTTGTAGATGAGATTGATAACTTCTTTTTGTTTGCAACTTTTTTTTACATAAGTTGCAATAAAATTTATCCATTTTTTATTTTTTTAGAGAAAATTTTAAAAAAAATTATATTTAATTACAAAACAAAATGTTTGAAGATTATAAATAAAATTATATTTATTTATAAAAATAATTATATTTAATATCTTTTTACATAAAAAATAAAAATGTTTGAAGAGTATAAAATAGAACATGTACCAGTTTTAAAAAACTATAGACATCCTACAAATCCACTTACACCTAAACAAGAAGTAAAATTTTACTATCATCATAAATATATGCAATTTGTGAAAGACTATAAAATAAAACATGGTATACCTAAATACGCTAAAACAAATGATTTTCCACTCTGTTTAAGAAGTTTTAGAGTATTCTTGGCTTTTAATAATTTATGGTGGTTAATCAATAAAGATAACTTAACAGTATATGATTTAAAAACATTACAAAAATTAAACATTCCTCCATATATTTAAAATATTTGTATAATTTGAAAACATATTGTATAATTACAAAACAAATTGTATCATTACAAAACATATAGTATAATTTGTTTAATTATTAAGTATTTCACTTACACCATTTATTAATGGTTTTATATCATTATATGTTTTTTTGGCTTCATCAAATGTAGATTTAGCATCAGAAAATGTAGATTTAACATCAGTTATTATTGGTGTTGCTTTTCTTAAACCGTTTCTAACATCATTGATTGCAATTTTCAAATAGTTTAATGTTTCATTATCTTGTGATCTTTTTGGTATTGGTATACCAAATTTTGCATTTAAATAATGATCAAAATAAAGATAAAATGTATCAGGAATAATTTTTAGTGGTACTTTTGCTTCAGACTCTAAAAAGATAATTATTTGTTCTATAACTTGATTTGATAAATGTTTTGCATTTGCATATATTCTAATATCAAAATCTTGAGAGTTATTATAGATTTCATGTTCGGTATCTACTAATATATTTAAATCTTTATCATATACTTGCATATGTTCACTTATGGTGTCAACACGTATTATTCCATATTTATGATGTGTATAATATGATAAAGGCATATTCATTTTATAATTTTTATTAATATCATTAAAGAATGCTGCATTATTTTGTGTAGTTGTAAAAAATGTTTGAATGTTTTCTCTAATCTTATTATCTACATCACAAGCTTTATGAGCTAATACAACTATTTGAATATTTTGATGTCTTCCTTTTGTAAATATTTCTGACATATTTTTTTGTTTTGATAAACTTGCAACATCATCTAAAATTAATAAAGATTTATTTTCAGGTGTACCAGCAAAACTTTCCATATCTTGTAACTCATCTAATTGTTTATCATTATAGACGTTTGTAAAAGTTGGCCATTCAGAAGTATGCATACAAAAAATATGTACTTTTGTTTCATCCTTATAATATTGGTTTATATATTTTTTAATAAACGTAGTCTTACCACTTCCAGTTTTACCGTAAACAATGAAATGTAAATTTTCTTGATACATTTTACCTTGTTTAATATTTTTATTATTAGTTTTATCCTTAATCTTATCCTCCTCAGTCTTCCATCCTTTAAAAGTTTTTATTTCTTGTTTATAAAAATTTATTCTCTTTTGTTCCTTTGTTAGAAAGTAACCCCATTGATTTCCAATACATATAACAAGATGATAAATAAAAAATATTAAAATACATGCTAACAATATTTTTATACAATGAAATTTTAAAAAATTCCAAAGACGTGTAAGATCTGATTGTGGTATTTTTTTATTAAGAGATGAATTAGGGGGTAGTGTCTCTAAATATTTTTTATCTATATTATTATATATATTTTTATCTATATTATTATATATATTTTTATCTATATTATTATTATATTTAGTATTATATATAGGATTTTCTACAATATTATTAATATCTTTGAGATTCGGATCTTGAGGGGTTAGTGTATCTTGAAACTCAGTGTTATTCATATAATTATTTATTATTTCGTTTATTGCATTAAGAGATTTATGACGACTTAGATTACTTTTATTACTTTTATTACTTTTAATTATAACCGGTGAATATAAATCTTCCAAATTTTCGTTTTTATTCATTTAATATTTTTAAAATAAAAATTTAGGAATTATTATTTTTTAATTCCGGACTCGCATTCTTACACTCTTATGAGTGTTTTTAACCTCTGTAGAACCTCCGGAATGTGTCGGACTTTTTGTTCCTATACTCAAAAGAAGTATGTTCCGAACCTCTCCTCTCTTCCGGAATGCTTAAGAATATTTTAATAAAATAATATTTTATTCTTTATAAAAAAATAATATTTTAATATATATAAGATTATTTTAGTTGAAATACAACTATTTTAGTTGAAATACAACTATTTTAGTTGAAATACAACTATTTTAGTTAAAATACAACTATTTTAGTTGAAATACAACTATTTTAGTTGAAATACAACTATTTTAGTTGAAATACTAATATAAATTATTATTTTAACATAAATTATTATTTTGACATAAATTATTATTATGTTGATTATTATGTTGATTAAGTTTTGGACATAGTGTTACATGTCGCTGAAAATTTTTCTTTAATATAATTTTTTGACAACCTCTACATTTAACTTTTTCTTTTAAACAATCCTTACACTGATATTTACTATCATAAAACTCTGTCTTAGGTTTAGTAATTTGACAACTTGTACATTGTCTTGTAGAACTTATACAAGAATTATAATGATTAGTAATTCCTTGAATTGTAAAATATTTATTACAATTACGACATAACTGATCTTTTAATTTATCTTTTTTTTCTTTTTTAACCTCTTCTGTTTGTTCACATAATTTTAAATGACGTGCAAAATTTTTTGATGTTATATTTTTATTACATCCGGAACATATTTTTTTGTTATTACTTTCAACAAATTGATTTTTATCAATATAATTATTTTGAGCTACATTATTATTTTGAGCTACATTATTATTTTTATCAACATAATTATTTTGAGCTACGTTATTATTTTGAACAAAAGGATTATTTTGAACAAAAGGATTATTATTATTTTGCCTAGGTGTATTTTGCCTAGGTGTATTTATTCTAGCAGTATAAAGATTTTGTTCTTTATCTGAAATAAATAAATGCTTTAATCTTTGTAATGGTTGCTCTGATTGAATATTATTATACTGAATACTATTATTAGGTTCAATATTATTCTGAATACTATTATTAGGTTGAATACTATTATTAGGTTGGAATTGATTCATATGCATACCACATGGTGTGTTTTTCATATGAGAATATAATAGTGTTTGATTTAAAAAACGCATATTGCAAACTTGACAAATTTGAGTCATTTCCATTTTTTTATTTTTATGAGGAAAAATTTTATTTTTATAATTTATGTATTTTTATAATCAGAAAAAATTTTATTTTTATTGTTTAAAAATGATGTTACCAAATGTTGGTGGAGGTGCATATATACCGAATAATCGTGAATCAGAAATAGAACTAGAAAATTATATCATGAAAACTGGAGACGTTTTATCTGGTCCATTGCATCTTTCTATTCTTCCACAACAAAATACAGAGTTAACAAATAAACAATATGTTGATACACAAATCAATGACTTAAAGGAAAAATATATAAACGATGTTATGGTTCCGCTGATGAACGAATTAAAGTTGCTTAAACTTAATGACAAATCATTAAACGAAAAATTATTAAAACTTGATAAAAAGGATAGAGAGCTAGAAGCAGATATAGCAAAACTTTTTAAAAAGATTTCTGAACAATCAAAAATTTTAATATTACTTTCTATAAATTTAAAATCTGCAGTCATTAAAAATAAACATCAGATAAAAATGTTAAAAGAACAATTAGAAGATGAAATAGAAAAACTACCTGAAAGAATTAAAAAAAATTTAAAGCAGTTACAAACTACATTCCAAAAAAGTGTGAATGAATTGAGTTCTAAAATTGCTCAACAAATTAAAAAAATAAATCAATTAAAAATTGAAGTAAAATCACTTAATGAAAAAGTTGATAAAATGAAAACTCTGAAAATCAATTTAGAAAATGAATTAAAGAAAAATTTACAAGAAAACTCTAAAGAAAATAAAGAACAGTTAGATTCCGTTAAAAGAAAAGTAGATGGTCTTAAAGTTCAATTAAATGCTTTAAAAACAGAATTAAAGAAAAGTGAGAAAAAATTAGAAATGACTGAAAAAGAAATTAAAGTACATCACACGCTTCTTGATGCAATAGATAAAGTGCAACAAGCAATTAATAAAGTTATCTCGAAGTTGTTAGATATTCATAAACGTAAATCTTAAACGAGTATTGTAAATATTAACTTAAATATTTTTTACCTACAAAAAATAAAAATCATAAAAAATATAAATATAATTTAAAAAATATAAATATAATTTTAAAAATATAAAAGTATAAATATAATTTTTAAAAAAAATTTAAAAATATAAAAGTATATAATTTTAAAAATGGATAAAATTAGAGCTAATAATTTTAAAAGAATAAAACAATTAGAAGAGTTAATAAAAGAAAGAAATATTATGAAAGAAAATCATAGAATAAAAAGAATGATTGATGCAGGTTTGGTTCCTGATAAAGTTAAACCAAAAACGCAATCTGCAAAACTTAAGAACAAAAAATAAACATTTTTTATAATGGACATCGGTTCATGGGTCAACGGAGATGTCTTCCAGGGCTTCGCGCTTCGCGCTTCGCGCTTCGCCCGTATTTATATTTTTCCCAAAAGTCAAATTTATTACTAAAAAATGCCTATAATTTATAAACACAATCTTAAACAATTTGCTTCAAATCAAAAAATTGCTCATGAACCACGTATGAATCCGGTTTACCATTATGATAATAGAGAAACCGTTCAAAAAGAAGGGGATGGCATCTTTTCTGGTATTGGTAGTATCGTTAACTTAATTAAAAATAATAAAGATTTGATTACATCTGCTGCAAAAGGAGCAGCTGCTATAGGTAGTACAGCTAGTGCAATATCAAATGCTGTCAAGTCTCAAAACGAATTAAAACAACTAGAAGCTATTCGTAAACTCAAGAATGATTCTGAAGAACTAAAAAAATTAAAAAAACTTTCAGATGAAACAAAAAACAAAATTGCTAACATAGCTGTAGAGGGTGATAGTAAACAAAATGAAAAAACAATTGAAGAAATAAGAGGTAATGGCATTCATAGCGGAGCTGGTCTAGCAAAATTCTAAAATTATATTTTAGTAAAAATTTTTTTTTCTGTCTGTGAGAAAAACAAAAAGTCAAATTATTTTTTATAAAAATGTCTTCGCTTATCGAAAATAAATTTAAATTAGACGATCCTCCGTTCGTCAGTTACAATCAAAAAAAGAATGACTATATAAGAGTTGCTATGAATCCCGGATCTTCCAGTAGAGTAAATACTGGAGGTGATTTAATTTTTGAAGTTGATAATCAGCAGAGTTATTTATATTTACCTGATTCATTTTTACACTGTGAATATTCTTTATATAGTGATGCTAATTTTACAACACCATTACCAGATACCGATAATATTACACTAGAGAATAATTTTTTCCCAAGTTTATTTACACAAATGCGTTTAGATGTTGCAACTCAAAATATAGAAACAATAAGTGATTCTCCAGGTGTAATTGATACAATGCTTAGATTTGTAACAATTGGTGAAAATAATAAAAAGCATGAAATCGAAGGTTGGTTTCCTGATACTAATGATGGTATAATTATTGATGATTTAACTCACGCTGGAACAGATGCCGCAGGAATTGCGAAAGATGTAGAAAATATTGCAAAACATTTAAATAAAACAAATAATGAAGCATATAAAGAAAGACGTGAATTTAACAAGAAAAGTAAACAGACAGTTAATTGGCCATTGTCTCCATTATTCGGATATTTAGATTATGATAAAATATCATATCAATTAAAATTTAAATTAATAATTCATCGTACAGTAAATAATGAATTAATCTTTTTTGGTAAGACTGGGAAAAAAGCATATTTAAAAATTGATAGACTTGAATGGTGGATTAAGCATATTACTCCTAGTTTAGAGGTTGAAACAGCTATTGCAAAAAGATTAAATACTAACAAACCAATTCCAGTTAATTTTCTAAAGCGTACTGCTAGTTCAGTAACTTTTTCCGAACAAAGATTTAACTGGCATTTTACTAGAACTGCGAATACCCCAAGATATTTATTACTAACATTTCAAAGAAATAATTCTCCAAGTTTTGATAAGAACAATAATATCTTCCATATTAATACAATTCGAAGTTTACAAGTTTCATTAAATCAAACTCGATATCCAATTGATCCATTAAGATTCGATGATACCAATAATCAATTTATGGAAGGATATGATTCTTATAGAAATCTTTGTACAGAATTTGGAGTTGAACCACAATTAACTCCTGGAGATTGGAGACATTTATATCCAATTTTCTGCTTCGATTTAAGTGCACAATCTGAAGATATTATTAAAAATGGTTGTGATGTAACAATTAATATTGAAAAGAAAGATTCCACAACTTCATTGATGGCTTATGGTTTATTGCTAGAAGATGCAAAATATTCTATTGAAATTCTTAATGGAAAGATGGTTAGGATCGGCTAAAGCGCTAAAGCCAGAGGAGCTTCGCTCCGATAGGTTAATTAAAATTTTTTCATAACTAGAATAGATTTAAATTTTTTGATAACTTAAAATTTCTTAACTAAAAATTTTTCATAACTAGAATAGATTTAAATTTTTTGATAACTTTAAATTCTTAACTTAAAATTTTTTATTAAAAATGTCGCAAGCGAAAAGTAATATTAATAATAAAACTGTTGAATTAAAATTACGTAATATTGTTGACAAAAATACCCCTAAAACTATTACGATTAATAAAAAAAAGTATTACATAAGTAAACCAATGATAGAGAATATTAAATTACAAGAAGAAAAGAATGGTGGGATTCTCCCATTAATTCCACTAATAATAGGAGGCATAGCTGCAGCAGGAAGTGTTGCAGGTGGGACAGCTGGTATTGTCCAAGCAGTAAATAAAAATAAATCAGAGAAGGCAGCATTAGAAGAACAAAAACGTCATAATAGGGAGTTCGAGAAAGTTGCTAGGGGTGAAGGGACATCGGTTCATGGAACATCGGAGATGTCTTCTAGGGCTTCGCCCGAAGGAAAAGGAGTAGTAGATAATTTTATTAGTAAATTAAAATTAGTTGATGAAGGAAAACGAGTTCTTAAAAATATTCTTCACAATGTTGATGATTTAATTGAAATTAAAGAAACTAAAGATGGTTCTGGAATATATCTAAGTCCTAGTATGATTCGGTAATAACCTCAGGACCTTTGTTTCTTTTCGGTAAAACAATTTTTTTTTATCTTCTTAATTTTTTTTTTATCTTCTTAATTTTTTTTATCTTCTTAATTTTTTTTATCTTCTTAATTTTTTTTATCTTTTAAAATGAATACTAAAAATTCCGAAAATTTAATTAAATTAAAAATTTCTAATTTAGATTTATTGAATTATCTATTAAACAAAAATAAAAACTCAAACTGTAAAATTTATGAAGGTAACGACGACAAACAAAGTTTGGCTACTACCTACGGTGGTGATATACAAAAAACATTAGAAAACTTTCCTGGATTTATTTGGAGTAAATATTCGAAAGAAAAACATCTTCCTGGTCATTCATATACTGGGCCAGGAACTCGATTAGATATAAGACTAGATGAGAATAATAATCCGAAACCAGGTGAAGAACCAATAAATAGAGTAGATGCCGCCGCTTACAGGCATGATTTAGCTTATCGAAATCATGATCTAAGTTCTCGTCATGCAGCTGATAAGAAGATGATTCAAGAATTAGATAGTATTCAAAATCCTACATTTAGAGAAAAGATTGAAAGAATGTTTGTTAAGAAAGCTTTACAAGCTAAAATATTATTCGGTCAGGGTTTAAATGAAACGACAGCAAAGCTGTCTGAGAGCAACGCTCGAAATCATAATTCAGACGTTTATGCATCTGAAATTCATAAAGAATATAGAAAGCCTAAATATTTATTAAAAGTAAAAGTATTTAATAAAGATGATATTTGGAGTGCTGATCTTATTCATATGCCGAATGAAAGGGACTACAAATACGCATTGACCGTTATAGATTTATATACACGATACGCTTGGGTAAAGCCTTTAAAAAATAAAAGTGGTCTATCAGTTAAATATGCGTTTGAAGAAATCTTTAAAGAAAGTAATAGAAAGCCAAAAAAAATGTTTGTTGATAAAGGGTCGGAATTTTATAACCGAAACGTTCAGCCACTATTTGAAACTGTTTATTCAACTGAAAACGCTGGGAAGGCCGTAGTGATAGAAAGATTCAATCGGACGTTAAAAAATAAAATTTTCAAGAAATTTACTCAGCAAGGAAATCAGAAATGGTTAAAAATATTACCAGGAATTGTGGAAGAGTACAATAATAAAGTTCATTCTGGTATTGAAGAAACTCCAAAGAATGCTTCTGACGACCCTGATTTGATACGAAAGAAAATATTCGAGAATAATAATTTGAATGAGAGTAATCCGAATTTGCAGAAACTTAAGCCGAAATTTAAAATTGGAGATAGAGTTAGAATATTTAAATATAAGAACAAATTTGAAAAAGGCTTTGTTGGCTATTGGACTAAAGAAATATTTGAAGTTTGCAAAATAAATAAAACTTATCCGATTACTTATGAAATTAAAGATTTAGATAATGAGGATATCAGAGGTCGTTTTTATCAAAATGAATTACAGAAAACAGAGCTTTAACCTTTAGGTGGCGCTTTAGCTAGCTTCGCTTGAGTTATAGATTGTTTAACTCTAACATAATATCTAGAAATGGTACTCCTTTTTGTAATTTAAATAAAACATAAAGACATAATTGTCCACAATAAGTTGTTCCCGGTTTTTGAATTTGAAATGTATTATAAATTCCATTGCCAAGTATTTCTCTTACTTCATTCGTAGGTGGAAGCCCGTATGAGTCAAAATAATAATTATCTCCGTTTTTACTAAAGATACCTGCTGACCAATGTACGCCGTTTTGGTCTGAAGTGTGAAGATTCGTTATGAAATTTACAGTTATTGATGGAACTTTGTTCCGGGAACTGAAGGTTCCTGATGGCCTATTTTTTAGGAATTGTAATTCGTTTCTCATTAGAACATGAAAATTCTTTATTCCTAATCGATTTGCGATTTTCTTTAGGTCGAAATTCGTTGTCGTTTGTGTTCCATATAATTTCAAAAACTCATTTATGTTGCTCATTTTATAATAAAAAAAATTCTTAAGAGACCCCTAGAAGTCAGAAGGGGGGGGGGTATTGATTTAAAACTGGTCTCTAATGATGTCTTTCTTTACTACTTAGTCAGAAGGGAGGGGGTATTGATTTAAAACTGTTCCACAATGATGACTTTCCTTGCTACTTAGTCAGAAGGGAGGGGGTATTGATTTAAAACTGGTCTCTAATGATGTCTTTCCTTACTACTTATTCGATTTTGAAATTATTTAATTTAATCTAAATTTAAACGTTACATTGTTGCATTTTATTCTTATGAACTCTTGTTAAGAGAATATTGATTGTTTTATCTGTATTAAGACATTAGTAACATCTGTTACCAAATTTCTCAACATGAACAGCTGCTAGCAGTTTAAGCTATTCAGTATGAGAGAATTCTTTGTGACCCGCATAACTCAACTTTTCACTTGAACAGCTGCTGCCATTATTCCACGTATTACTGCGTGTATTCATTCATTCTGCGAGCATTCTACGAGACTGTGACTGCTTACGAATCAGCTGTGACCTTTATCTATTTTGGTCAATTTCATCAGCGACTTTCAACAATTTTATTTTTTATCATAATTAATTCACTACGTTTTAACGAAAATGGCACGTTCAAGCATCGCCTTTGCCGATTTGAAAAGAAAAATTTCAGACACTATTGTGAACGAAGATCAACGGAAGAAGTGTATTGAGATGCTAACAGAATTTCAGGAGAAATATCTTAAACCAAGGGAGGAAGAAGACATCCACGCATCAAAAACATTCAGAGAATTTTTAGTGATAAATCGATTTGAAGACACATTGCAAGATAACGCCATCAATATCAGTTCAAACTATAATTTTGAAGAAGAAATTCAAAGAGACATCTTGGCATCAGAGCTAACTAATTATTTAGCACATTTAAGAAGAGAAGAAGACATTTCGGTGAACAATACTGTGAAGTTATCGCGTATAAAAGGAAGAGCTTTGACTGCAATCCGGGGAAGTGGCCATGTTTGTAAACAATTAGGTTATTCGAGAGGCTATAGCATCTTTTTAAGAAAATTTTATAAACTATATTTACGATTTCCGTTTATTAAGAACTCGACGGAATCTATATCATTTTTCAAAAGGAACTTCGCTATTATTGACTCGTATCTTCGCCATGGGAGACACCGCCCAACCCTTGATCAAATTTTAAACTCAATCAATTGAAACGGTAAGCTACTCGCAATGGATAATAGTACTATGAGTATTACCTTATTTCTATTTACGAGAAACAAATGTATCATGTCATAACACATTTTCTAGTCAACATATTTTATTCGTTGTAAACGATGCTACTTGTCCTCATTGGTTTTATAGTTCTATGAGCCTTACTTTATTTTACTCATACAGAAACAATTGTATCATGTCATAACACATTTTCTAGTCAACATATTTTATTCGTTGTAAACGATGCTACTTGTACATAGTACTTGTCTGTGATGTGAATAAAATATTTCAAAGATGGAAATGTGTTTTCATTTTGTATCGAGTTAAAGTAGTAGCAACTACTGGAATTGTAAGAACGCCAGATGAAATGACAATTATTAAAGCATTAGACCATCTCTTTCTTAATTTATTATAATGCTCTAATCTTAATAATAATTGATATTCCTTATCTTTCATATAGCGTACTCTATCTTTGTGTTTTGCAATATCCATTTCATATGATAATGAAGGATATATTCTTGCGGTTTCATCCATTTCTGAAGTTCCTTCCACTTTTGTTTCTTCCATTTTTAAAGAAATATTTTTAACGGCGAAGCCCTGGAAGACATCTCAGATGTCCCGCAAATCACATGATATATTTTAAAAACCTGAAAAATGGATAAAATTCATAAATTTGAAATTCTTAACTTTTATAATTTTTTCGGTGTCCGGGTTTTCGGTGTCCTAGAACAGTCATGATTTTCAAGGTAAAAATTGTAATTCACAAATTTGAGATTCTTAACTTTTCTGATTTTTTAGTGTCCTAGAACGGTCATGATTTTGAGGGTGAAAATTGTAATTCTCAAATTTGAGATTTTGAAAAATTTGAAAATTGGGTACTTTTAAAAACGACATAAATTCATAAATTTAGACCCTTTTTCAGGTTTTTAAGACCTAAATTCATGAATTTATGTCGTTTTTAAAAGTACCATTTTTGAAAAAAATGGTACTTTTTGAATGAACCAAATTCATGAATTTAGGTCTTAAAAACCTGAAAAAGGGTCTAAATTTATGAATTTATGTCGTTTTTAAAGATACTAATTTTTTTGATTTTATGGTGTCCTGGAACGGTCTTATTCCCATTACTTTCAATAGTTTGCAAGTTAAAACTAATGTTTCACCAGTTGGCAAGTTAAGAATGAAGTTTTATCTGTTTCTATGTTAGAAATAAAACAAACTTTCAACCGTTTACAAGTTAGAAATTAAGTTTCAATAGTTTACAAGTAAAGAATAAAGTTTCAATATTGTGTATGTTAAGAATAAAGTTTTATCTGTTTGTATGTTAGAAATAGAATGAAGTTTCATGAGTTGGCAATTTAAGAATAAAGTTCTATCTGTTTATATGTTAGAAATAAAATGAAGTTTCATCAGTTTACAAGTTAAGAATAAAATTTCAATAGTTTACAAGTTAAGAATAAAGTTTCAATAGTGTGCATGTTAGAAATAAAATTTCAATAGTTTGCAAGTTAAAACTAATGTTTCACCAGTTGGCAAGTTAAGAAAAAAGTTTTATTTGTTTGTATGATAGAAATAAAACAAAGTTTCATCAGTTTACAAGTTAAGAATAAAGTTCTATCTGTTTGTATGATAGAAATAAAAAGAAGCTTCACCAGTTTACAAGTTAAGAATAAAGTTTTATCTGCTTGTATGCCAGAAATGAAATGAAGTTTCATCAGTTTACAAGTTAAGAATAAAGTTTTATCTGTTTGTATGTTAGAAATAAAACAAAGTTTCAACCGTTAACAAGTTAAAAATAAAGTTTCAATAGTTTGCAAGTTAAAACTAATGTTTCACCAGTTGGCAAGTTAAGGATAAAGTTTTGTCTGTTTGTATGATAGAAATAAATCAAAGTTTCAACCGTTTACAAGTTAAAAAATAAAGTTTCAATAGTTTACAAGTTAAAAAATAAAGTTTCAATAGTTTACAAGTTAAAAATTAGAAATAGAATGAAGTTTCACCAGTTGGCAAGTTAAGAATGAAGTTTTATCTGTTTCTATGTTAGAAATAAAACAAAGTTTCATCCGTTTACAAGTTAGAAATTAAGTTTCAATAGTTTACAAGTTAAGAATAAAGTTTCAATATTGTGTATGTTAAGAATAAAGTTTTATCTGTTTGTATGTTAGAAATAGAATGAAGTTTCATGAGTTGGCAAGTTAAGAATAAAGTTCTATCTGTTTTTATGTTAGAAATAAAACAAAGTTTCAACCGTTAACAAGTTAAAAATAATGTTTCAATAGTTTGCAAGTTAAAACTAATGTTTCAATAGTGCATATGTTAAGAATAAAGTTTTATCTGTTTGTATGTTAGAAATAGAATGAAGTTTCACCAGTTGGCAAGTTAAGAATGAAGTTTTATCTGTTTCTATGATAGAAATGAAACAAAGTTTCAACCGTTTACAAGTTAAAAATAAAGTTTCAATAGTTTACAAGTTAAGATTAAAGTTTCAATGGTGTGTTTGTTAAGAATAAAGTTCTATCTGTTTATATGTTGGAAATAGAATGAAGTTTCACCAGTTTACAAGTTAAGAATAAAGTTCTATCTGTTTATATGTTAGAAATAAAATGAAGTTTCATCAGTTTACAAGTTAAGAATAAAGTTTTATCTGTTTGTATGTTAGAAATAAATCAAAGTTTCAACCGTTTACAAGTTAAAAATAAAGTTTCAATAGTTTACAAGTTAAGAATAAAGTTTCAATGGTGTGTTTGTTAAGAATAAAGTTCTATCTGTTTATATGTTGGAAATAGAATGAAGTTTCACCACTTTACAAGTTAAGAATAAAGTTCTATCTGTTTATATGTTAGAAATAAAAATGAAGGTTCACCAGTTTACAAGTTAAGAATAAAGTTTTATCTGCTTGTATGTTAGAAATAGAATGAAGTTTCACCAGTTGGCAAGTTAAGAATAAAGTTCTATCTGTTTGTATGTTAGAAATAAAACAAAGTTTCAACCGTTAACAAGTTAAAAATAAAGTTTCAATAGTTTGCAAGTTAAAACTAATGTTTCAATAGTGCATATGTTAAGAATAAAGTTTTATCTGTTTGTATGATAGAAATAGAATGAAGTTTCACCAGTTGGCAAGTTAAGAATGAAGTTTTATCTGTTTCTATGATAGAAATAAAACAAAGTTTCAACCGTTTACAAGTTAAAAATAAAGTTTCAATAGTTTACAAGTTAAGAATAAAGTTTCAATGGTGTGTTTGTTAAGAATAAAGTTCTATCTGTTTATATGTTGGAAATAGAATGAAGTTTCACCAGTTTACAAGTTAAGAATAAAGTTCTATCTGTTTATATGTTAGAAATAAAATGAAGTTTCATCAGTTTACAAGTTAAGAATAAAGTTTTATCTGTTTGTATGTTAGAAATAAAACAAAGTTTCATCAGTTTACAAGTTAAAAATAAAGTTTCAATAGTTTACAAGTTAAGAATAAAATTTCAATGGTGTGTTTGTTAAGAATAAAGTTCTATCTGTTTATATGTTGGAAATAGAATGAAGTTTCACCAGTTTACAAGTTAAGAATAAAGTTCTATCTGTTTATATGTTAGAAATAAAAATGAAGGTTCACCAGTTTACAAGTTAAGAATAAAGTTTTATCTGCTTGTATGTTAGAAATAGAATGAAGTTTCACCAGTTGGCAAGTTAAGAATAAAGTTATATCTGTTTGTATGTTAGAAATAAAACAAAGTTTCAACCGTTAACAAGTTAAAAATAAAGTTTCAATAGTTTGCAAGTTAAAACTAATGTTTCAATAGTGCATATGTTAAGAATAAAGTTTTATCTGTTTGTATGTTAGAAATAGAATGAAGTTTCACCAGTTGGCAAGTTAAGAATGAAGTTTTATCTGTTTCTATGATAGAAATAAAACAAAGTTTCAACCGTTTACAAGTTAAAAATAAAGTTTCAATAGTTTACAAGTTAAGAATAAAGTTTCAATGGTGTGTTTGTTAAGAATAAAGTTCTATCTGTTTATATGTTGGAAATAGAATGAAGTTTCATCAGTTTACAAGTTAAGAATAAAGTTCTATCTGTTTATATGTTGCAAATAGAATGAAGTTTCACCAGTTTACAAGTTAAGAATAAAGTTCTATATGTTTATATGTTAGAAATAAAATGAAGTTTCATCAGTTTACAAGTTAAGAATAAAGTTTCAATAGTTTACAAGTTAAGAATAAAGTTTCAATAGTGTGTATGTTAGAAATAAAGTTCTATTTGTTTATATGTTAGAAATAGAATGAAGTTTCACCAGTTTACAAGCTAAGAATAAAGTTCTATCTGTTTATATGTTAGAAATAAAATGAAGTTTCATCGGTTTACAAGTTAAGAA
Source organism: Prostheceraeus crozeri (assembly GCA_907163375.1). Taxonomy (NCBI): domain Eukaryota; kingdom Metazoa; phylum Platyhelminthes; order Polycladida; family Euryleptidae; genus Prostheceraeus; species Prostheceraeus crozeri. The sequence continues at coordinate 116,560 of CAJQUW010002570.1, read as the reverse complement.
TAAAGTTTCAATAGTTTACAAGTTAAGAATAAAGTTTCAATAGTGTGTATGTTACAAAAAAAGTTCTATTTGTTTATATGTTAGAAATAGAATGAAGTTTCACCAGTTTACAAGTTAAGAATAAAGTTCTATCTGTTTATATGTTAGAAATAAAATGAAGTTTCATCAGTTTACAAGTTAAGAATAAAGTTTCAATAGTTTACAAGTTAAGAATAAAGTTTCAATAGTGTGTATGTTAGAAATAAAATTTCAATAGTTTGCAAGTTAAAACTAATGTTTCACCAGTTGGCAAGTTAAGAATAAAGTTTTATCTGTTTGTATGATAGAAATAAAATGAAGTTTCATGAGTTTACAAGTTAAGAATAAAGTTTCAATAGTTTACAAGTTAAAAAATAAAGTTTCAATAGTTTACAAGTTAAAAATTAGAAATAGAATGAAGTTTCACCAGTTGGCAAGTTAAGAATGAAGTTTTATCTGTTTCTATGTCAGAAATAAAACAAAGTTTCAACCGTTTACAAGTTAGAAATTAAGTTTCAATAGTTTACAAGTTAAGAATAAAGTTTCAATATTGTGTATGTTAAGAATAAAGTTTTATCTGTTTGTATGTTAGAAATAGAATGAAGTTTCATCAGTTTACAAGTTAAGAATAAAGTTCTATCTGTTTATATGTTGCAAATAGAATGAAGTTTCACCAGTTTACAAGTTAAGAATAAAGTTCTATATGTTTATATGTTAGAAATAAAATGAAGTTTCATCAGTTTACAAGTTAAGAATAAAGTTTCAATAGTTTACAAGTTAAGAATAAAGTTTCAATAGTGTGTATGTTAGAAATAAAATTTCAATAGTTTGCAAGTTAAAACTAATGTTTCACCAGTTGGCAAGTTAAGAATAAAGTTTTATCTGTTTGTATGATAGAAATAAAATGAAGTTTCATCAGTTTACAAGTTAAGAATAAAGTTTCAATAGTTTACAAGTTAAGAATAAAGTTTCAATAGTGTGTATGTTAGAAATAAAGTTCTATTTGTTTATATGTTAGAAATATAATGAAGTCTCACCAGTTTACAAGTTAAGAATAAAGTTCTATCTGTTTATATGTTAGAAATAAAATGAAGTTTCATCAGTTTACAAGTTAAGAATAAAGTTTCAATAGTTTACAAGTTAAGAATAAAGTTTCAATAGTGTGTATGTTAGAAATAAAATTTCAATAGTTTGCAAGTTAAAACTAATGTTTCACCAGTTGGCAAGTTAAGAATAAAGTTTTATCTGTTTGTATGATAAAAAAATAACCAGTTTCATCAGTTTACAAGTTAAGAATAAAGTTCTATCTGTTTGTATGATAGAAATAAAAAGAAGCTTCACCAGTTTACAAGTTAAGAATAAAGTTTCATCTGCTTGTATGCCAGAAATAAAACAAAGTTTCAACCGTTAACAAGTTAAAAATAAAGTTTCAATAGTTTGCAAGTTAAAACTAATGTTTCACCAGTTGGCAAGTTAAGAATGAAGTTTTATCTGTTTCTATGTTAGAAATAAAACAAACTTTCAACCGTTTACAAGTTAGAAATTAAGTTTCAATAGTTTACAAGTAAAGAATAAAGTTTCAATATTGTGTATGTTAAGAATAAAGTTTTATCTGTTTGTATGTTAGAAATAGAATGAAGTTTCATGAGTTGGCAATTTAAGAATAAAGTTCTATCTGTTTATATGTTAGAAATAAAATGAAGTTTCATCAGTTTACAAGTTAAGAATAAAGTTTCAATAGTTTACAAGTTAAGAATAAAGTTTCAATAGTGTGCATGTTAGAAATAAAATTTCAATAGTTTGCAAGTTAAAACTAATGTTTCACCAGTTGGCAAGTTAAGAAAAAAGTTTTATTTGTTTGTATGATAGAAATAAAACAAAGTTTCATCAGTTTACAAGTTAAGAATAAAGTTCTATCTGTTTGTATGATAGAAATAAAAAGAAGCTTCACCAGTTTACAAGTTAAGAATAAAGTTTTATCTGCTTGTATGCCAGAAATGAAATGAAGTTTCATCAGTTTACAAGTTAAGAATAAAGTTTTATCTGTTTGTATGTTAGAAATAAAACAAAGTTTCAACCGTTAACAAGTTAAAAATAAAGTTTCAATAGTTTGCAAGTTAAAACTAATGTTTCACCAGTTGGCAAGTTAAGGATAAAGTTTTGTCTGTTTGTATGATAGAAATAAATCAAAGTTTCAACCGTTTACAAGTTAAAAAATAAAGTTTCAATAGTTTACAAGTTAAAAAATAAAGTTTCAATAGTTTACAAGTTAAAAATTAGAAATAGAATGAAGTTTCACCAGTTGGCAAGTTAAGAATGAAGTTTTATCTGTTTCTATGTTAGAAATAAAACAAAGTTTCATCCGTTTACAAGTTAGAAATTAAGTTTCAATAGTTTACAAGTTAAGAATAAAGTTTCAATATTGTGTATGTTAAGAATAAAGTTTTATCTGTTTGTATGTTAGAAATAGAATGAAGTTTCATGAGTTGGCAAGTTAAGAATAAAGTTCTATCTGTTTTTATGTTAGAAATAAAACAAAGTTTCAACCGTTAACAAGTTAAAAATAATGTTTCAATAGTTTGCAAGTTAAAACTAATGTTTCAATAGTGCATATGTTAAGAATAAAGTTTTATCTGTTTGTATGTTAGAAATAGAATGAAGTTTCACCAGTTGGCAAGTTAAGAATGAAGTTTTATCTGTTTCTATGATAGAAATGAAACAAAGTTTCAACCGTTTACAAGTTAAAAATAAAGTTTCAATAGTTTACAAGTTAAGATTAAAGTTTCAATGGTGTGTTTGTTAAGAATAAAGTTCTATCTGTTTATATGTTGGAAATAGAATGAAGTTTCACCAGTTTACAAGTTAAGAATAAAGTTCTATATGTTTATATGTTAGAAATAAAATGAAGTTTCATCAGTTTACAAGTTAAGAATAAAGTTTCAATAGTTTACAAGTTAAGAATAAAGTTTCAATAGTGTGTATGTTAGAAATAAAGTTCTATTTGTTTATATGTTAGAAATAGAATGAAGTTTCACCAGTTTACAAGCTAAGAATAAAGTTCTATCTGTTTATATGTTAGAAATAAAATGAAGTTTCATCGGTTTACAAGTTAAGAATAAAGTTTCAATAGTTTACAAGTTAAGAATAAAGTTTCAATAGTGTGTATGTTAGAAATAAAATTTCAATAGTTTGCAAGTTAAAACTAATGTTTCACCAGTTGGCAAGTTAAGAATAAAGTTTTATCTGTTTGTATGATAGAAATAAAATGAAGTTTCATCAGTTTACAAGTTAAGAATAAAGTTTCAATAGTTTACAAGTTAAGAATAAAGTTTCAATAGTGTGTATGTTAGAAATAAAGTTCTATTTGTTTATATGTTAGAAATATAATGAAGTCTCACCAGTTTACAAGTTAAGAATAAAGTTCTATCTGTTTATATGTTAGAAATAAAATGAAGTTTCATCAGTTTACAAGTTAAGAATAAAGTTTCAATAGTTTACAAGTTAAGAATAAAGTTTCAATAGTGTGTATGTTAGAAATAAAATTTCAATAGTTTGCAAGTTAAAACTAATGTTTCACCAGTTGGCAAGTTAAGAATAAAGTTTTATCTGTTTGTATGATAAAAAAATAACCAGTTTCATCAGTTTACAAGTTAAGAATAAAGTTCTATCTGTTTGTATGATAGAAATAAAAAGAAGCTTCACCAGTTTACAAGTTAAGAATAAAGTTTCATCTGCTTGTATGCCAGAAATAAAACAAAGTTTCAACCGTTAACAAGTTAAAAATAAAGTTTCAATAGTTTGCAAGTTAAAACTAATGTTTCACCAGTTGGCAAGTTAAGAATGAAGTTTTATCTGTTTCTTTGTTAGAAATAAAACAAACTTTCAACCGTTTACAAGTTAGAAATTAAGTTTCAATAGTTTACAAGTAAAGAATAAAGTTTCAATATTGTGTATGTTAAGAATAAAGTTTTATCTGTTTGTATGTTAGAAATAGAATGAAGTTTCATGAGTTGGCAATTTAAGAATAAAGTTCTATCTGTTTATATGTTAGAAATAAAATGAAGTTTCATCAGTTTACAAGTTAAGAATAAAGTTTCAATAGTTTACAAGTTAAGAATAAAGTTTCAATAGTGTGCATGTTAGAAATAAAATTTCAATAGTTTGCAAGTTAAAACTAATGTTTCACCAGTTGGCAAGTTAAGAAAAAAGTTTTATTTGTTTGTATGATAGAAATAAAACAAAGTTTCATCAGTTTACAAGTTAAGAATAAAGTTCTATCTGTTTGTATGATAGAAATAAAAAGAAGCTTCACCAGTTTACAAGTTAAGAATAAAGTTTTATCTGCTTGTATGCCAGAAATGAAATGAAGTTTCATCAGTTTACAAGTTAAGAATAAAGTTTTATCTGTTTGTATGTTAGAAATAAAACAAAGTTTCAACCGTTAACAAGTTAAAAATAAAGTTTCAATAGTTTGCAAGTTAAAACTAATGTTTCACCAGTTGGCAAGTTAAGGATAAAGTTTTGTCTGTTTGTATGATAGAAATAAATCAAAGTTTCAACCGTTTACAAGTTAAAAAATAAAGTTTCAATAGTTTACAAGTTAAAAAATAAAGTTTCAATAGTTTACAAGTTAAAAATTAGAAATAGAATGAAGTTTCACCAGTTGGCAAGTTAAGAATGAAGTTTTATCTGTTTCTATGTTAGAAATAAAACAAAGTTTCATCCGTTTACAAGTTAGAAATTAAGTTTCAATAGTTTACAAGTTAAGAATAAAGTTTCAATATTGTGTATGTTAAGAATAAAGTTTTATCTGTTTGTATGTTAGAAATAGAATGAAGTTTCATGAGTTGGCAAGTTAAGAATAAAGTTCTATCTGTTTTTATGTTAGAAATAAAACAAAGTTTCAACCGTTAACAAGTTAAAAATAATGTTTCAATAGTTTGCAAGTTAAAACTAATGTTTCAATAGTGCATATGTTAAGAATAAAGTTTTATCTGTTTGTATGTTAGAAATAGAATGAAGTTTCACCAGTTGGCAAGTTAAGAATGAAGTTTTATCTGTTTCTATGATAGAAATGAAACAAAGTTTCAACCGTTTACAAGTTAAAAATAAAGTTTCAATAGTTTACAAGTTAAGATTAAAGTTTCAATGGTGTGTTTGTTAAGAATAAAGTTCTATCTGTTTATATGTTGGAAATAGAATGAAGTTTCACCAGTTTACAAGTTAAGAATAAAGTTCTATATGTTTATATGTTAGAAATAAAATGAAGTTTCATCAGTTTACAAGTTAAGAATAAAGTTTCAATAGTTTACAAGTTAAGAATAAAGTTTCAATAGTGTGTATGTTAGAAATAAAGTTCTATTTGTTTATATGTTAGAAATAGAATGAAGTTTCACCAGTTTACAAGCTAAGAATAAAGTTCTATCTGTTTATATGTTAGAAATAAAATGAAGTTTCATCGGTTTACAAGTTAAGAATAAAGTTTCAATAGTTTACAAGTTAAGAATAAAGTTTCAATAGTGTGTATGTTAGAAATAAAATTTCAATAGTTTGCAAGTTAAAACTAATGTTTCACCAGTTGGCAAGTTAAGAATAAAGTTTTATCTGTTTGTATGATAGAAATAAAATGAAGTTTCATCAGTTTACAAGTTAAGAATAAAGTTTCAATAGTTTACAAGTTAAGAATAAAGTTTCAATAGTGTGTATGTTAGAAATAAAGTTCTATTTGTTTATATGTTAGAAATATAATGAAGTCTCACCAGTTTACAAGTTAAGAATAAAGTTCTATCTGTTTATATGTTAGAAATAAAATGAAGTTTCATCAGTTTACAAGTTAAGAATAAAGTTTCAATAGTTTACAAGTTAAGAATAAAGTTTCAATAGTGTGTATGTTAGAAATAAAATTTCAATAGTTTGCAAGTTAAAACTAATGTTTCACCAGTTGGCAAGTTAAGAATAAAGTTTTATCTGTTTGTATGATAAAAAAATAACCAGTTTCATCAGTTTACAAGTTAAGAATAAAGTTCTATCTGTTTGTATGATAGAAATAAAAAGAAGCTTCACCAGTTTACAAGTTAAGAATAAAGTTTCATCTGCTTGTATGCCAGAAATAAAACAAAGTTTCAACCGTTAACAAGTTAAAAATAAAGTTTCAATAGTTTGCAAGTTAAAACTAATGTTTCACCAGTTGGCAAGTTAAGAATGAAGTTTTATCTGTTTCTTTGTTAGAAATAAAACAAACTTTCAACCGTTTACAAGTTAGAAATTAAGTTTCAATAGTTTACAAGTAAAGAATAAAGTTTCAATATTGTGTATGTTAAGAATAAAGTTTTATCTGTTTGTATGTTAGAAATAGAATGAAGTTTCATGAGTTGGCAATTTAAGAATAAAGTTCTATCTGTTTATATGTTAGAAATAAAATGAAGTTTCATCAGTTTACAAGTTAAGAATAAAGTTTCAATAGTTTACAAGTTAAGAATAAAGTTTCAATAGTGTGCATGTTAGAAATAAAATTTCAATAGTTTGCAAGTTAAAACTAATGTTTCACCAGTTGGCAAGTTAAGAAAAAAGTTTTATTTGTTTGTATGATAGAAATAAAACAAAGTTTCATCAGTTTACAAGTTAAGAATAAAGTTCTATCTGTTTGTATGATAGAAATAAAAAGAAGCTTCACCAGTTTACAAGTTAAGAATAAAGTTTTATCTGCTTGTATGCCAGAAATGAAATGAAGTTTCATCAGTTTACAAGTTAAGAATAAAGTTTTATCTGTTTGTATGTTAGAAATAAAACAAAGTTTCAACCGTTAACAAGTTAAAAATAAAGTTTCAATAGTTTGCAAGTTAAAACTAATGTTTCACCAGTTGGCAAGTTAAGGATAAAGTTTTGTCTGTTTGTATGATAGAAATAAATCAAAGTTTCAACCGTTTACAAGTTAAAAAATAAAGTTTCAATAGTTTACAAGTTAAAAAATAAAGTTTCAATAGTTTACAAGTTAAAAATTAGAAATAGAATGAAGTTTCACCAGTTGGCAAGTTAAGAATGAAGTTTTATCTGTTTCTATGTTAGAAATAAAACAAAGTTTCATCCGTTTACAAGTTAGAAATTAAGTTTCATCAGTTTACAAGTTAAGAATAAAGTTTCAATATTGTGTATGTTAAGAATAAAGTTTTATCTGTTTGTATGTTAGAAATAGAATGAAGTTTCATGAGTTGGCAAGTTAAGAATAAAGTTCTATCTGTTTTTATGTTAGAAATAAAACAAAGTTTCAACCGTTAACAAGTTAAAAATAATGTTTCAATAGTTTGCAAGTTAAAACTAATGTTTCAATAGTGCATATGTTAAGAATAAAGTTTTATCTGTTTGTATGTTAGAAATAGAATGAAGTTTCACCAGTTGGCAAGTTAAGAATGAAGTTTTATCTGTTTCTATGATAGAAATGAAACAAAGTTTCAACCGTTTACAAGTTAAAAATAAAGTTTCAATAGTTTACAAGTTAAGATTAAAGTTTCAATGGTGTGTTTGTTAAGAATAAAGTTCTATCTGTTTATATGTTGGAAATAGAATGAAGTTTCACCAGTTTACAAGTTAAGAATAAAGTTCTATCTGTTTATATGTTAGAAATAAAATGAAGTTTCATCAGTTTACAAGTTAAGAATAAAGTTTTATCTGTTTGTATGTTAGAAATAAAACAAAGTTTCAACCGTTTACAAGTTAAAAATAAAGTTTCAATAGTTTACAAGTTAAGAATAAAGTTTCAATGGTGTGTTTGTTAAGAATAAAGTTCTATCTGTTTATATGTTGGAAATAGAATGAAGTTTCACCACTTTACAAGTTAAGAATAAAGTTCTATCTGTTTATATGTTAGAAATAAAAATGAAGGTTCACCAGTTTACAAGTTAAGAATAAAGTTTTATCTGCTTGTATGTTAGAAATAGAATGAAGTTTCACCAGTTGGCAAGTTAAGAATAAAGTTCTATCTGTTTGTATGTTAGAAATAAAACAAAGTTTCAACCGTTAACAAGTTAAAAATAAAGTTTCAATAGTTTGCAAGTTAAAACTAATGTTTCAATAGTGCATATGTTAAGAATAAAGTTTTATCTGTTTGTATGTTAGAAATAGAATGAAGTTTCACCAGTTGGCAAGTTAAGAATGAAGTTTTATCTGTTTCTATGATAGAAATAAAACAAAGTTTCAACCGTTTACAAGTTAAAAATAAAGTTTCAATAGTTTACAAGTTAAGAATAAAGTTTCAATGGTGTGTTTGTTAAGAATAAAGTTCTATCTGTTTATATGTTGGAAATAGAATGAAGTTTCACCAGTTTACAAGTTAAGAATAAAGTTCTATCTGTTTATATGTTAGAAATAAAATGAAGTTTCATCAGTTTACAAGTTAAGAATAAAGTTTTATCTGTTTGTATGTTAGAAATAAAACAAAGTTTCATCAGTTTACAAGTTAAAAATAAAGTTTCAATAGTTTACAAGTTAAGAATAAAGTTTCAATGGTGTGTTTGTTAAGAATAAAGTTCTATCTGTTTATATGTTGGAAATAGAATGAAGTTTCACCAGTTTACAAGTTAAGAATAAAGTTCTATCTGTTTATATGTTAGAAATAAAAATGAAGGTTCACCAGTTTACAAGTTAAGAATAAAGTTTTATCTGCTTGTATGTTAAAAATAGAATGAAGTTTCACCAGTTGGCAAGTTAAGAATAAAGTTATATCTGTTTGTATGTTAGAAATAAAACAAAGTTTCAACCGTTAACAAGTTAAAAATAAAGTTTCAATAGTTTGCAAGTTAAAACTAATGTTTCAATAGTGCATATGTTAAGAATAAAGTTCTATCTGTTTGTATGTTAGAAATAGAATGAAGTTTCACCAGTTGGCAAGTTAAGAATGAAGTTTTATCTGTTTCTATGATAGAAATAAAACAAAGTTTCAACCGTTTACAAGTTAAAAATAAAGTTTCAATAGTTTACAAGTTAAGAATAAAGTTTCAATGGTGTGTTTGTTAAGAATAAAGTTCTATCTGTTTATATGTTGGAAATAGAATGAAGTTTCATCAGTTTACAAGTTAAGAATAAAGTTCTATCTGTTTATATGTTGCAAATAGAATGAAGTTTCACCAGTTTACAAGTTAAGAATAAAGTTCTATATGTTTATATGTTAGAAATAAAATGAAGTTTCATCAGTTTACAAGTTAAGAATAAAGTTTCAATAGTTTACAAGTTAAGAATAAAGTTTCAATAGTGTGTATGTTAGAAATAAAGTTCTATTTGTTTATATGTTAGAAATAGAATGAAGTTTCACCAGTTTACAAGCTAAGAATAAAGTTCTATCTGTTTATATGTTAGAAATAAAATGAAGTTTCATCGGTTTACAAGTTAAGAATAAAGTTTCAATAGTTTACAAGTTAAGAATAAAGTTTCAATAGTGTGTATGTTACAAATAAAGTTCTATTTGTTTATATGTTAAAAATAGAATGAAGTTTCACCAGTTTACAAGTTAAGAATAAAGTTCTATCTGTTTATATGTTAGAAATAAAATGAAGTTTCATCAGTTTACAAGTTAAGAATAAAGTTTCAATAGTTTACAAGTTAAGAATAAAGTTTCAATAGTGTGTATGTTAGAAATAAAATTTCAATAGTTTGCAAGTTAAAACTAATGTTTCACCAGTTGGCAAGTTAAGAATAAAGTTTTATCTGTTTGTATGATAGAAATAAAATGAAGTTTCATCAGTTTACAAGTTAAGAATAAAGTTTCAATAGTTTACAAGTTAAAAAATAAAGTTTCAATAGTTTACAAGTTAAAAATTAGAAATAGAATGAAGTTTCACCAGTTGGCAAGTTAAGAATGAAGTTTTATCTGTTTCTATGTCAGAAATAAAACAAAGTTTCAACCGTTTACAAGTTAGAAATTAAGTTTCAATAGTTTACAAGTTAAGAATAAAGTTTCAATATTGTGTATGTTAAGAATAAAGTTTTATCTGTTTGTATGTTAGAAATAGAATGAAGTTTCATCAGTTTACAAGTTAAGAATAAAGTTCTATCTGTTTATATGTTGCAAATAGAATGAAGTTTCACCAGTTTACAAGTTAAGAATAAAGTTCTATATGTTTATATGTTAGAAATAAAATGAAGTTTCATCAGTTTACAAGTTAAGAATAAAGTTTCAATAGTTTACAAGTTAAGAATAAAGTTTCAATAGTGTGTATGTTAGAAATAAAGTTCTATTTGTTTATATGTTAGAAATAGAATGAAGTTTCACCAGTTTACAAGCTAAGAATAAAGTTCTATCTGTTTATATGTTAGAAATAAAATGAAGTTTCATCGGTTTACAAGTTAAGAATAAAGTTTCAATAGTTTACAAGTTAAGAATAAAGTTTCAATAGTGTGTATGTTACAAATAAAGTTCTATTTGTTTATATGTTAGAAATAGAATGAAGTTTCACCAGTTTACAAGTTAAGAATAAAGTTCTATCTGTTTATATGTTAGAAATAAAATGAAGTTTCATCAGTTTACAAGTTAAGAATAAAGTTTCAATAGTTTACAAGTTAAGAATAAAGTTTCAATAGTGTGTATGTTAGAAATAAAATTTCAATAGTTTGCAAGTTAAAACTAATGTTTCACCAGTTGGCAAGTTAAGAATAAAGTTTTATCTGTTTGTATGATAGAAATAAAATGAAGTTTCATCAGTTTACAAGTTAAGAATAGAGTTTCAATAGTTTACAAGTTAAAAAATAAAGTTTCAATAGTTTACAAGTTAAAAATTAGAAATAGAATGAAGTTTCACCAGTTGGCAAGTTAAGAATGAAGTTTTATCTGTTTCTATGTCAGAAATAAAATTAAGTTTCAACCGTTTACAAGTTAGAAATTAAGTTTCAATAGTTTACAAGTTAAGAATAAAGTTTCAATATTGTGTATGTTAAGAATAAAGTTTTATCTGTTTGTATGTTAGAAATAGAATGAAGTTTCATCAGTTTACAAGTTAAGAATAAAGTTCTATCTGTTTATATGTTGCAAATAGAATGAAGTTTCACCAGTTTACAAGTTAAGAATAAAGTTCTATATGTTTATATGTTAGAAATAAAATGAAGTTTCATCAGTTTACAAGTTAAGAATAAAGTTTCAATAGTTTACAAGTTAAGAATAAAGTTTCAATAGTGTGTATGTTAGAAATAAAGTTCTATTTGTTTATATGTTAGAAATAGAATGAAGTTTCACCAGTTTACAAGCTAAGAATAAAGTTCTATCTGTTTATATGTTAGAAATAAAATGAAGTTTCATCGGTTTACAAGTTAAGAATAAAGTTTCAATAGTTTACAAGTTAAGAATAAAGTTTCAATAGTGTGTATGTTACAAATAAAGTTCTATTTGTTTATATGTTAGAAATAGAATGAAGTTTCACCAGTTTACAAGTTAAGAATAAAGTTCTATCTGTTTATATGTTAGAAATAAAATGAAGTTTCATCAGTTTACAAGTTAAGAATAAAGTTTCAATAGTTTACAAGTTAAGAATAAAGTTTCAATAGTGTGTATGTTAGAAATAAAATTTCAATAGTTTGCAAGTTAAAACTAATGTTTCACCAGTTGGCAAGTTAAGAATAAAGTTTTATCTGTTTGTATGATAGAAATAAAATGAAGTTTCATCAGTTTACAAGTTAAGAATAGAGTTTCAATAGTTTACAAGTTAAAAAATAAAGTTTCAATAGTTTACAAGTTAAAAATTAGAAATAGAATGAAGTTTCACCAGTTGGCAAGTTAAGAATGAAGTTTTATCTGTTTCTATGTCAGAAATAAAATTAAGTTTCAACCGTTTACAAGTTAGAAATTAAGTTTCAATAGTTTACAAGTTAAGAATAAAGTTTCAATATTGTGTATGTTAAGAATAAAGTTTTATCTGTTTGTATGTTAGAAATAGAATGAAGTTTCATGAGTTGGCAAGTTAAGAATAAAGTTCTATCTGTTTTTATGTTAGAAATAAAACAAAGTTTCAACCGTTAACAAGTTAAAAATAAAGTTTCAATAGTTTGCAAGTTAAAACTAATGTTTCAATAGTGCATATGTTAAGAATAAAGTTTTATCTGTTTGTATGTTAGAAATAGAATGAAGTTTCACCAGTTGGCAAGTTAAGAATGAAGTTTTATCTGTTTCTATGATAGAAATAAAACAAAGTTTCAACCGTTTACAAGTTAAAAATAAAGTTTCAATAGTTTACAAGTTAAGAATAAAGTTTCAGTGGTGTGTTTGTTAAGAATAAAGTTCTATCTGTTTATATGTTGGAAATAGAATGAAGTTTCACCACTTTACAAGTTAAGAATAAAGTTCTATCTGTTTATATGTTAGAAATAAAAATGAAGGTTCACCAGTTTACAAGTTAAGAATAAAGTTTTATCTGTTTGTATGTTAGAAATAAAACAAAGTTTCAACCGTTTACAAGTTAAAAATAAAGTTTCAATAGTTTACAAGTTAAGAATAAAGTTTCAATGGTGTGTTTGTTAAGAATAAAGTTCTATCTGTTTATATGTTGGAAATAGAATGAAGTTTCACCACTTTACAAGTTAAGAATAAAGTTCTATCTGTTTATATGTTAGAAATAAAAATGAAGGTTCACCAGTTTACAAGTTAAGAATAAAGTTTTATCTGCTTGTATGTTAGAAATAGAATGAAGTTTCACCAGTTGGCAAGTTAAGAATAAAGTTATATCTGTTTGTATGTTAGAAATAAAACAAAGTTTCAACCGTTAACAAGTTAAAAATAAAGTTTCAATAGTTTGCAAGTTAAAACTAATGTTTCAATAGTGCATATGTTAAGAATAAAGTTTTATCTGTTTGTATGTTAGAAATAGAATGAAGTTTCACCAGTTGGCAAGTTAAGAATGAAGTTTTATCTGTTTCTATGATAGAAATAAAACAAAGTTTCAACCGTTTACAAGTTAAAAATAAAGTTTCAATAGTTTACAAGTTAAGAATAAAGTTTCAATGGTGTGTTTGTTAAGAATAAAGTTCTATCTGTTTATATGTTGGAAATAAAATGAAGTTTCATCAGTTTACAAGTTAAGAATAAAGTTCTATCTGTTTATATGTTAGAAATAAAATGAAGTTTCATCAGTTTACAAGTTAAGAATAAAGTTTTATCTGTTTGTATGTTAGAAATAAAACAAAGTTTCAACCGTTTACAAGTTAAAAATAAAGTTTCAATAGTTTACAAGTTAAGAATAAAGTTACAATGGTGTGTTTGTTAAGAATAAAGTTCTATCTGTTTATATGTTGGAAATAGAATGAAGTTTCACCAGCTTACAAGTTAAGAATAAAGTTCTATCTGTTTATATGTTAGAAATAAACTTCTATCTGTTTATATGTTAGAAATAGAATGAAGTTTCACCAGTTTACAAGTTAAGAATAAAGTTCTATCTGTTTATATGTTAGAAATAAAATGAAGTTTCATCAGTTTACAAGTTAGGAATAAAGTTTCAATAGTTTACAAGTTAAGACTACAGTTTCAATGGTATGCATGTTCAGAATAAAGTTCTATTTGTTTATATGTTAGAAATAAAATGAAGTTTCATCAGTTTACAAGTTAAGAATAAAGTTTCAATAGTTTACAAGTTAAGAATAAAGTTTCAATAGTGTGTATGTTACAAATAAAGTTCTAGTTGTTTATATGTTAGAAATAGAATGAAGTTTCACCAGTTTACAAGTTAAGAATAAAGTTCTATCTGTTTATATGTTAGAAATAAAATGAAGTTTCATCAGTTTACAAGTTAAGAATAAAGTTTCAATAGTTTACAAGTTAAGAATAAAGTTTCAATAGTGTGTATGTTAGAAATAAAATTTCAATAGTTTGCAAGTTAAAACTAATGTTTCACCAGTTGGCAAGTTAAGAAAAAAGTTTTATTTGTTTGTATGATAGAAATAAAACAAAGTTTCATCAGTTTACAAGTTAAAAATAAAGTTCTATCTGTTTGTATGATAGAAATAAAAAGAAGCTTCACCAGTTTACAAGTTAAGAATAAAGTTTTATCTGCTTGTATGCCAGAAATGAAATGAAGTTTCATCAGTTTACAAGTTAAGAATAAAGTTTTATCTGTTTGTATGTTAGAAATAAAACAAAGTTTCAACCGTTAACAAGTTAAAAATAAAGTTTCAATAGTTTGCAAGTTAAAACTAATGTTTCACCAGTTGGCAAGTTAAGAATAAAGTTTTATCTGTTTGTATGATAGAAATAAATCAAAGTTTCAACCGTTTACAAGTTAAAAAATAAAGTTTCAATAGTTTACAAGTTAAAAATTAGAAATAGGATGAAGTTTCATCAGTTGGCAAGTTAAGAATGAAGTTTTATCTGTTTCTATGTTAGAAATAAAACAAAGTTTCAACCGTTTACAAGTTAGAAATTAAGTTTCAATAGTTTACAAGTTAAGAATAAAGTTTCAATATTGTGTATGTTAAGAATAAAGTTTTATCTGTTTGTATGTTAGAAATAGAATGAAGTTTCATGAGTTGGCAAGTTAAGAATAAAGTTCTATCTGTTTGTATGTTAGAAATAAAACAAAGTTTCAACCGTTAACAAGTTAAAAATAAAGTTTCAATAGTTTACAAGTTAAGAATAAAGTTTCAATGGTGTGTTTGTTAAGATTAAAGTTCTATCTGTTTATATGTTGGAAATAGAATGAAGTTTCATCAGTTTACAAGTTAAGAATAAAGTTTCAATAGTTTACAAGTTAAGAATAAAGTTTGAATAGTGTGTATGTTAGAAATAAAGTTCTAGTTGTTTATATGTTAGAAATAGAATGAAGTTTCACCAGTTTACAAGTTAAGAATAAAGTTCTATCTGTTTATATGTTAGAAATAAAATGAAGTTTCATCAGTTTACAAGTTAAGAATAAAGTTTCAATAGTTTACAAGTTAAGAATAAAGTTTCAATAGTGTGTATGTTAGAAATAAAATTTCAATAGTTTGCAAGTTAAAACTAATGTTTCACCAGTTGGCAAGTTAAGAAAAAAGTTTTATTTGTTTGTATGATAGAAATAAAACAAAGTTTCATCAGTTTACAAGTTAAGAATAAAGTTCTATCTGTTTGTATGATAGAAATAAAAAGAAGCTTCACCAGTTTACAAGTTAAGAATAAAGTTTTATCTGCTTGTATGCCAGAAATGAAATGAAGTTTCATCAGTTTACAAGTTAAGAATAAAGTTTTATCTGTTTGTATGTTAGAAATAAAACAAAGTTTCAACCGTTAACAAGTTAAAAATAAAGTTTCAATAGTTTGCAAGTTAAAACTAATGTTTCACCAGTTGGCAAGTTAAGAATAAAGTTTTATCTGTTTGTATGATAGAAATAAATCAAAGTTTCAACCGTTTACAAGTTAAAAAATAAAGTTTCAATAGTTTACAAGTTGAAAATTAGAAATAGGATGAAGTTTCACCAGTTGGCAAGTTAAGAATGAAGTTTTATCTGTTTGTATGTTAGAAATAGAATGAAGTTTCATGAGTTGGCAAGTTAAGAATAAAGTTCTATCTGTTTTTATGTTAGAAATAAAACAAAGTTTCAACCGTTAACAAGTTAAAAATAAAGTTTCAATAGTTTGCAAGTTAAAACTAATGTTTCAATAGTGCATATGTTAAGAATAAAGTTTTATCTGTTTGTATGTTAGAAATAGAATGAAGTTTCACCAGTTGGCAAGTTAAGAATGAAGTTTTATCTGTTTCTATGATAGAAATAAAACAAAGTTTCAACCGTTTACAAGTTAAAAATAAAGTTTCAATAGTTTACAAGTTAAGAATAAAGTTTCAATGGTGTGTTTGTTAAGAATAAAGTTCTATCTGTTTATATGTTGGAAATAGAATGAAGTTTCACCACTTTACAAGTTAAGAATAAAGTTCTATCTGTTTATATGTTAGAAATAAAAATGAAGGTTCACCAGTTTACAAGTTAAGAATAAAGTTTTATCTGTTTGTATGTTAGAAATAAAACAAAGTTTCAACCGTTTACAAGTTAAAAATAAAGTTTCAATAGTTTACAAGTTAAGAATAAAGTTTCAATGGTGTGTTTGTTAAGAATAAAGTTCTATCTGTTTATATGTTGGAAATAGAATGAAGTTTCACCACTTTACAAGTTAAGAATAAAGTTCTATCTGTTTATATGTTAGAAATAAAAATGAAGGTTCACCAGTTTACAAGTTAAGAATAAAGTTTTATCTGCTTGTATGTTAGAAATAGAATGAAGTTTCACCAGTTGGCAAGTTAAGAATAAAGTTATATCTGTTTGTATGTTAGAAATAAAACAAAGTTTCAACCGTTAACAAGTTAAAAATAAAGTTTCAATAGTTTGCAAGTTAAAACTAATGTTTCAATAGTGCATATGTTAAGAATAAAGTTTTATCTGTTTGTATGTTAGAAATAGAATGAAGTTTCACCAGTTGGCAAGTTAAGAATGAAGTTTTATCTGTTTCTATGATAGAAATAAAACAAAGTTTCAACCGTTTACAAGTTAAAAATAAAGTTTCAATAGTTTACAAGTTAAGAATAAAGTTTCAATGGTGTGTTTGTTAAGAATAAAGTTCTATCTGTTTATATGTTGGAAATAAAATGAAGTTTCATCAGTTTACAAGTTAAGAATAAAGTTCTATCTGTTTATATGTTAGAAATAAAATGAAGTTTCATCAGTTTACAAGTTAAGAATAAAGTTTTATCTGTTTGTATGTTAGAAATAAAACAAAGTTTCAACCGTTTACAAGTTAAAAATAAAGTTTCAATAGTTTACAAGTTAAGAATAAAGTTACAATGGTGTGTTTGTTAAGAATAAAGTTCTATCTGTTTATATGTTGGAAATAGAATGAAGTTTCACCAGCTTACAAGTTAAGAATAAAGTTCTATCTGTTTATATGTTAGAAATAAACTTCTATCTGTTTATATGTTAGAAATAGAATGAAGTTTCACCAGTTTACAAGTTAAGAATAAAGTTCTATCTGTTTATATGTTAGAAATAAAATGAAGTTTCATCAGTTTACAAGTTAGGAATAAAGTTTCAATAGTTTACAAGTTAAGACTACAGTTTCAATGGTATGCATGTTCAGAATAAAGTTCTATTTGTTTATATGTTAGAAATAAAATGAAGTTTCATCAGTTTACAAGTTAAGAATAAAGTTTCAATAGTTTACAAGTTAAGAATAAAGTTTCAATAGTGTGTATGTTACAAATAAAGTTCTAGTTGTTTATATGTTAGAAATAGAATGAAGTTTCACCAGTTTACAAGTTAAGAATAAAGTTCTATCTGTTTATATGTTAGAAATAAAATGAAGTTTCATCAGTTTACAAGTTAAGAATAAAGTTTCAATAGTTTACAAGTTAAGAATAAAGTTTCAATAGTGTGTATGTTAGAAATAAAATTTCAATAGTTTGCAAGTTAAAACTAATGTTTCACCAGTTGGCAAGTTAAGAAAAAAGTTTTATTTGTTTGTATGATAGAAATAAAACAAAGTTTCATCAGTTTACCAGTTAAGAATAAAGTTCTATCTGTTTGTATGATAGAAATAAAAAGAAGCTTCACCAGTTTACAAGTTAAGAATAAAGTTTTATCTGCTTGTATGCCAGAAATGAAATGAAGTTTCATCAGTTTACAAGTTAAGAATAAAGTTTTATCTGTTTGTATGTTAGAAATAAAACAAAGTTTCAACCGTTAACAAGTTAAAAATAAAGTTTCAATAGTTTGCAAGTTAAAACTAATGTTTCACCAGTTGGCAAGTTAAGAATAAAGTTTTATCTGTTTGTATGATAGAAATAAATCAAAGTTTCAACCGTTTACAAGTTAAAAAATAAAGTTTCAATAGTTTACAAGTTAAAAATTAGAAATAGGATGAAGTTTCATCAGTTGGCAAGTTAAGAATGAAGTTTTATCTGTTTCTATGTTAGAAATAAAACAAAGTTTCAACCGTTTACAAGTTAGAAATTAAGTTTCAATAGTTTACAAGTTAAGAATAAAGTTTCAATATTGTGTATGTTAAGAATAAAGTTTTATCTGTTTGTATGTTAGAAATAGAATGAAGTTTCATGAGTTGGCAAGTTAAGAATAAAGTTCTATCTGTTTGTATGTTAGAAATAAAACAAAGTTTCAACCGTTAACAAGTTAAAAATAAAGTTTCAATAGTTTACAAGTTAAGAATAAAGTTTCAATGGTGTGTTTGTTAAGATTAAAGTTCTATCTGTTTATATGTTAGAAATAAAATGAAGTTTCATCAGTTTACAAGTTAAGAATAAAGTTTCAATAGTTTACAAGTTAAGAATAAAGTTTCAATAGTGTGTATGTTAGAAATAAAGTTCTAGTTGTTTATATGTTAGAAATAGAATGAAGTTTCACCAGTTTACAAGTTAAGAATAAAGTTCTATCTGTTTATATGTTAGAAATAAAATGAAGTTTCATCAGTTTACAAGTTAAGAATAAAGTTTCAATAGTTTACAAGTTAAGAATAAAGTTTCAATAGTGTGTATGTTAGAAATAAAATTTCAATAGTTTGCAAGTTAAAACTAATGTTTCACCAGTTGGCAAGTTAAGAAAAAAGTTTTATTTGTTTGTATGATAGAAATAAAACAAAGTTTCATCAGTTTACAAGTTAAGAATAAAGTTTTATCTGCTTGTATGCCAGAAATGAAATGAAGTTTCATCAGTTTACAAGTTAAGAATAAAGTTTTATCTGTTTGTATGTTAGAAATAAAACAAAGTTTCAACCGTTAACAAGTTAAAAATAAAGTTTCAATAGTTTGCAAGTTAAAACTAATGTTTCACCAGTTGGCAAGTTAAGAATAAAGTTTTATCTGTTTGTATGATAGAAATAAATCAAAGTTTCAACCGTTTACAAGTTAAAAAATAAAGTTTCAATAGTTTACAAGTTAAAAATTAGAAATAGGATGAAGTTTCACCAGTTGGAAAGTTAAGAATGAAGTTTTATCTGTTTCTATGTTAGAAATAAAACAAAGTTTCAACCGTTTACAAGTTAGAAATTAAGTTTCAATAGTTTACAAGTTAAGAATAAAGTTTCAATATTGTGTATGTTAAGAATAAAGTTTTATCTGTTTGTATGTTAGAAATAGAATGAAGTTTCATGAGTTGGCAAGTTAAGAATAAAGTTCTATCTTTTTGTATGTTAGAAATAAAACAAAGTTTCAACCGTTACCAAGTTAAAAATAAAGTTTCAATAGTTTGCAAGTTAAAACTAATGTTTCAATAGTGCATATGTTAAGAATAAAGTTTTATCTGTTTGTATGTTAGAAATAAAATGAAGTTTCATCAGTTTACAAGTTAAGAATAAAGTTTTATCTGTTTGTATGTTAGAAATAAAACAAAGTTTCAACCGTTTACAAGTTAAAAATAAAGTTTCAATAGTTTACAAGTTAAGAATAAAGTTTCAATGGTGTGTTTGTTAAGAATAAAGTTCTATCTGTTTATATGTTGCAAATAGAATGAAGTTTCACCAGCTTACAAGTTAAGAATAAAGTTCTATCTGTTTATATGTTAGAAATAAACTTCTATCTGTTTATATGTTAGAAATAGAATGAAGTTTCACCAGTTTACAAGTTAAGAATAAAGTTCTATCTGTTTATATGTTAGAAATAAAATGAAGTTTCATCAGTTTACAAGTTAGGAATAAAGTTTCAATAGTTTACAAGTTAAGACTACAGTTTCAATGGTATGCATGTTCAGAATAAAGTTCTATTTGTTTATATGTTAGAAATAAAATGAAGTTTCATCAGTTTACAAGTTAAGAATAAAGTTTCAATAGTTTACAAGTTAAGAATAAAGTTTCAATAGTTTACAAGTTAAGAATAAAGTTTCAATAGTGTGTATGTTAGAAATAAAGTTCTAGTTGTTTATATGTTAGAAATAGAATGAAGTTTCACCAGTTTACAAGTTAAGAATAAAGTTCTATCTGTTTATATGTTAGAAATAAAATGAAGTTTCATCAGTTTACAAGTTAAGAATAAAGTTTCAATAGTTTACAAGTTAAGAATAAAGTTTCAATAGTGTGTATGTTAGAAATAAAATTTCAATAGTTTGCAAGTTAAAACTAATGTTTCACCAGTTGGCAAGTTAAGAAAAAAGTTTTATTTGTTTGTATGATAGAAATAAAACAAAGTTTCATCAGTTTACAAGTTAAGAATAAAGTTCTATCTGTTTGTATGATAGAAATAAAAAGAAGCTTCACCAGTTTACAAGTTAAGAATAAAGTTTTATCTGCTTGTATGCCAGAAATGAAATGAAGTTTCATCAGTTTACAAGTTAAGAATAAAGTTTTATCTGTTTGTATGTTAGAAATAAAACAAAGTTTCAACCGTTAACAAGTTAAAAATAAAGTTTCAATAGTTTGCAAGTTAAAACTAATGTTTCACCAGTTGGCAAGTTAAGAATAAAGTTTTATCTGTTTGTATGATAGAAATAAATCAAAGTTTCAACCGTTTACAAGTTAAAAAATAAAGTTTCAATAGTTTACAAGTTAAAAATTAGAAATAGGATGAAGTTTCATCAGTTGGCAAGTTAAGAATGAAGTTTTATCTGTTTCTATGTTAGAAATAAAACAAAGTTTCAACCGTTTACAAGTTAGAAATTAAGTTTCAATAGTTTACAAGTTAAGAATAAAGTTTCAATATTGTGTATGTTAAGAATAAAGTTTTATCTGTTTGTATGTTAGAAATAGAATGAAGTTTCATGAGTTGGCAAGTTAAGAATAAAGTTCTATCTGTTTGTATGTTAGAAATAAAACAAAGTTTCAACCGTTAACAAGTTAAAAATAAAGTTTCAATAGTTTGCAAGTTAAAACTAATGTTTCAATAGTGCATATGTTAAGAATAAAGTTTTATCTGTTTGTATGTTAGAAATAGAATGAAGTTTCACCAGTTGGCAAGTTAAGAATGAAGTTTTATCTGTTTCTATGATAGAAATAAAACAAAGTTTCAACCGTTTACAAGTTAAAAATAAAGTTTCAATAGTTTACAAGTTAAGAATAAAGTTTCAATGGTGTGTTTGTTAAGAATAAAGTTCTATCTGTTTATATGTTGGAAATAGAATGAAGTTTCACCAGTTTACAAGTTAAGAATAAAGTTCTATCTGTTTATATGTTAGAAATAAAATGAAGTCTCATCAGTTTACAAGTTAAGAATAAAGTTTTATCTGTTTGTATGTTAGAAATAAAACAAAGTTTCAACCGTTTACAAGTTAAAAATAAAGTTTCAATAGTTTACAAGTTAAGAATAAAGTTTCAATGGTGTGTTTGTTAAGAATAAAGTTCTATCTGTTTATATGTTGGAAATAGAATGAAGTTTCACCAGCTTACAAGTTAAGAATAAAGTTCTATCTGTTTATATGTTAGAAATAAACTTCTATCTGTTTATATGTTAGAAATAAACTTCTATCTGTTTATATGTTAGAAATAGAATGAAGTTTCACCAGTTTACAAGTTAAGAATAAAGTTCTATCTGTTTATATGTTAGAAATAAAATGAAGTTTCATCAGTTTACAAGTTAAGAATAAAGTTTCAATAGTTTACAAGTTAAGACTACAGTTTCAATGGTATGCATGTTCAGAATAAAGTTCTATTTGTTTATATGTTAGAAATAGAATGAAGTCTCACCAGTTCGAAAGTTACGAATAAAGTTCTATCTGTTTAAGTTTACAAGTTAAGAATAAAGTTCTATCTGTTTGTATGTTAAAAATAAAACAAAGTTTCAACCGTTTACAAGTTAAAAATATAGTTTCAATAGTTTACAAGTTAAGAATAAAGTTTCAATAGTGTGCATGTTAAGAATAAAGTTTTATCTGCTTGTATGTTAGAAATAGAATGAAGTTTCATCAGTTTACAAGTTAAGAATAAAGTTCTATCTGTTTGTATGTTAGAAATAAAACAAAGTTTCAACCGTTAACAAGTTAAAAATAAAGTTTCAATAGTTTGCAAGTTAAAACTAATGTTCCAATAGTGCGCATGTTAAGAATAAAGTTTTATCTGTTTGTATGTTAGAAATAAAAATGAAGGTTCAATAGTTTACAAGTTAAGAATAAAGTTTTATCTGCTTGTATGTCAGAAATGAAATAAATTTTCAACCGTTTACAAGTTAAAAATAAAGTTTCAACAGTGTGTATGTTAGAAATAAAGTTTTATCTGTTTATATGTTAGAAACAAAACAAAGTTTCAACAGTTTACAAGCTGACAAATAAAGTTTCAACAGTGTGTACGTTAGGAATAAAGTTTTATCTGTTTGTAAGTTAGAAATAAAGTTTTAACTGCTTGTATGTTAGAAATAGAGGTATGACAGTTTATATGCTAGAAAGAAAGGTATAACTGTTTGTAAGACAAGATCGTAAGATTTACTAGTTTGCAAGTTAGACTCAGCGTTCTACTAGTTGTAAATGAAAAATATCGTTTCAACAGTTTACACATTGAAATAAAGTTTCAATAGTGTGTATGATGGAAATAAAGTTTAAGCGCTTTGTGCGTTAGAAATAAAGTTTCAGCCGTTTATAAGTTAAAAATAAAGTTTTAACAGTGCGTACGTTAGAAATAAATGAAAGTAAGAACTTCATCGTATGATTATTCAAAGCATGTTTTGTAAATCAAATGTGTGTAGTACTGACATGATAGAATCAAGCTTGACAAACGCATTTGTCGAGTTCATTTGAACTTGTAGAAGCAAAGTTACAAGCCTTTAAAGTTTTGGAGTCTTTTATGGCCTGGAGACGAAGGCCATCTCCTGGCGAACCTCTAAGTCTGACGGCTTAGCTGATATCAGCAATGAAATTTTCTAAATTCGGGAAATGAAATTCGGGATTTGGAATGTCCGAAGCTATCATCGGAGCTCAGAGAGACGACTTACCGTTGGCAATCTCTCGTCTGAATGACAAGTCTCTGTCGGTTCCCAGCTTATATAGTGTGTGGCGATCAGCTGATGACGTAATACCCATCATCCAAACACTAAAAACCCGTCTATCTCCGGTTCTAGTGCTCCGATTGAGCTGGAAATACACCGTTTCCATGTAGAATTTGACGCTGAATCCGAATCTGGCCTCCGTTTTCCCATCCGATGCTTCGTTTTGGCTCTACAGTAGGCAGCCATCGCAAAAATTCTAACGTTTTTTCGAAAAATGTTGAAAATTTTTTCTCGCCGATTGCCTTGAAACCCACCATACAGATAGAGAATTTCACGCTGATTCCAAATCTGAAATCCGTTTTCCCATCCGATGCTTCGTGTCCCAAATTCTAACTCTGTCGTTTTTCGCCAATGTCCCAAAATCTTAAATGGCGTCTCACATCTAAACGAAGACAGATAGGAACAAGCCGATTCTTTCAGTGAATTTGTCTCACTCTTAGCTTTCAAACGAGCTATCGCACGACAAAATCCGTCCACTGGAAGCCAAAATCGAAGCGAGCTGTCCAGAGGGGGGGGACGTCAGCGAAAATTTTTTCTCTCCGATTGACTTGAAACTCACCATACAGATAGAGAATTTCACGCTGATTCCAAATCTGAAATCCGTTTTCCCATCCGATGCTTCGTTTTGAAGCTAGAGCTCAAAACGTCCCAAATTCTAACTCTGTCGTTTTTCGCCAATGTCCCAAAATCTTAAATGGCGTCTCACATCTAAACGAAGACAGATAGGAACAAGCCGATTCTTTCAGTGAATTTGTCTCACTCTTAGCTTTCAAACGAGCTATCGCACGACAAAATCCGTCCACTGGAAGCCAAAATCGAAGCGAGCTGTCCAGAGGGGGGGACGTCAGCGAAAATTTTTTCTCTCCGATTGAGCTGGAAATACACCATTTCCATGTAGAATTTCACGCTGAATCCGAATCTGGCCTCCGTTTTCCCATCCGATGCTTCGTTTTGGCTCTACAGTAGGCAGCCATCGCAAAAATTCTAACTCTGTCGTTTTTTCGAAAAATGTTGAAAAGTTTTTCTCGCCGATTGCCTTGAAACTCACCATACCGATGCAGAATTTCACGCTGAATCCGAATCTGGCCTCCGTTTTCTCATCCGACCACTCCTTCCACTCGAAACAGCCCATTTTACAACCCAACATTCAGCACGAAAAACATCACACACTATAGCCTCAAGACTAATCCTGGCGGTCGCCCAAGTCCACCACGACACTCTGTCGTTCCAGAGGGGGGGGAGTCAGACTCGAAGCACCACGGCGGCCGACCACGACACTCTGCCGTTCCAGAGGGGGGGGACGTCATCGATGGCGGCCATCTTGCGCTATTTGGTGTTTGTCACTTCCTTACTACTCCCGCTGACGCTGCCATAACTCATTGTCATTAGATACTAAATAACAGTCCAATCAGCTGACAGCAAGGCATTACTATGAAAAGCAGGACAGCTTATTGCGAAGATCAGTCCAAAAATCAGAGCAAACACTCGACAGACGCACACGCAAAACACTAGCACAACTCCGAACAAACAAATCACATCCCTTAAAAGAATACTTGCACAACATAAACCCCGTCCATTCTTCTCCTCTTTGTCCCGTCTTTAAATCACAACCACATAACGCAAAACATCTCCTCTCTTACACAGACATACACACAACGCTCACATCATGGGATCTTTGGGATTCCCTCGTCAGGTGTGCGGAGCTCATCCGCCGCTGGGAGCGCGATTAGCCCGGCCGACACCTGGCGGCCTCCTCCCAATAGCGGGGAGGGGGAGGCTCGACACCACCACCAGGAAGAAGAGATAGGTGAAAAGGAGACGGACAAAGGTGGAAATGTGCCGCCGTCTTTGCTCGTCAAGGTTTTACTGTCAGGTAGCTGATAAAGGCAGTAGGTAGCTGAACAAAAGGTAGAGGTCTAATTGCAACTTTTTTTCTTACAGAGATGCTCCAGCAGATGTAGAGTGGGAGGAATTGGAAAACGCACCCAAACGACCTTTTGGAGAGGCCATCTAATGAAGCTGCAGAGGTCACCAGGCGGCGGTGCATCTTTTTGGACATGGATGGGATGAAAGTTGAAAATAAGAAGAATCGAATTACAGAAAACATGAGCTGTGAAAATATGTCATAAGCACAAATTTTTCAGGTGGATCTCATTAGGATTTGAATGCATTGGTTAATATGCGAATTAACCTGTGACTGAAGCATCCATGATGTGATGAAAAGGCCTCTATGATTCGATCCATCAAATCTGCTAGAAATTTTCTGCAATAATACAGGTACGAAGTGATTGTGTATTATTTCATTTTCTTTTAATCTGTTTAATGTGTTCTGCAATAATGCAGGCATCCCAAATTCCCACTTGCACATCATCTATATTTTAATCTAGCGGGTATTTCCTGCAACAATGCGTGTATCTTGGATGTGAATTACTCAACATTTTCTCAATGAATCTCACAGTAGCATGACAAGGTATCGAAATGAAATAAAGTAAGATTGAATAGTTGAAATTAATTATCTCTGACTGAAATATTTTGAGTGATTCAATAATAATCAGGGCTGCCACTCTTATCACAAAAAGAAACCGGAAAGTCAAATCGGAATGGGCCCCTTAAAGTAAAAAAAATTATGATAATTCGATATCACACAATCCGATATGTTTTGAAAGCGTTCAGGCAGAAGTTGGGTCTGTTGGAATAAAAATGTTAATGAATCCTCAGTCAGCAGGTAAATAAATGGCATAATATTGTTACTGATGCTTTTTAATCATCAGTTTTAACCAGGTGCGCTAGAATGCATTACTCGTAAAGCTATTTTTTCAAAAGAACTGCTTTTGAAGACTAGACAGAATGTACTACTGAGACTCCTATTCCTTCACTATTTTCGTGCGTATATTTTCACTTTTCTCGTGCAGCTGTCATTTTCCATTAATCATGCCGTGGTCTTACACGATAAATGATCTCGTCTTTATTGTGAAGATTTTTCATGAGACCACCGGAAATTGCTGTTCATGTGTTCGATGTTTGGAAGACTGCTTCTGCAGAGCGGTCTGATCACAACAAATATCTTCATACAAAATCCACGGATCAGCGCAGTCTAAAAGCTTGGGCAAGCATTTCCTAGTGAAGAGCAATTGAGCCATTTCTCTTTCGAGAAACCGACGATGAATGGTAAAAACTTTCTGTCCATGCTGTATAAAGTGACACCAAATGTCACTGAGGATTGGAGCATCTTCATGCAGGATGAAGTGCCAGCGCACTACTACCGACCGATCGCAAATTATTTGAACAATAATTTTCCTAAATCATGGATTGACCGACAGGACAGCCAATGGAATGGCTTCTGATATTACCACATAAATCTTATGCCTTGTGACTTTTTCCACTTGGTCACAAGGAAATTGTGCATTGGAGTCATCCTATACATTTGGATGAACTGGAAAACAAAATTTGCACCGTTTTTCACCAGATTGACGAGCGATTGCGTGGAGACATACTCTAGCGCTGCTCGCTGAAGGATAGGATTTGCTCCGGCAAATGGTGAGCAAGTACAAAAGAAATTGTCATAGTAGTGCTTGTGTTACCAGTGTTAGCAACTGTTTTCTTTTGAATAATAAATAACTGACAAAAGTCATCACTGAGTCGCTAATTGCCATTTCAAAAACTTTGAAATGTTCAGTGAGAGAATATGGAATTTATATCAGAATTTAGATATCATATATATCAGAATTTATATATATATATATATATATATATATATATATATATATATATCAGTAAGATTTGTTTATGTACTCAGTGACCAGGCCGGACCGGCGAAATCGATTTTAGTATAATAATTTTGTGCGTTGAAAGACTTGTTTAGTTATTGTTATTTAATATATTTTACCCAATAATGATTTCGAAGTCTTTCTTTGACAATTGTGTTGAAAAAAAAAGAAAATTATATTATAAACAAAGTTCAAAGTAAAGCATCATCCGCCACGCTACACATACAAAAAAAATTAATCCATGTCACATACTAGCATAAATTGACGACTAAAAACAATCGCACTTGCTCAATATGACGAAACTGAGTTCTACATTGTGCTCAAATTTTTCACATTACAGACGCTATGCTAGTAAACATGCTTTTTAATCTAAAATGATGCCCAGACCACGAAAGGAAGAAAGTCAAGAGTTGAGAGAGATATTTGATTTAAGCCATTACGAGAAGTACTTTGCCAACGTTTCTGGATTTTTAGTGAAGTCAGTATACCTGGAAAGAGTTAGTAACTCACATGCAGATAAATTTTCATCCGATCTACATACATCTACAATTGATGAAATACATGTAGTTGAAATTTCATTGTCAAGCTCGTTTTCAAAAATTGAAATTTGCAAACACGAATGCAAATGGCACTAAGGTCAGCTGCAGAATTTCCAAGCACATCCACCACCTTCTGATGGTTTCCGCAGTGAGTTACTGATTCCTTACAATAAGGTACACTGCAATGATGACGGCTAAGAAGCCAAAAACGTTTGCAGTTGCGACTGAAAAACTTAACAACTGCTTGTAGCTCCGGAAATGATTCAAATCAAACCTTTCTCTCATCTCTTGTATTTCAAACATATGCAATGAAAAAACAATGACACATCCAAGAAATTTTTTTAAACAAAATTGTGACAGCTATTTGATTAAAACTCAGACGCCATGGCATAAGTAAACATAGCATCAACACGAAATCAAATGCTCATCACTTCTGAAGTTGCTTGCAAGTTTTCAATTTTCGTTGATGTCCTTGCCGAAATTTAACCGCTTTTGCAACAAGTAATCACATAAAATGTTCATTCGTCAATCCTTTGTGTTCCCTAAATTTTTTGGTAGATTTCTCTTTCATACTTTTGTTTTTCCTGCACGCTTATTGAAAGACGCATTTTATAGAGCATCAAAACAATCGAAACTCAATTCATAATCTACTCCACACGAACGTAGCACAACTTTTTCGTCAAGCATTCCCACCTAAAATTATTTCTTTTTTGGAACATTGATTAATTGAGTCTTGTTTCTTCATGATTGACGAAGGAATCAATGACTTGATTGTAGAAGGATCTTCTGATCAAGTGTCACGCGGATTTTTAGAAATTAGCTGCTTCGAAATTCATGATTATTTAAAATTGAAGGGCACTTGACAGGCTGAATGAGCTCCTTCACAATTTCAAGAGGGTCCCCTCACGATGTCAGAAGGCCCTTCATGATCGTAGAGGGCCCCATTCTCAATCTCAATAGGGTCACTTTCACAATCTCAAGAGGGCCCTTTCACAATCTAGAACGGTCCTCTCACGATCTCAATGGGCCGCCTACATGCCTCCCACCAAAAAACGAAACATTTTTTTTTAGTTTTTTTAGGATCATATTTTCCAATTCAAACGCACTAAATTTCATAAAATTGACGTCATCTGACTAGATCAATTTGCAATTGAAAAAAATCGGATTTAAGGGATAAGGGACCAATATATTTTATTGCATTGTACATGTCATCGGAGTGAGAAGATCAGAGAGAAGGTCGAATGAAGAACTGCGACAGGAAATGGGGCTAGAGAACATCTTGGATTCGATCAGAAGAGAAAGGTTGCGCTGGTTTGGTCATGTGCGGAGGAAGAGCGAGTCGGAATGGGTCAAGAAAGTTACGGACATGGAAGTATCTGGCAAGCGTGCTGTTGGACGCCAAAGAAGGACCTGGCGCGATGTCATCGCCGAAGACCTGAAAAGTGCTGGTGCTCAAGAACCTGATACACACGATCGCCAGAAGTGGAGGAGCATCATCAAGCGGAAATCGTCTAACCCAGCATCTTCTGGATCACAAGGACGCAAAAAGGGATGAGTGAGTGGGTGAGATGTCATGACCTGCGATCATGTTTAGACTTTTAGTACTCAACTTAATTCATGTTTATCGCTTCTTGTTATAGATAAACATGTAAATCATGTTCGCCAGTGGCGACTTGTCTTGGCACCAGCAGAAGCAGCGTGAGTAGGCTCTAGTGAACTCTCGTGATTTATTTTTTCTCGGGATCATAATCCCAGGATCACGGAATTGATGTCATTTTAGGACGTCAGAATCCAGGATTCAGTCAACCTGGATGTATCAAATGTTACAAGCCTTTGGTAAAAATTTTTTACCAAGGGTAAAATGATTTTTGGTATTTCTTCCTAACTCTGACACACACTAGCTATTGAATGATCTAGTAAGATAAAAGATATGAAAAATAATGTTTATGTTTATGAATGTAATTTATAAGCCTGTAACGGCATATGCCCAAAGAAAAGAAAAAATATTTCATAATAAAACTATATAATGAGTTTGGTTGGAACGCCATTTCCACGATAACAATAAAATAATTCTGGCCATTAGAGTTCGATGATTATTCTATTAAATAAAAAATATCAGATCTGATTCGTAATATGATTATTATGGTCAATGGCACTAAGATTACACTGTGTAACACTGATTTTGTCCCTGGATTGAAAACACATTTTTCTGTCTACTTTATCTACACAAGTAGCGAAACTGCCTTTCTTTTGTCTTGAACTTCGGTTGCAGAGAGAAAATATCGTTTTTATTAAATTTCGACTTTAAAGTACATATCACACTACTTAAAAATTATCTATCGTATTAAATTCCACTTTTTTAGTCAGGATCATAGGTTTCTGTGTTTATGGTAATAGTTAAGTATGAATTAAATAATATTAGCATTGTGAGACTACATTTAACTCGCGATTTCGGACACCAAAATACATTTTTTACTACTATCTGTGCATATTTTTTACAAAATATACCACCATCAAAAAAATCATATTTGCATGAAAAATTGTATATATCTGTATTGTGTACCGTAATACGTATCATTGTAAACCATAAAACATGAGAGTTTAAATCAAAGAGGTTTACGCTCTGAAAGAAATTTTCTTTCTAGGTTGGCGGTTATACGACAAATCACTGTCTCGGAGAAGGTTCCATATATAGTCACCCATCATGCTTTGATTACAGTGTCCTTTATAGCGCTCCTCGAACGCGCTCACGTCCTGATGAAATCTTTCACCTTGCTCCTCCGAATAATGGCCCATGTTTTCTTTGAATTTGTCTAAATGAGAATGTAGGACATGTAATTTCAACGACATTCGGCATCCCATATTCTTGTATGCAACCAGAAGTTCGTTTATCATATCTTCATGATGATCGGCCCTGTGGTTACCTAGAAACCCTCTTACAATCGAAATGAAACATCTCCAGGCAACCTTCTGACATTCAGACAATGCTTCATAAAAGTCGTTCGAATCAATAAGTTTCTTCACCTGTGGTCCCACGAAAACTCCAGCGCTGATCTTGGCATTCGATAGCCTTGGAAACAAATTTTCTATGTATTTGAAAGCTTCACTTTGCTGATCGAGCTGTTTCACAAATTGTTTTATAAGGCCCAATTTGATATGCAATGGGGGAAGTAGCACCTTTGAGGGATCCACTAAGGCTTCATTCTTTACATTAAGACTTCCAATCTCGTAAGCAGTCCTCGCAGGCCACTCCTTCTGTACATAATGACATGCCGTGTTTCTGCTGTCCCATAAGCACAGATAGCAAGGATATTTCGTGAAACCTCCCTGCAGGCCCATCAAGAAGCCAATCATCTTGAAATCGCCGATAAGTTCCCATTGATGTTCGTGGTATTTCAACGCTTCCAGCAATATTCTCACGTTCTGATATTCCTCTTTCATTTGAACAGAATGTGCGAGTGGAATTGAAGGCCAAATGTTAGTGTTGTGAAGTAGAACAGCCTTCAAACTACTAGAAGAGCTGTCTATGAATAGTCGCCAATCTGAAGTATTCATAATAATGTCCATCTCATGAAATAGTCCATGAATGTCATGACAATAACACAATCCATTTTCAAAAGAAAAGAAGTTTGAAAAGTCAGAATGTCTTTTTCTTTGAGATGTTATGCGCACGCTGTCGTGAACTAAGTCCCATTGCTTTAATCTCGATATTAGAAGCTCACCATTTGACTTTGTTAGGCCCAAATCTCTGATCAAATCATTCAAATCGTCTTGATTTGGATAGTAAGGGAATCGAATACGAGGTTGGACAGAGTTATCGAAGTCGCTATCGCCATTTGAGTCACCTCCATCAGACGAGAGTGGATCTGCTTCGTTTCTAGGACATTTTGGAATGGGCAGTGTTGGATCATGAGGTACTGGTGCTTGAGATGATGGAATATCAGGGTAGAATATTGGTGGAGCGTTTTTTCCTTTTCTACGTTTTGATGGGTCAGTCATACAAAAATAACAGTCTGTCACATGATTCGTGGGCTCACGCCAGATCCGAGGAACAGCGAAACGCATAGATCTTTGCTCACCGCGATACCATCCTTCAAGAGTTCGACGGCAGAAATCACAAATAACATGTGGCGCCCAATATTTGTCTTGGTCCCCCACAGGCATACCAAAATAAGCATGATAAGCTTCTTTTGCACGGACACTAGTTTCTAAAGAATTTTTTCGGGCCGACTTTGAGAAGAATTCACCACAAATATAACAAAAACAGTCTGCTGAATACTTGCATCGACGAGAAGCCATGATGGAATCGCTATAAAATGACCTGATTGACAAAGTCTTTTCTTTTTGCTACCTGTGGCAAACACATCATTACCCAAAAATAGTTACTCGTCACTCCGTGTCTTTTCACCAAGAATAACTCAAGAAATGATTTGTTCACAGATTGAATTCATTTGGTGACACGTCAAAAGGCAATATACTGTCATTTCTAAAAATAGCACCTCGTCATCATTAAGTTAAGCTATGTTGGTTCTCGAATCTCGTATATTTTATAAGAACAGATTCTGTCTGATAACAAAAGATCAGTATCTCAAGATAATGCAACAGCAAGTCTGTGACCAAATATCATCCTTTAAACCTACCATATGCGTATTACACAGGTCTACTCGTTTAAGGTGTACAATACATGTGCAATACGCCCTCTAATACATTGCTTTCTGCTCCAGTATTGATATAGCCTACATGTAAACTATAATAATCTCATTATCATGAACATGTATCAACATAACACTGATTATAAAATAACAACTACAAGAAGAGTTACCTCCTTCGATGTATGGCCCATGTAAATAGACTAGCTTATTATGTATATGTACAAGAATAAGGTAAATCGAAATTTATATTACTTAAACCGATCTTTGCGAGTTAAGATTAATATTTTCTTTAACAGATACTATCACTTGAAGAGAAAATGTAGTGTATTAGTCAGGGACAAGAAAAAAATTTTTTTTTGTTACACTGTGTTGTGTATACGTATATGAAAGCTTAGGTACCACAAGTTAATACTGTTCGCCATAGTAGCACGACATCTCGTCATTTTCATCGACATAATCAAGTCAACCATATTTAATTCGACCTAAGTCGTTGACTGTAGAAAACACGATACTTCAGTGAAACATTCAAAATTCAGCAACGTCAGATCATTCACGTCACGCATTTCGCAAAAAAAACGATCGAATCTGTAAAAATGAATATCGCGATTACGAATAGCACGATTTGGAAAAGATCACTGAGAACACATGACTTCATAGAAGCAATTTTCGGCAAAATTTTCGATCAATTATCAAGGAAGATCTAAATAAACTTTAACATTGAAGATGAAACAACAGTTTTTTGAGGTTTTTTCGGAAGAAGTTATGTTTATATGAAGTATTAAGGAAAAAATTCTGTTATTTAGGTATTCAGTTTTTAGGTTGAGTGGGAGACCTGCGCCTGCAATCTTAAGGGCCCCGTCAATATCTTTTAGGGCCCCTTCAGAATCTAAAAGGGCCCCTCGATCATGATCTTAGAGGGCCTCTCATGATCTCAAAGGCCCTCTCACGATCTCAAAGAACCCTCAAGTAGGCCCTCTCAATGTCAAAAGGGCCCTTTACGATCTCAAAGGGCCCACTCACGATCTAAAAAGGGTCACCTCATAATCTCAAAAGCCCCCACAACCTTGAAGGGCCATCTCATAATCTCAAAGGGCTCTCTCACGATCTTAAAAGGGCCCCTCACAATCTCAATGGGCTCACTCACGATCTCGTAAGAGCCCGTAAAATGCTTCAAAATCGAAATTATCTGCTCCTTGGTAGAACATTTTCCCACTACTTAGTTTAGTCTAAAAAAAGCCCTAAATAATTGATTGATTTGGAAGAGTTATTATTATTATTATTGTAGAAGTCAAAATGACTGGACGCGGCAAAGGAGGTAAATTTCTCGGAAAAGCGCCAAGCGTCATCGTAAAGTGCTGCGTGATAACACCCACGCTATCACGAAACCCGCTATTCGTCGTCTTGCTCGGCGAGGTGGTGTCAAGCGTATCTCCGGTCTGATCTGTAAGGAGACCCGAGGAGTTCTAAAGGTCTTCCTCGAGATCGTCATCCGTGATGCAGTCACCTGCACAGAGCATGCCAAGAGGAAGACTGTCATCGCTATGGATGTCGTCAACTCCCTGAAACGTGAGGGCTGAACCCTCTACAGATTCGATGGATAAGCCACTAACCATCATTATGTGCGAACGCTGTGTAGAATAATATTTATTCTTGTGACACTACACGAATATTAAGTTGCATTTTCAAGATTTGACTAAAGAGAACGGACTCAACACATCACAATTAACATAACAGAAAAAATGCCACCTTCTCCACCTCAATCCTTAAGTCGAATAATTCGACGCTACATCCTCATAACATCTGATTGACAAGCATTCGCTTAGAAAACCTCAGATAAATTGCGACTACAAGGCTTCCAAGCCCGCAAAGATGGGGTGCAGCAGGGGTCCTGCAAGCCCAGCTATGGGGAAGGGTTGCAATTTTCATATTATTTCCTTGGTTGTACCGCCTACAAACTTACCGCCTTTCTTAATTCGCTCCACCAACTTCATGTACTCTTCTGCATGTTTCTTGCTTTCCTTCGGGTCTTTAGGAGGTACACCCCTGCAAAAATGCGAAAATTGAACAGCAAATAATTACAGGAATTATCATAGTCTTCTAGGGTGTCTAATAGAATTTCGAGGTGGTCTTAGAGCACTGCAGAGCACAATTCCAAGCGAAGTAGAGCACCTTCAAAAATAATAGAGAACAGGCATAATCAAACTCCTGTTATGTAATTACCGGAATTCTGTTACCGTTAAATACTGTATTACCTTAATGATTATACTTGATATACATGCTGATTATGTATCCAATTCAGTTACAAGAAATTGTAAGAAAAATCAAACTTCGGTAAGAAAAGTGTCAGAGAAGAATATTTACGAAAGCGTCTGACTTTGAAATACTTCTAGTCATAGTGAAAGTCATGGAAGGTGTTGCAATAGAGGATAAGTCCATCGCTACTTTCAAGTCATCAATAATATATATTGTAATGTAAATTAAATGCCTGTTTAATATGTAGGCCTCAATTATGAATTCGTAACAAACGGACGCACACTCATTTCTATGGAAATAAATTCATTCTGTGTCTATAATATAATTTTCTTTTAATCGAAAAAGCCTTGCTGTTGTTTATATGGCATTTATTGCCCAAATTTTCGCCTATTCAGGCCGCTTCAGGGGTGAAAAGGAGGATATTCTACAAATTTTTTACAAATAAATATTCTACAGATATTCATTCAGTGTCATTTATTGCTGCCTGTCCTCTTGCTGGACGCTTGTCACTGAGCTTGTGAAATTATTTGCATAGATGTCTGGTTTATTAGGGGAAATTCTGTAATGTCTAACAATTTTCTGATTATCTCGAACGGGATAGCTGTCGTCAAACAAAGCTGGACTAGTCGTTGGTGTATGTGCGTTGGTAGCGTCTTGTAGGTTGTAGGTTGTAGGTTGCGGGTTCAAATCCGGGTCACCTTAGTTTCTTTGGTCAAGTCTATTGGTCAAGCTGAATAGTTGAATACTGAAACTTTGAACGCATTGTATGTACGGAATTCATAATCGGCTTTTTGACATTCCTTATCTATTGGAAGGTATTTCAGAAAAGAACGATAAAGAATGAATAATCCAAGAAAATTATAAGTTACAATGCAACTGGTATATGAGGGGAAACTGCTTGACTTGAGCAGCCACTTAGGACATAGAAATATATTGTTTACCTGAAGTTGCCTAGAATGGAAATTGACTCAAGGTCGCGGCACAGCCGGGGGAACTAAGCTGGGGAATGAACTACCAACGAAAAGCTTAATTGCACATGTGACTGATTCTAACCCAATGATGCAGCCGTTGACAAGTGTATTTAACTGAAAATGCGTACGCCTTTTGAGCCACTATCGTGCATTGCATGAAGCTTTATCTCCATTTTGGAGGTTTTATTGTTATCAATTTCTGACTCAGGATATGAAAAACCTGGGCACCTGGTGAACCTATCACAGAAACTTATGACAGCGTTCAATGGTGAAATTTTACTTAACTCAAATTATGACATTCATCGTCGAGACAGATTTATCAATACGGAAAACTGAAATTAGCTTTTAACATGTCTTTTTTCAGGTCTGTAATATTCTTTGATATCAATAGAACACGTTGAGTATCATGGATAAGTCTTTATAGTTTGAACATACAATCAAGTGTGTTTAACACTGATACATGCAAGATTTGAATTTCTAAAACTGCAACCATGGATATATGAGATAGGTAAGATAAAGTAAGATATCTAGCGTGCAGATATACATAACAACGTAGATTTGAATTCGAGTCATCACAGTTTTCCCCCTCTGAAGGAGAAGCTCTAATCGGTAAAACAAAACCGTTTTGTCTGACTGATTTTTTTCGTAATTCATATCGTCGTTCTGGAGCATCTGTATTTTGAGTGGTAACAGCAGTATCATTGTCAGTTGCGCACACATCACTTGAAGAATGATGACGCTTTAATCTCCTGGCGTTCCATACATTGCCGTCAGAAAGTTTATATGTCCAATAACCACGGTATTGTACAATCTTCAGCGGCTTACTGAATGATGACTGACCTTTTAAAGCCATGTGTCTGGGGAGTTTAACTCTCACTACATCGCCGACCTTGAATTTGACAGAGCCTTTGGGTTCACGGAACTTCTGGATCTACGATTCGAAAATTCCCATCATTTCTCAGTACTGAAGCTGGCTTTACATATCCGAAGGGCAATCTGGCGTTTCTTCCACCAAACATTAACTGTGCCGGAGAACTTCCATCCGTGTTCGGTGTCGATCGGTAGGATGCGAGGAAATTCATGATTTTATCATGCCATGTACCTTCCACTCCTTGAAAAGTTTCAATAGTCCAATTAAGGATACCATTAAATCTCTCAACAAGACCATTTCGAGATGGATTATAAATAAGTATGCGCTGATGTTTGATTCCGCGATTTGCGAGATAATTGACAAATGTAATGCTCGTAAATTCGGGACCATTATCAGACCGCAAAATACTAGGATTACCCTAGCGAGCAAATATTTCTGTCAGCCAGTTGACAAGTTTTTCTGATGAAGTATCAAATGTCCAAAATATTTCAGGGAATGAAGAAAAATAATCGATCAGTACGACAGCATATTCGTGACTTTTGGTGAATTCGCGAAGGGTCCACCTATGTCAAATGCAACATGATCCCAAGAGGCATTCGGACGGGGCATTTCTCGTGTTTCGCATGGAGAATTTCTATGCGATTTTGATGATTGTTCACAACCCTGACATTATTTTACTAATCTTTCAATTTGACTATCCATACCAGGCCACCAATATGACGATCGTGTGTCCAACATCGTGGCAAGAATACAAATGGTGATCGATTGCGACAGTGATCTTATTGAACATAAATTATAATGATGCTGTGAAATGTAGGTCGAACTTTAATGAGCTGGTATTATGTTGAAAAACAAGTGAGATAGTTTTCCTCTGTTGCACACAAAACCTCCGTTAATATGCTACATAAATATAGCAGGGCTGCCACTCTTATCAAAAATAAAAACCGGAAAGTCATATCGGAATGGGACCCTAAATTACGTAGTCGTGGACCCAATCAATGTAAGAAACTTACGATCATTCGATATCACACAACCTTGAAAGCGTTCAAGCAGAAGTTGGTCTGTTCTAATAAAGATGCTTCTGAATCCTCACAGTTAGCAAGTAAATGTATAAAATGATTACTGATGCTTATTTCAACAGTTTCAACACGGTGCACAAGAATACATGACTCGAACAGCTACAATTTTCAGGAGTTCCGTTTTCGAAGGCTAGACAGTGTGTACTACAAAGACCCCTCTACCTACCCCCAATGCAAAATCAGCATGAAATTATCGAACGATTGACGATTTCAGCTCGATATAAAGACTGCATATCATCGAATAATCTACATGTAGGCCTATGGTTAATTTTACTTTACTGTTTCAAAGACAACTTTCTTCATTTTGTTCAAAAATTTGACATTCAAATTTATAATGCGCTATTCTCGTGCAGCTTTATCATTTTCTATTAATCGTGCCATGACGTCACACTGTGCAAGATCCCGTCTTTATTGTGAAGAATTTTCATGAAACCACTAGGAAATTTGTTGTCCATCTGTTCGACGTTTGGAAGACTGCTTCAGCAGAGTGGTCTGGTCACAGCAAATATCTTCATGCAAAAATCCATGCTCAGCGCAGTCTAAATGCTTGGACAGACATTTCCGCGAGCCATTTTCTTTGGGAGAGCCATTGTTCTTTCGTAAAATCGAAAATGTGTGGCAAAATATTCCTTTCTATGCTGTATAAAATGTACCGAATGTCATGAAGGATAGAAATATCT
Source organism: Prostheceraeus crozeri (assembly GCA_907163375.1). Lineage (NCBI taxonomy): Eukaryota > Metazoa > Platyhelminthes > Polycladida > Euryleptidae > Prostheceraeus > Prostheceraeus crozeri. Next base: position 78,826 of record CAJQUW010002570.1, on the reverse strand, counting down.
TCATGCAAGATGGGATGCCAGCGCACTACTACAGACCCTTCGTAAATTATTTAAGCAGCAATTTTCCTTTATCTTGGATTGACCGTCATAGGAGCCTTTGGAATGGCTTCCGATACCACCAGATTCAATGCCCTGTGACTTTTTTCTTTTGGGCACGTTTAAGAAATGGTGCATCAGAGTCATCCTATGCATTTGGATGAACTGGAAAACAAAGCTTTGCATCGTTTTCTGCAGATCGACGAGCGATTGCGTAGAGATATGCTCTTGCCCTGTTGACCAAAGAATTAGATTTCGGTCAGGTAAATGGTCAGCAAGTCGAAAATAAATGCTATAGTTGTACTCGTGTTCCGAATCATCCGAAATAAAGACATTTACAATTAATGAAATACATGCAGTTCAAATATCATTCTGTAGAATTCGTTTCCAAAATTTGAAATTTGCAAACACCAATGCAAACTGCTAATTCGTGTTTGCACTTCATGCACGAAGGTGAGCAGCCGGATTGCCAAGCACATCGACCTACCGATGGTCTGTGGAGTGAGTTGCTAATTTACTGCACTGATGGCGGCTAAAAAGTCAAAAACGCTTGCAGTTCAGTCTGAAGAAACTTCATCAGTACTTGTAGTTCCGGTAATTATTCAAATCAAACCTTGCTCTCATCTCTTGTATTTCAAACATAATAAGAAACAATTACATCTAAGAACAACTTTTCGATTTCAAACAAGATTATGACAGCTATTTGATAAAGGTTGAGCCGCCATGGCATAAGTAAACGCAAATTCAACACGAAAAAAAATCCTTATCACTTCTGGAGTTGTTTGCGAGATTTCAATTTTCGCTGGTGTCTTCGCCGAAATTTAGCCGCTTTTGCAACAAGTGATTGTACAAAATATTCTTTCGTCACTCCCTTGTGTTCCCAAAACCTTTTAGTAGGTTTTTCTTTCATATTTTTCTGGCAGACGCTTCTTGAAAGTCACGTTTTGGAGAGCATCACAGCAATCAGAACTCAATTCATAACAGACTCCATCATAACGCATTACAACTTTTTCGCAAAGCCTTCCTACCTAAATTTATTTCTTATTTCAAAACCTTGATTACTTGTGTTTCGTCCAGTTTCTTAGGATTGACGAAAGGATCACTGACTTCCTTGTAGAAGAATCTTCTGCTCAAGAGTCATGCAGATTTTTAGAAAGCATCTGCTTTGAATTTGATCACCATTAAAAATTGCAAGGTCTTTAACGTTCCCTAACAATCTACATAACCCCATTCACAATTTTAAAGAGCCCTACGTCATCTAAAAAGGCCCTACATGCTCTTATCTTTAAGGGTGCCGGTCTCAATCCTATAGGCCCTCTACAATCTCAAGTGGTCTATTCACATCTAAAAAGAGCTCTTCAAAAACTAAAACAGTTGCCGTTCACAATCTCAAAGGGCTGCTTCACAAAATCTTATGGGTCTCTTCAAAATCTAAATATGACCACTTCACGATTTTAAAGGACCCATTCATGATCTTAAAGGGTCCCGTTCACATTCTCAATAGGACCTGTTCACAATCTCAAAAGGGCCCCTCGCGATCTTAAAGGGGCCCCTTCGCAGTCTCAAAAGGGCCCCCTCACGATCTTAAAGGGACCCCTTACGCAGTCTCAAAAGGGCCCCCCACGATCGTAAAGTGCCACTGCACAATCTCAAAAGGGTCCCTCGAGATCTTAAAAGGCCCTTTCACAATCTTAAAGGGCCCACTCGCAATATCAAAAGGGGCCCTTCAAAATCTAGATTAGTTCAAAACCAAATTATTTTTTCCTTGGCCAAACATTTTCGCACTACTTAGTTTATTCTAAAAAAACCGGAAATCCGTTTAAAGCCGGAAGAGTGGCAGCCCTGATATAGTTTACTTTTCTTCATATGATGATTTCTCTTTAAATGGCAGACATTTCACAACTTGCGCGACTTCACGGACACCCTGTATGTTGCGATACTGCAATAAGTGAGACGGAAGATATTTGAAAGGCTTCTTTGAAATTAAGAAATCTCGTAACTGACTGATTTTGCCACTTCTTTTGGATGCATTGTTAAAAGTGTTCTATGTGAATCCATTCGTTGTGAATTCGGAAGAAACTTTTCGAATGAAATGATCAGGAACGCCAGACGTTTGGGAATTAGTTTTTTCTGAGATTCTGGACAACTCGTCAGCAATCACGTTCTTTCTACCGGGAATATATTCAATTTTATAATCGAAAACTTGCAATCTTTCAAACCATCTTGCGAATTTGCTTGATTTTCTGCCAGACGTAAATTGATTCATTATTGTCGTCAATGATGAATGGTCTGTACGCAATTTGAATTTGCGACCAAATAAATATTTTTCCCGATACTCTGAGAAGTACAAGACAGCGAGTGTACCTTGCTGGCCAACTGAGTAGTTACGCTGACAAGAATCCAACGTATGATGACCGTATGCAATAGGTACTTCCTCATTGTTTTGTATCTGTGTTAAAACACCACCAATAGCAACTCCATAACTGTCTGTCGCAAGAATGGTTTTCGCAGATGGGTCAAATAGAGCAAGTTTCAAGTCAGTTTTGATAATATCTTTTAATTGCTGAAAAGCGACTTGGCATTCGGAAGTCCACTTGAAAGCTACATTTTTACGAGTTAAATGACGTAGTGGCTCCATTTTGTATAAATTCGGAATGAAAATTTAATAAACCGAGAAATCGATGTGTCATTCGTATCCTTCGGAGTAGCAAACTCTATTATAGGTTGTATGTTTTTCGAGGACGGACGAAAGTTTCCTCCAATGGTAATTCCTAGATTCTCAATAGTCGCTTCTCTCAGCATCATTTCGGAATAAAAGTTAAAGAGGCAAGGAGATAGGATGGACCCTTGTCTGACTCCACGCTTGATCGCTGTCCATCCCGATTGTTCACCTTCTACTCTCATCGCTGCTTCTTGCATCCAGTACAAGTTTAAAATCAACTGCAGATTGTTCTTTCTGATATGTTGTTTTTTCAGCATGTCTAGCAGTTTATGATGTTGAACTTTGTCGAAAGCCTTTTCGCAATCCACAAAGCATAGTCTTGTTGTACTTCTATCATTCTTTCGCATATGGTACGCAGGGCAAATATTCCCTCTCTTGTGCCTGCGCCTTTCCTGTAGCCAAATCGGAGTACGTCAGCAATCTCCGTTTCCAGCTTCATTCGTATTCTTCTCTCTATTATCTTCAGGAGCAATTTCATTGAATGGGCCATGAGGGTAATAGTCCTGTGATCTTCACATTCGCTCGCTCTTGATTTTTCAGAAGACTAATGAACACCGATCGCACAAAATCTTCTGGTAAATGTCCTGTCTTATAATTCGATTGAACAGTGTCAATAGTGCTTCTTTTCCAGCATGTCCAGAGTGTTGCATCATTTCGACCACCACTCCATCATGTCCTGCTGCTTTCCCCCTTCTCATTTCTTTCATTGTACTTTCCAGCTCGCACATCAGCATCAGTGGATCTTCTTCCTCATCGATTATTATGTCTTCGCCTATTTCTTCTGGTCTGCCCTCATCGTCAAATAACTCATTGATATATTCCATCCATCTCTTCATTAAGTCACCCTTTCCATTACAAAGTTTGCCCCCTTTGTCTTTGATGATTCCTGTAGACACATTTGACTTCTTGGAATGGGTAATCTCTTTAACTTTCTTTAACAGCTTTAAGTGCATGTCTTTCAGTCAATTTTTCGACCTCTTTACATTCGCTGTTCATCCATTCCTCCTTTGCCTGGTTACCACATTTTCTTATTACTCGATGTAATGCTTTGTACTCGGCGTCATTCCTTTTCAACTTTCTTCTTAAATCCATCATCTCTAGTATTTCATTTGTCATCCACGATGCTGATTTATTACCTCTTCTTCCGATTTTACTTCGTCACTTTCCATACTCAGGAGCTTTTCAGTTTCTTTAACGTTATATTCGGTGCTTTTATTCTTACACGAACTAAGTTGACCTACGTTCAATCGAAATGTCTTCTTTGGCCTTTCTAGTTTCTTGAGTTTTATTCTGAAGTCCATCACTACAGGGTTATGGTCTGAGTAACAGTCTGCACCTGGGTAAATTTTTACATTTTCACCATGTTTTTGAATCTTTTCTGAACCAGTATATAATCAATTTGGTTTCTTATTTTCCATTGACTATATTCTTCAGTAGGGCCTTGCCACGTGTAAAGATATCGGGGATGCTTCTCGAAGTGCGTATTCGCGATGCACAGACCGTTTTCTCGGCAAAATTGAACTAGTCTATCCCCTCTTTCATTTCGGATACCTAGTCCCATGGCCCTACTTCTGTTCCTTCTTTACCTCGGCCGACTTTTGCGTTCATATCTCCCAAAATTATCGATATTTCATTTGTTTTGGTGTGAGCAAGCAATCCTTCGATCTCCTCATATACCATATAGATTTCTTCTTCTACGTGTGAGGTTGTGGGCATATACATTTATATTACATTCAGTTCGAATGGCTTCCCTGCCAGTTTGATCATAATGACGTGATCACTTACGGGCACATAGCATTTAAGTCCAGCACTTGTATTTTTATCTATTAATATGCCAACTCCATATTCATGTTTTTTAACCTCCAAAATAAACTAGCACATGCCCTTTTTCTCTGGCTATCTTTCCAGCTTGAGTCCATCTTGTTTCCGCTAAACCCATTATGTTGACCTTCATTCTATCCATTTCACTGATCACATTGTCAAGTTTGCCTGGTTGGTACAATGACCTCACATTCCACGTCGCCATCCTTAAACTCTTCTTTTTACTATGAGGATTTCTCTTCATGACGACCCTGACAGCCTCATTACTGCCATTGCCGGACGCGACTCTACCTGTTTGATCAGGAGCAGAGTCGTTTACGTCATTTGATCGGATTTCATTTTGTGACACTGTAACATGAAGATCTCAGAGCGAAGGTACGTGGTGGGGGCCGCAGTTCCCCTCCTCGGGGAATACCACTTGCAGAGCCTGTCTGCTTGGCGCCTGTAGGATATCCCGATGCTCAGCAATTTCATGGATATAGCTGCCAGCCATTGCCTTAAACACAAAGGTCTTCTGCCTGCCAGAAGGAAAGATCACCACACCGTTGGTTTCAGGAAATTCATCCGCTATAGTGAAATACTGATGCCTTGCTGACCAACATCAGAGCACATGATGGTAATTATCGATCAACCATACGCTGTCGCCAATTCTAACCATTGTGTCCATTGACATCCTCCGCTTACGCCGCCGACAGATTGCCTGACACTGGCACCTAAGTTAGGAGGGAGGACCATGTCTACCAGCGGGACGTGTTCCGGTGTCATCAGACCCAGACCTGAGGTAAGGTACTACCTCTCCTCCTAACAAAGGGGTGCAATTTAACCTCATAACCTTGAGGGGATGCAGTTTAGTCTCTAACCCAGGAGGATTATTATATTATCATGTGATCATTAAAGCAGACCTATCCAGCTACCAAAAATACATTGTATCATGCATTTTCTTGGAAAGACACGATACCGTAGATATTACATGTAATGCGCCTTCAAATGCTCAAATACATTATGTCATTAAATGGATAGTTGTCCTTCTCTTTTGTTGATGGCATTTCAACGTATTTCATTGAAATTCATCGATGAACTAACATAAGTAGCATGTATGTGATCATGTGATATTTGATTTACTAAACAATCATAATTCAATCAATGCACTCAAATCATTCATCCATTCCAAACAGGCAAACAACTAATACAAGAATACAGATTGAAAGAAAATACGAAAAAACATTGAAAATGCATAAGGCAATCAGCAAAAAGTCACGTAGATATTAAAAGCAAAGATTCCGTCATTGCCACAATACGGGCTTGAAATTGATCGTGGCAAAGCCCAACAAGATATAAAATTCATCGCTTGTGCTAGCAATGACATCTATAGAACCTTTCACCAATTTTGTGAGATACAAATCTGGCACGGTGTCGGCAAGCATTCAAGCTTCAAATTCCCGGGCTATTCCAGAGCGATTTCATGAAATTTCTAGGCTATTTTTTACCTGTTACCGCCTCCAACGCCGTTCGACGCAAAGGGTCCTCGTCAGTCTTCTTCACTCATCGCGATCCATTGCTACTTCATCCAGTTGCTGCGAACGGTCTCCAGTCTCCTTCTTCATCGTTCTCGCCCATGTCGGTCGCGGTCTTCCTCGTCGGCGCGTTCCAGTCGGTGTCCATTGGATAGCCTCCTTGATGCACCGGCCATCCCTCCGCAACATGTGGCCAAACCATCTCCACCGGCTCATTATAACAAGTTCATCGATCTAGAGAATTTTTGTTATTTCGCGTATGAAGTCGTTGTGGACTCTATCTTGCCATCTAACATCGAGAATTCTGCGCAAGGCTTTGTTCTCAAAGACGAAAAGTTTCCGGGAAATGGGATCGTTATCGCAGCAGGATTCGTGGCCATAAAGCAAGACAGGACGAACAATGCTCTTATACATTCTAAATTTAATGTGAATGGAGAGTATCTTCCAATTCCAGATGCTCTTCAACCTGCCCATTGTCTGATGTCCTCGTTTTAGGCGGTTGCGAAATTCATCTTCTAATGAGCCTGTGCTGGATAGTATGGTTTGGAGTGTATGGATAGTATATACCTAGGTATTTGAAGGATGCAGATTCTTTTATCTCTTCTCCATTATAGGTGAGAATGTTTGTGTCCGCGTACTCCGTTCTCATAGTCTCTGTCTTCTGAACACTAATGTCGAATCCGGCGCCTTTTGATGTGCAGCTCATCCTATCAATCATCCTCTGCAGTTTATTATGTTCGCTGGATATAAGGACAACGTCATCGGCATAGTCGAGGTCAGCAAGACGTCTATCTTGACATAAGTTTATTCCATCTTCATCTTGAACAGTAACCGAGAGCAAGTAGTTCATCAGTACTAAAAATAAGAGTGGTGAAAGGACATTCCCCTGTAGCACACCGCTATTGACTTCGAATGAGTCAGACAGTTGACCATCCACATTCACACGACACTTGCTTCTATCATGAAGTATTCGAACGACATTGACATATTTCTGTGGAATTCCATGATGCCTCATTTTCCAAAGGACTGTGCACATTACCGAATGCCTTTTTGTAGTCCATGAAAGCCAGTAGTAATGGAACTCGGAATTCCGAACTTTGTTGTAGTATGTGTCGCATCAAGAAAATTTCATCGCAGTGGCTTCTGTCTTTCCAAAATCCAGCTTGTTCATCTCTCAGGATGTTATCGACATAGTTTTGCATACGCAATAAAATTATAATAAATTCATATTCTTTAGGCGGACCAAATTTGTTTTCTACTTGCATACCAGATGCAATGATATCCCTGTATTACAATGATATCTATATGAATTACAGCACCGCTTGATATCTGTTTTGTCAGGCAACCCTCGAATTCATTAGGAATGGAGAGGTTCGGTTTTGGCATTACTTTATCACCTGATTATATGCGATCAGGCAGAAAAAATATAAATTGTCTTCTAGGTCAATTTTCGATAAGATTTCGACTATGTATTTCTGAAATTGAATAAAACATCATGCTTACTAAATAGGAATCTGCACTTACTATTACATGTGCATTGACTCATTAAAGTGCAATAAGACTTTTTCTTGACAGCATCATTAAGCTTACAATCCTAAGATGATTGCTTGTCAATTTGACCAATTCTCCCGCACATTTCTGATATCAAATAACAATGAAGATGCATGTTGATTATGAATGATGCTTATTCGCCTCTGACAAGGAGATGAACTCACTATATAGAGTATACTCTCTCGAGGAAATAGGAGGCCATGTCAACACAACTTTGTTGCGTTTATTACAGCCTGTTAAAACATGTTCCAATTCGGAGCTATTAAAATATCCTTTGTTCTCATTCTCTTCTTTTGGATTAGCTTCTCTTTTGACTTCTGGAGTTGGTCTTACTTCGTGTAAGATGGCAAATTTTCCAATGAACCATTTCGGTCGATCAGTGTGGTCAATTCATACCACAGGTTAAAGGCAATGTCGTCGACACTAAGCGTAACACTGCATCACACAAATGAAATTATGAATTCTTACTCTTGCACTATTCAGCATTCATCCATTGACGAACGCTAGTGCGACGCTTGAATCCGAATCCTAGCGTCATCAGGTGCCTGTAATTTTCGATGAACCTCTCTTGACGTGATTGACGGCAAGATAAGGTAAGTTAAGGTAAATGAGAAAAACATTGAAAATGGCAAAGTAATGATAAGGTTTGTATATATGATATAATGATTTGTATATATTTACTCGCCATTGCGGACCTACACTTCAAAAGTCAGTGTTTGGCCTAGGAGCCCTTTCTTCTTTTGCTAACTTGTTGTTTGTCAAAATTGCTAACTTTCCAAGTTGCGTCTCCTTTTAATCTGTTTCTATGCCTTGGCATCGAAGAAAGAATCTCTAATAGATTAATTATTCCAAGGGCATGACAAGTGCGGTAAAATGAGCCACATGGGGTTAGCCCATACAGGCTTGGCGAACGTAGAGGAAAGACTTGCAGAATAAGTTCATGGCGCAAATTAACTTATCATCATGAACACCATCTTCCGACATCAAAAACGTCAACTATACACCTAAACTTCACTCGACCAACGGACTAGAAATCAGATTAACTACATCGTCATTAAATCCGTCTAGAAGACGAGTATCCTGAACGCGAAGATCAGACTGTGACACACAGCAAAAAGTTACCGCGAAACTCAACGCTTACAAGGTAAGAGAAAGCAAACTTCCACCACGCTTTAACATCGAAGCACTAAACAACATGGGCAGCCGATTTCGCTTTGAAGCTGAAACAGAAACCGGTTTCGACATTCTACAGGACAAGAACCCGCTATCACAGGTGGGTACGTCTGGGAATTTTGATAATAAGAATAAAGACTATATTGCCTCACAATCACAGATTCGGTGAGCTCAATACAAATGATAACAATTAAAATGACAAATCAATGGGGTTTCATACTCGTAGGTAGGAAAGAAGTCACACTGAAAATACAAGCTTAAGGGTAGAAATTATTTACAGAACCTTATGAAAGATTTGGCAAAACGTTTTGTCTATGTAGAAGGGCAACAGAGACAATCAGTCGTCGCTGAATTCAAGTAATGGCGCTTGCAGATGTTGTATCTCATGTAAGCTCTGCACAACATTCACAAGGCACACGTAGGTTTCTATTTACACCCTGAGCTTTATAAGTTTGACATTAGTGCTGTAAAATCCGTGCATTCGGTCCACTTGTTATGAAATTCGTGCCTCGACCAAATTGAACCCAAAAATGACCAAAAATGAATCCTAGCATGACGTGATATTTCGACTTCCGCGTTGCCCATCTTCCCATTGAAAGTATGTTTTGAATTGAATAGCAAATTTATACACCGGGTAAGTTTTGGATAAATCAAGCAAATTAGAGCCTAGCGGGTAAGCCATTCTTTGAGATGTTTTGGGTTGTGTGATTGTGATTTACAGAGGGGACAAAGAGGAGAAGAATGGACAGAGGGTTTATATTGTGCAAGTATTCTTTTAAGAGGGTTGATTTGCTTGTTCAGAGTTGTGCCAGTTCTCTGCGTGTGCGTCTGTCGAGTGTTTGTTCTGATTTGTGGACTGTTGGGGGGATTGAGTTAATGATCTTGTTGTTTTGTCAGTGTGCTAGTTATGTGCCGACGTGGCGGGTGTGCGTTTATTTGAGGAGTTGCTTTATTGTCGCGGGTGACTGCAAGTGAGGGGCTAAGGAGTAGGTGGTGGTTGTTACGTGCGGAGATGAAGAGGATTGTGTTGACATTTAGCTTTGTTTAAAAGCTGTTTTGCATGTAATGTGAGTTGTTCAGCAATGAGGAGGACGTGTCTTTCGTCGTGAAGGTGTTATGTCATTATGTGTTAGGATCCTGTGGCGATCCTGAGCGCTTTGCTCTGTATTGCTTGTAGTTTGTCGATGTCTGTTTGTGAGATGATTGGTGACCAGACTGGTGATGTTTATTCCACGGATACTCCTTGCGAACGTCGTAATTAAAGCAAACAGATGCTGTGAAAAGTATACTCAACCGGCTTCGGATAAAAGTGGAACAACTTATCTTGCACTTCGTCAAGAACACAACCCAATATTAAAATTTTTAAAAATTTCCGTGCTAGAAATAGACAATTAGATCTTCGTGGTCGTGTTTCGGCTGAATGACTTCGTGTCGCGTTAAGAGCAAATTTACGACAAATGCAGACCACTTGTTTGACTGTGCGGAAAAGAACAAGGAAGCATCAGAAGAATTTCTTTCTTACAGAAATTATTCAAAAATATTTGACAACACTTACTCGGGACGATCATTCAGTATCAGCGCTGTTGTAGATGTAGGTGCCGCACAGCACCTAACTGTTCCATTCAGTTGATTTCTAGTTGGTGTGACGGAGAATTTGTAAAGAGCACTGCAAACCGCATGGGAAATATTGAATTCTCTCAAAGATGAGCACAATTTTGGCAAGTAAATCTATTTGGAAAAGCATGACTTCTATATCAACCATAGTAGTTCTGATCTCAATTCTTTGTTCTAATCAATTCTATTTACTGACTAAAATTATTTGTATTTTAGTCAATCAAAGATTTTTGTGATTCGATTATTCATAATTCAACATTAATAGCAAGATACTTGTATGATACAATGGCGATGGAAAACATTTTCTGCACATTTCAGATCATCTAGCAATCGATAGTGATCATCAATTAATTAGACAGTAATCTCTATGGAAAGATGAATGTCAAAAATGCACCGATCACAATTTGTAATTGACCGAACAAAGAGAGGCCTTCCAACTACGTCAATAAGAAAAATTTCCTTCGAAAAGTCATGTAATAACTGTTATTCAATAGTCTCTTTGATTGTATTCTGTCACAGAGTCTCTTTGCATTCTCTCTAAAGATTACCTATCTTTGTATTCTATTTTTTTACATTGGAATGAGGAAAATATAAATTGATCGCTATCGATCTGAACTTTGTACGCACTGACCACGTCTGAACATAATTTTCTAATCGGTGTAAAGGAAGAACAAACCTGTTGAGAAATCCTATCAAACTGCTGTTCGTCCGACCCTTCTTTCCGTCCTCGCCTATCACAACAACTCCACTGTCTTCAGAAGTTTCATTATCTAAACTGGTACCCAGTCTCGAGCCTCCGATCGCCAAAGCGTCTGTTTCCAAACTTCTGACACTACATCCGTCAACTTCACCAATTGATAGGTCTGTATTTATACTTATCAGACTAGACAGACTTGTAAACGAAGAATTCTGAACTAAGTAGCGGCGACCAGAATATGGAGATAATTCATTGGACTTGTAGACTGCGTTGAGGAGAGCTGATGGTTCCAAGGACACGGCATGAGTGAAATTTCCAGAAGGCGAGTTTGAAGGAGATGATGGGAGTGGCGGGGTGAGTGATTGAGTTTCCGCGTCATGTGAGCATCGTAAATTGGATGAAACACAATCACTTACACATCTACGATGTGTACTTACGACATGTTCTGTTGAAATGTGTACACTAGCTCGAGGTGTAGAATCACTTGATTGCGGAAGAATTGTGGCAGAGTTGAACGTCAAGTGATTGTTAGCATAACAGCTTGTAGCTTCTTCAGGTTTCACCTCAATGAAAGGCATCTCAAGAACTGGACTCAATGGTTTGACAGGAGTTGCAGTCACCATATCGTCACAATTTTCGTCATCTATTCCGTCGGTAATATCCGCTCCATCTTCCATTTTTCTGAGGTTACATCAATATCTGTAATGAAATAAATCAAAATTAGAATCAGCATTGACAGATCAAAATCACCGTTAGACCCCAGTGGACACCAGTGTTGAGCATTTTTCTTGTTTTGGACATTAGTAACATTATTAACTCAATTTCTGACTTATTATTTATTCCTAAATGTAGTGTTTCTTAATATCTCCAGGTTATATTTTCGAACGCACCCATGCAAAAATGCTAGAATAACCGACTGTGCTGTATCTTCATGCTAATCAAAGCCAATCCTAAATGTCAGCTATAATTAACTAAATACGTTCAGCTCATTTAGCAAACCGCAGAAGTGTCACCAATTCTTAAGAAAACTCAATACAGCTTTCTCGTGGTAGCGGTGGGTATGGATGACAAACTCTAATTCCTTGTCAGACCCTCTCCCAATGGCATCATTCATACAAGCAAGTGAAGTTCTTGAACAAATGTCGATTGTTACAAGCTAGAAGCCGTAAAGATTTTGCATGGTTGCGATTTATTGCCATATCCGTTTCAAATACCGTGGTATCTATCATCATTGGCGATAATACAACAAACGGACAGGGTTATATACAATTTGGGACTCGATGATGAACACATTTAAAAAAGAGACCAAGACAGTCGCAAGGCAAGAGTACAAATTAAAATCGTCAGTGGCCACAGAAATAGAATGAGCCACGTATTGACAGAGAAATATCTATCAGCAAACATAGAAATAGAATTGGTCACCAACTGAAATAAATGTAAAAGTTCGGATGATGTTTGATGATGCTTTTCAACAACTAACAATAACCAAAGAAACAATGAAACAGAAGAAAAGAAGGCTATTTTTTGGAAATTACCATATACTGCCTGCTCAGCCGCTAAAATTAAACAACGTATTCACAAAATCAATAAAATTTTGAAAGACAGCAAAATTATAGTAGACTTCAATACTTGGAAAAGTCAAAACTTAATCCGCAACAAAGATCCCATTAAGTTCGAAGAGTCCTCCTCAGTTGTGAACGAATACTTTTGTGAACGATGCCCCGATCGTTACATCGGAGAAACTCGACGACAATTGCAAAGAAGAATTCGAGTGCATATTACAGGGAAACCAGCATCAGAAATTTCTATGCATATCCATCCACCTAACGACAAAAACTTCAAAATATTAAAAAATACAAAACACACAAGAATAGCAGAATCACTCATCATAAAATCACGCCAAAACCTCATAAACATCATCCGAACTTTTACATTTATTTTAGTTGGTGACCAATTCTATTTCTATGTTTGCTGATAGATATTTCTCTGTCAATACGTGGCTCATTTTATTTCTATGGCCACTGACGATTTTAATTTGTACTCTTGCCTTGCGACTGTCTGGGTCTCTTTTTTAAATGTGTTCATCATCGAGTCCAAAATTGTATATAACCCTGTCCGTTTGTTGTATTATCGCCAATGATGATAGATACCACGGTATTTGAAACCGGTATGGCAATAAATCGCAACCATGAAAAATATCGATTGTTTAAAATAGAAGACAGAAGTTGAATGATGACACCTTATCCAGATATTGGAGAAAATTTTAGGGTATTGAGCTTTGGAAAGCAGGATGGCAAAAACAGTCAGTCCACAGGGAAGTGTCAAAGTGTGGACAGTTTTTCAGCAGCATCGACCAGTATTATGTCTGCTAACTACCTAACTATTTTACACTTAGTAAGAGAGAATGAAGACGACCAGCATACAAGTGGAGCCTGATAACGTCATCTACTGGTCCAATACTGTCGGATTTAAGTTGAATTTTTCCAAGTGTAGTTTTGAATGCCATCGCGAGAAATAATTTTAGAGGACATTTTCTTCTCCAAAACATTTAAGTTTTCATCTGTCTGCCGATCTCAATCGGAATTCTCATGTAAACACAATGGTTTCAAAAGTATGTGAAAGATTTTCCATCTTCTGGAATCTGAAGAAAACGGATTTCCCTCTACTTATAATCCGCATCGCATCCCTTTTACATTTATCTGATCCATTCTTCTCGACTGTTGTACGATATTTGTCAACGTTTCGGGATACCCTTGGAGTAAACTGGCGACTGTTGAATGCAGAGCCACAACGATCACTTGTGGACCTTCGCGCCTGACATCGAAAAGAAGCTGTGTCTTCTACACAATCTACATAGTATGCAACAAATCCGGAAAATTGGATTAAGATCCAATTCCCTTTGACTCTTTTAAACGAAGCTATGTTTTGTATATACCTCGCATTGAGCTTTCATCACGCCTACTTTTTGCAAACACTGTTCGCTTTAAATCACCATTTTCAAATAAAAAAATTGAATTAATGTTAAGTTACATCCTCAGTTGAGAAATATTAACATACCTGAACTGCTATGTATTATTCGCTGATTCGCTGTGAAGCGCGCGAGCAGGGAGGTTGTCCTCTCTGTCGCCTGGCGTTCAGTGACTTGTTTAGAGATATTCATTGTCTTCGCTAGCCCTAAATCGCTGTACCAGTGTCTTCTGCCCGTTGAATTGGAGTTCTCATGTCGGTCGTGTGTCGGTTTCCAACGCCTGCTGCAGAGTCTGGCCTTCGCCGTGTGAGAAATCTCTATTCCTTTGCATTATCTTCTTGCTGCGACGCTGCAACTTCACATTGATGGCCTCACCTCGCCTTGTTTACTCCAGAAGCGTCTTACTGGAGCTGCGCTATCTCGCTCCGAAGGTCAGACGAGCTGTCAAACGTGTCGTCTGGTTCCACGGTATCCCACGTCGCGAGCCTCCTTTCCCCCTGTGGCCGGTGCCTCAATATCACGACAGCGACCTCTGCTCTCCCTCTGCATCACAATTGCTTGCTAAATCTATCATATATCCATCACCCTCTCGCATTAATTGTGCCTTCAGCTCGCCGCCTCCTTCCTCGCCAAAGTTATCTTCCCATTTTTCCCCTGATGGCTCTGTGCATTCTGACCTCGCTGCGACCGATGCCTCATGCCTGCTTACACATCCACGTGATGATATGACCTTCGCAATTCCAGTTCACATCTCAAGGCGCCATGGAAATGGATTCCCCTCACCTACAGTTAGATTTCCCTCACCTGCAGTTGGATTTCCCTGTTTGCATAATCGTGAATGTGCCTCAAACAGACATGTACCAAGGTCTCACTCATCCCATCAGCACAACTCCCATTCAACTCGGTGCGATAACAATCTAATTGAAATTCCAATTACTAAGGTTGATACCAGACTCCCTGTGTGTATTACAGCTAACGTCAGATCAATAGTTCAGAAGGTTGATGAAATGGAAGCTGTCATTCGTATCTACAATCCCTCGCTTATTTGCCTGTGTGAAACTTGGCTAATGGAGGACATTCCTGATGAAGTGGTTCAATTGGATAATTACACTATGTACAGAAAAGATAGATTACATCGAATTGGTGGAGGGGTTGCAACATATGTCAATAACTCTCAGTATACTTGCTTAAAATTGGAACAATTTCATAGCTCAGTAACGCTCTCATCGCAATTTCTCCTCCTTAGTGGTTATTAATGTTTACCACCCACCCTCCGAGAATGACGCAGATCTCGAACAGCATCTCATGTATGGTCTGGACGTACTTCTGAAGAAATATTCAAGTCTAGGAATCATTATCACTGGAGACTTTAATCATTGTCGATTTAAATACATAAAATCTGCCTATCATCTCAAACAAATAGTACAAAGCCCAACAAGACAGAATACAATTTTGGATCTGTTCTTTACGAATATGCATGAGAGTTACAAAGTTGAAATTTTGCCTCCACTGGCGTCATCAGATCACAACATGGTCCTTTCTAGCCCTATTTTCGGCAAAAATTCCATCGAAATCGAATACCGATGGGTAAGATCGCAAACTAATAGAAACAAAGGCAGCTTATTGACGCTCCTAGAGAATCAGAATTGGTCACAAGTTTATTACGCTAACTCATCCGAATTAAAGTCTAACATATTCTACGATACTCTATACAAAATGATGGATGAATGTCTTCCTTGGAGGCAGGTACCGATTCCTGTTAACTCTAAGCCTTGGGTTACGCCTCACTTCATCGAACTTGTTCATATTCGCGACTTCTATTGGTCCTGTAACGATAAAGTGATGTACAAGCACTACAAGAACAAGGTGGATAGTCTTCGCAAGACTTTGAGAAAACAATTCGTCGAAAATAACATGGAGCGTATGAAGAACCCCAGAAAGTGGTGGTCTGGACTGAAGGGTGTTCTTGGGAAGAACAAAAGCGTGACCTGTCCCCTAAAGCCACTTGCTACTATGGTGTGTGGTGACGACTTGAACCTATTCACAAACTTAGTGAACGATCAGTTGATTTCCGTGGCCAGTGACATTAAGCCTCTGAATACATCAGAATTTCCCGAATTTCAGCACGCTTATACTCCTGACGAATTTTTGCCTTCTTCCCTCGAGATTTGTGACCTTTTGAGCGCTATCAATATCAACAAAACGGGTGGACCAGACGGAATCCCGAATTGGATTTGGAAGGATGGAAGTGAGTGGATAGCTGGACCAATTACATCAATAATCTGTTCATCTATGAGAGAAGGCGCCTGGCCTACTCTGTGGCGTTGTGCAGACATCAGTCCGATCGCAAAAACTAAGCATCCAGACTCCATTGAAACAGACATTCGACCGATTGCATTAACTTGTGTCGTTAGCAAAGCCGTATGTGAGAATATTATGATAAAACATATTTGGCATTTCATTAAGTACAAAGTCGACCCTCGACAATTTGGAGCTAGAAAGGGATGCTCTAGTGTCGACGCATTGCTGCTGCTAATAGACACTTTAATCAGTGGCTCTGATGAGGGCAAGATATCAAGATTAGTTGCAATTGACTTTCATAAAGCCTTTGAAAGAATTGATCATACCATCCTACTCAGAAAATTGCTGAGTCTTGACGTGCCAACATGGCTATGTAGATGGGTATCGGGATTTGTTATTTCTCGATACCAGAGAGTGAAGTATCGTGGATCGTACTCCAGCTGGCAACAAATCACAACTGGAGTCCCACAAGGAACCAAATTTGGGCCCGTGGGATTTATTGTATTGGTAAACGAACTGATTGCGGATGTCAAATATATGGATGATTGCACTATTATGGAGACAATCAACTGCGTACAAGAGAGTCGTATCAACTCCAAACTACATTTAATTAATGATTGGGCAATTGAGCACAAAATGAAATTGAATCCACCCAAACGCAAGAAATGAGAATCTCCTTTAATAAATCGGAGCCGGAGTGGGAAACTTTATCTGTAAATGGCGACCAAATAACTGCAGCCTCTAGTATAAAGCTCCTTGGTGTGACAATAAGCAACAACCTAACTTGGAACAAACATGTTGAAGATCTCGTGAAGAAAGCTAACAAGCGAATCTATTTCCTTGTTCAGATGAAAAGAGCAAGATTTTCTCAAATTGACCTTGTTCATTTCTACTGTGCGTCGATCCGAAGCTTGCTAGAGTATGCTGCCCCTGTTTGGCATTACGGACTTTCCAAGAAGTGTTCAGACCTGTTGGAAGGAGTTCAAAAACGGGCTTTGAAAATTATATGTGGAATACGCTACCAAGACCATAGGTATAATTATGAAAATATACTTGAAGTCTGTAAGCTGCAAAAACTGCGTGACAGACGAGAGCTATTGTGCCGGAAAGCAATGCTGAATCTCTCCAGTGACCTGAAGCAGAAGATTCCTCAGAAGAGCGAATATTCGAGGAGATTACGACGGACCACAACGACAATACGGACAAGAACTGAGCGATATCGTAGATCTTTCTTACCTTCTGCAGTGAAATTTTTATGATTGTACATGTGCCTTTTTTATTGTAAAACTATCAGCCCTGCTGTAATTTTCGGAAATAAAGAAAGAAAGAAAGTATTATATATTACAAATCAAATATATGAGTTATAAGAAAATATGTAAGTATGTTATATTACATATTAATCATAATGTATCAATCAAACATATATCAATATATAAAATACAAAAAAATCAACGAACTGGCGGCTAAGGCCACGACACCAAAGGTTATGGAGTCGGCTAGATTGTAAGGATTCATTTTGGCAAGTGCCTGTTCATCAAGATAGCCAGGGGCCGAATTAATAAAAGTGGCGCTAGCTTAGCACTACCCTAGTATGCAAAAAAACGGGCAGCAATGCTATGAAAACACACACGCACGTAGATAGACGTTAACTGAGATTGCTAAAATATCTTTCACGTGCATCGATGCAGATGTCATCATTACGAGATACATAGTTGCCTTATTTTTTTCCATTTCCACATTTTACCATAGCTAAATTACGCACAATAACTTTGATGAAAGTAGCTAATGGCTAGCGCCAGCCTAGTACAATGTCTGAGAGCTAGTGCTAGGGAATCGTATTTATACAACATTAACCCATATGCTAACAAGGTCACACGAGTAAAAATATTTGAATACTTCTGCACTGAAAAATCATCTATTGGTTACCTGATATAAAATCAAAAGCTAGAGATGCATGGAATATTGGTAACCGGCTCTTCAGAGAATTAAAAGTGCCAAAACTTTATCAAAATTTTCATCACAAATACAGATTGCATTCCATGCAATCTTCGGCAGATTTTGTTTAATATCGGCCTTTTACATTAATAAGATAATCTACGTATCGAAATTCCATAGATATCAAATTGAAGGATATACTATTTACTGGAATTTTCAGGTCGCAAAATATTATGAAATATATCAATTATTGATTGCATGAGTAGTACTATCCGTACATACTATACACCAAGTCAATGAATTCTTCATACATGTTGGATATACATCATATCATAGGTATGTCATGGATAAACATGTGTATGGCCTAGATAGGCCTACACGTCTAGAATGATTGGATATCATAGGGTCATGAATGCAGGTTTATATATGTAAACACTATGGAGGCTTATGGGCAGCATACGTGTGAAGTAAGCCTTATAGCCTCGGCCTGTATAGGTTTGCTCATATAAAATTAATACTCTAATTTTATATCTAGACACACTTTCAATGACTCAATAAATAACATTTCTCATAATGCTACGAACGTATGCGCATGTATTTGCATGTTACATAATAGGTCCATATAAGGCCTATAGTCTTGATATATATGGTTCATTCCATATCTTATCATCGACTTCTGACAGTAGATATTTTTAGTGGTTTTGGATTTATGAACATTATTCAATAATCATGTGATATTTAATTTTAGCTATAGTTTTCTGTGTCATGATCGTCCGTATAATACAACTCATGTATGCGTGACTGCTGGACGGTCTAAGATATAGGGCTTTTTTGGGCACATCCTAGTGAACTCTGACGTTTAAGTTTATCATTTAGCATATACGAGTATATTTGTTAAAAATAACTTATTCCGCTCAAGTAATAGTCTAACACAATAGTTACCATAGTACGTATAGAGTTGAAGGTGGTCTCGTTCCCCGCCTCTGTACCTCTGCTAGCAGGATTAAGAGTCCTTATGCGTGAACTAATGGCGTTTATTTTAATGTTTATTCTGATTTGAATAACTGATTAATAACGATTAATTTGATGGCATTTTTTTAATATATATTTATTGTCGCAGCTTTCATTTTATAAATTATTAACTGTGGATTGAGGCTGCCTTTGTGCAGGGTCCCGCTAGGGTGGGTTTGAGTGTTCAGAGGTGAGGGACCGAAACACGATCGCCCTACCCTAGTCTCTGCTGATGACCTCAGGAGTTCAAGGTTAATATTTAAGTTCCAATCTTGATTATAGTTTAGAGTTTAAACTAATTAACCCTATGTATTTGACATATTGGTTAGCGTATAACGTTTTAATGAACTTCCGATAAGTGTTTCATGAAGTTTCATAACGTTAAAGATGCAGGACATCATCTCGAAGAGCCAATGATCGTATGTACAATCACGGCCAACTTTCATTTTCACAAACATAGAATACAGTATCAGCCAACATACTTACTCTACGTGTCAGGGCACAAGGATGATGTCGTTAGAATTGAAGGTGCATTTGTCATGTAAGAAGTGAAATTATTGGATTATTCACCGCCTAAGTAAAGGTATTTCGAAAAATGAAATTTCCATGAATGACACTAATTAAAATAATAAATTGTCACGTATTGAGGTTGACGTGAAAGCTTTATCATAATATGCGACCTCGAGAAATTCAAATGTCGAGCTTGGAAGCATCAATCATTCACATAAATTAAAATTACAAGACAAAGACATGAAACTGTAAAATGTCGTATATACGATCGCCGGCAACATATGGGTTAAATTGGATTTTTGAGGGCAATAACGTAAGACATTTGGGGGCGCGTAATATTCCAACTACGAAACAAGACTGCCTGCCCAATGAATGGAGAATGCTTGCAAAAAGAGGTGCTTCGTTTATCAAGCTACGTTCACAAGTGAAAATGAAACGAAAACATACACTGGTCAAACAGAAAATAAATTCAAGTCACGATTCAATAATCATAAAAAATCTTTTTCAAATTGTCAATATATTAATGAAACAACGTTGTCGAAACACATCTGGTCCTTGAAAGAAAATAATAAATCTTATACAGTCAAATAGGAAATATTGAAAAATCAAGCAAGTGGTACAAGATTTTGTTCATCATGTCAAGCATATCAACAAAATACAACAGCAACATGCTACACAAAAGGAATGAAATAATATCAACCTGTAGACATAGGAAAATGCTCCAATTTTCTTACACCAAGTGAAAATTCGATGTTTTCCTATCTATGATATTTTCTACATAACTTAACTTCTATGAATTTCCAACAGTGAGACTTCTACTACAGTGACTTTAAAATTCAAAATTGCATCCCTTCCTTTGTTAAGTCGTATGATAATCGGTTCGCCGTGAAACCAAAAGTACTTCTGGGTGGGTGCAAACTAGATTGGTTGTGAAAATTAGCTATAATTTCTCTAATTTTCATCGGATGGTGATGAAATTTTATGTGCATACTCCATATATGCATGGAAAAAGTTTGACTCTGTCAAAACTGATTCCTGCTCACTGATGAATCATTTTACAAAATTATACAAGACTATGCCGATAACTCTTCTATAAGAATTCGAAACCTTCTTTGTGCATCTACTCAAACAAATCTCACGAAAGTCGAGATATCGCGTCTGACAAATTTTGAATATGAAGAAAGTCAATTTTACGGCTAGCCTAAAATTCACAAGTCTCAACAGATAAAAACCGCAGTGATGAAGCAGAATGCGGCATACATCATTTGTCCTTCTCCCACTGATTTCAAATTTCGACTAATTGTTGGAGGTTCAAAGGCATCGACACAAAGGTTAAGTGAGTTCATTGATTTTATCTTGAAACCGTATTGCAAAAAAATGAAAATTTTATTCGAGGCGATTTAGATTTTTTGTGTCAATTGCCTTCTACAGTCAACCAAAATTCAACTTTAGTCAGCTTTGATGTAATAAGCCTTGGGGGGCATGCGGTTGTACGTTCACGAGTCCGGCTAGGTCCAGGTTTCCGACCCCCTTCCGGACTACCTGCTTGGTGGCGCTTGCAGGTCGTGCCCCCTGGATACTACATGAACTGCCAGTAGTAACTAAACAACCAAGTTATCACACGCTTTTACATCATCGATGACGGGACGGAGAAGGACACTCCTGTAAACCGGGGCAGATCAGGCTCGCTGAGGTCTTTTGAGGCCTATTGGTTTTTGGGTTTCAAATCCCTAACACAAGTTGGTTGGCGTCAAGAAGGGCATCCGGCCGCAAAACATTGCTCCAAATTAAACATCAATGAATAGTCCGTTGCAAAGAATTACAAATAATGCTAGGGCGTCCCCCGCTGGAAGCGACGCGCCTCACCTTCGTCCGAGTGATGCGACAAGTGGACAAGGACTACCGCGGAACTATCAGCGGCCGCGGCTAAAGAAGCAAGCTGAAAATAAACACAAGTGGAGAATAGCGACATGGAATGTCGGGAGCATGACAGGAAGGAGTTACGAGATAGCTGAAGCATTACTTCGCCGGAACGTTGACGTTGCTTGCTTGCAGGAGACAAAGTGGAAGGGAAATAAGGCTAGAGAGATAGGTCATGGGTACAAACTCTTCTATAGTGGTGGAGAGACGGCGAGAAACGGAGTGGGTCTGGTGATCCACCAGGATCTACTTACTAAAGTGACTGACGTTAGAAGGATCAACGACAGGATCATGTGGGTGAAGATTGTGGATGGAACTTCCCAGAAAGTGTGGACGATCATCTCAGTGTACGCCCCTCAGGTGGGCACAAGTATTGGTGAAAAGAAGGCCTTTCTCGAAACCCTCGAGTACACGTTCTTGGATTTGGACCGTGATACCATCATCCTAGCAGGAGATATGAACTGTCATGTGGGGAAACAAAGTGGCGGTCATAGTTCCCATGGTAACCATGGCTTTGGCATCCCAAACGCAGATGGTGAAAGTTTCCTGCAGCTATCAGATGCGATGCATCTGAGCATTGCGAATACCCGTTTCCGGAAGCGTGAGTCTCAGCTCATAACGTACAACAGTGGAGGAAGGAGCACACAAGTTGACTACATTGCCATCAGTGCAAATGAAATAAAACATGTGCGCGACTGTAAAGCCTTACCTTTTGAGTGTGCAGCCACTCAGCACAGATTGGTGGTTATGGACCTGAAAAAGCATGCTGTACCAACAAAGAAGCCAAAGATGGTTTTAGAAAAGGTGAAATGGTGGAAAATGAAAGAAGAAAATGTGGCGAAGGTTTTTCGCGAGAAGCTCGTCGACAAGGATTGGGAATCATGGGAAAAATTGAGCAACGATTTGTACGAAGCTGGGAAAGTAACTTGTGGTACCACGCGTGGAGGGACTTACAGAGAAAAGGAATCTTGGTGGTGGAATGCAGATGTCAAAAGTGCTTTAACGGCAAAGAGGGAAGCTTTCAAGAGATGGAGAAATGACGATACGGATGCAAACAGAGCGGTGTACAGGGAAGCAAGGAAGGCAGCCAGGAAAGCTGTGGCATCAGCGAAGGCTGAAAGCCTAGCCGATGTATACGATAAGCTTGGAAGCCGAGAGGGAGAGAAATTGTTGTATAAGATCGCGAGAAGCCGGGACAAAATGACAAAGGACAACATCGAAGGATACTATGTGAGAGACGATCGAGGAAATTTGTGTATTGAGCCTGACAGTAACCGGCAACGATGGCGCGAGTACTTCGAAAAACTTCTCAACGAAGAGAGACCTCACGTCAACTGCGGTATGGCACCTCGAAACGATGTGGCAGTCCCCCAAATCACTCCTGCGGAAGTGGAACATCAGCTATCGAAGATGGCCAATAACAAGGCTGTTGGGAGAGACGACTTGCCTACCGAAGCTTTGTACGCTGCTAAGAAAACAGATGAGATCGCCAATGTGTTTAATTCAATCTTAGCCTCCGCCAAGATACCGGAGAGATGGAGAGAGGGTACACTGGTCCCGATTTACAAGAAAAATGGGGATCACAGAGAATGCAGCAATTACAGAGGTATAAATCTATTGTGCCACGGTCTTAAGTTGCTGGAGCGAATCAATTACAGATTAAGACAGACAACAACTATTGATAGAAACCAGTTCGGATTTATGCCGAGTGTCTCAACCACTGAACCTACTTTCACCCTCCGAATGAGGTTAGAGGATGCCCTCATGGAACAGAAAGACTTTAGAGCGGTGTTCGTCGACCTGGAGAAGGCGTATGAGACAGTAACGAGGGAGTACATCCCCTATATTCTCAGGAAAAGAAGTGTGCCTGAAACATACGTCCAGTTGATACAAGACATGTATAGTGACAGCAAGATAGCAGTAAGATCAAAACACGGTGATACTGACCACTTCAACGTCTCGGTAGGTCTATATCAAGGCTCTGCTCTAAGCCCCTACCTCTTTATCCTGCTGTTAGATGAGATATCAAAGTCGATCAGAGGGAATGGAGAAAATGACACACTGGAACTACTGTTTGCCGACGATCTGGTAATATCAGGAGACACAAAGGAGACGGTCCAAGCGCGCCTGGAAAAATTGCGAGAAGCCCTCGAATCCCATGATTTGCGACTCAGCAGAACTAAGACGGTGTACCTCAGCACGAAAGAAAGTGAGCGCATCCATCTGCAAGGCACCGAAATCCCGACTGTTGATGCTTTTAAATACCTCGGTACTGTCTTGGATGACAAAGGCACATCAGAGAGGGACATGAAGGCGAAAACACAAGCAGGTTGGCAGAACTGGAGAGCTATGTCTGGTGTCCTGTGCGACAAAAAGATGCCTCTACGACTCAAGGGCAAGGTTTTCCACACAGTGGTCCGACCCGCAATGCTGTACCATGCTGAGCTCTGGGCCCCGAAGAAAGCTGACCTTATTGCGATGGTGGTATCAGAGATGAGGATGCTGAGGTGGTCAATGGGGAAGACAAAGAAGGATAGAATAAGAAACGATAAGATCCGTCGTATGCTTAAAGTACCCCCAATAAGCAAAGAAATTGAGACTCGCCGATGGAGATGGTTCGGACATCTGCTCAGAAGACCAGAGGATAGCATCTGCAAAGCAGCATGGAAACAAGAACTTGTCGACAGAAGAAAGGGAAGACCGAGAACAAGTTGGAGAACTGTGATAAAGAGTGGAATGAAGGTCAGATTGATAACCGAAGACATGGCCTCCGATCGAGCCATGTGGAAGCAACGGACTAAGGGGCCACCCCGTGCTACCCGATCATCCGGGAGGCTGAAACTGGATCGAGCCCGGCCAAGGTGAGCAAGGTGAGCGATGTAATAAGCCTATACACTAACATCCTCCACAATTTAGGAATCACTGCCATAAATTATTAGCTTCAGACGCATCCAAACTTTATCGATCAACGGTTTTCGCATGAATTCATCCTAAATACATGTAGTTTGCAACTTACGTTATCCAACAATACATTTGCATTTGGAGAAAAGCATTACCAGCAAATTAAAGGCACAGCCATGGGAACTACGGTGACCCCTACTTACGCTACCCTTACGCACGGATTTTTAGAAATTAAATTTAGGGATGTTATTACCAGCTGATGGGGTATACAGGTTGCTACAGACATATTTATTAACTGGAAACGTTTTCTCGATGACTGTTTTATTATATGGAATTAGAACGACGACAAATTAAAAAAAAGTTTAACACAATTTTGAATGAACTTGATAAGAGTATCAAATTTACAATTGAGGTGAGCGAAAATGAATTACCCTTCCTAGACGTTTTAATAAAAAAACTGACGATAAAATTTCAACGGACGTATATTATAGGCCAACTGATACTCATCAATACCTCCATTTTAAGTCTTGCCATCCTAGGCACACTAAAGGGGCCATTCCCTACAATTTAGCCCGACGCATTTGTGCAATTGTTTCTGATGATTCAATGAAAAATGATAGATTGCAAGAAATGAAATTCTTTTTGATCAAACAGCAATATCCTTCTAAATTAATTGATGACGCGATTATCAGAGCTAAGAAACTCAATAGAACTCAACTTTTAACAAGTGAACAGAAAGATGATAATGATATCTTGCCTTTTGTCAGTACTTATAATCCCAGAAACACTGATATTAGATCCACTATAAACCTTGTCAATTCCTCATAACAAAGCGATGGCAATACTAGTGAAATCTTCAAAAACAAAGAATTCATACATAGCAAAAGGCAACCAACCAATCTCAAACGCATATTATGTAATTCAAAATTTCTATCAAATGAAACTCATGCTGTCAACAAATGCAACGATAAAAGATGTGGAACTTGCGAGTACATTACGGAGGGATCATCCATAACTTTAACGACAAAACTTTCAACATCAAACACAAAATGAATTGTAACTCTAAGAACTTGCTATATTTAGCGACCTGCTCAAATTACAAGGCATTTTATATAGGAGAAACAAGTACAACATTAGGAAGCAGAGTACGTGTGCACAAACAACGGATAAACACTAAAGAATATCGTCAACTTAAGGTAAGCAAGCACATGCATTATTGTGGAGCCGGTAATTTTAACATTTTTCTTTCTGTAAGCAGGGACTACTTAAATATCTTACTATTGCCGGGACGTACAACTCGTCGGCAGTGGGCTGGAAGCCGTAGGCTGATATAAATATCCTTACATTTCTACGTCTTTCACATTTTAAAAATATATTCAGTGAAAAGAGCGATCAAATTTATAAGATTATCAACAAAGATTCAATGAAAACGTTATGCAAACATTATTTCAGTAAATATTAACACTACAAATAGGCCGTTTGAGAAAGTACATACTCGTACATGTTTTGATATTGCATATACAAACTAGTTATAATTGAGCTACTAGATAACAGTTATTTCACGGCATTTCACCTACTCTCATTTTCTATTGTATCTATAGTAAAACAAGCTTTAGTTGTGTATTACTTGTCCATTCAATCCATTTGAACTATACATGTGACAATTTTTTCTTTTTACGTTCGTTCGATGTGGTTAGCAAAGAATCATTGTACTTTCGGACAACTCCTTTCATGAAGGTATTCGCTAATCGAGATACAACATTATGTCGTGATTGAAACTCGAAAAAATATAACTCAAATACAACCACAAAAATTCTGACAAGATATCGTTTGCATCTAGTTTCAAACTTTTTGAAAAAAACGTAACACAAAAGTGAAAAGTTGAATAATTCTTCGGAAGGAAAAGTTAGTTTACCACGGGAAACTAAGCTCATGAATTCACTGTCGCACAAATTTTGGTGAGAAGAGAAGGTTGCGTTCTCCAAATTCTCTTTTTCTTGAATGTATCCAGCTATGTAGAATATAGTTTGTCTTTCATGATCACTAAGGCAGGGCAGATTGTTAAACAGTGTGTCAACAGTCTCCCATTCATCAAAAGAGAAATCAGATACACAGCAGGTGTTTCTGTGAAACGGTGGCTCCACCGATTCCTCGAGATCAATAATCAACTTCAAGTCGGCGAAATTTACCAGCAATCAGCAACTGTTAATATGTAATATGATAGAGTCCACCAAACATTCCGCGGTAAATGCCGAATTCGCCTTCTAACGCGTCGCTTTGAATCCTACCGAGAAGTATGAACTTTACAGCGTTGTCTTTCAGCAGTTCTTTACATAGATGAACTAGGCCGTACAATGTTTGTACAATGGTGGAACTGGTTTCCTTTGTCAATGACATAACTCTTCGAGTTTGCTTAGGAACATCAGGGGATAATTTTGGTTTGTTTGGCGCCATGTTGCTAAACTGATCCGCCATATCTTTGAGAAATTTCAATCCTGAATCTGATGCCGATGTATTAGGTTTTCTGTCAATATCATGAAGTGCTACATGAGCTTCAGTTGACTTATTGGAGTATGTGATCCACAAAAGCAGCTGTATCACTAAATCCATCTTGCGTCAAAGCAGACACAGTCTTCTCATGAAACACTTGTGTGGCAAGTGTTACTTTCTGCTTATCTATCGATGATGGATGCAGGGCCTGATAAGTCAACCGGAAAATCCTTTTCCTTTTCATAAAGGTCAATCAGATCTTTCCAATAGGCAATTCTGATATTCATCTCACCTGGTAATGAAAACATAATTCTTCGCGTTTTTTCTGTTTCCCAGTTGTTTCGTAGGCATTTCAGAAGATGGACCGGGTCGAATAAAAGATATAATTTTCTTCCACGGTCCATCGGATGAACGATTGCGTTATCACATCCGGAATCAATTGTGGGATATCGATTCCGGAGCAAAGTATGCAATTTTCTGTTCACAGATAGATTATCAGACATGATAACCGTAGCACGTTCACCGGATGTCTCGACAATATTCACCACTTACAACAAATATCTCAGCAATTGTTCGTCAGTCAATGAAAATACCAGGAGAAAACGTATAACAAAGGAAATGTTCTTGAACAGAGATCGTACCATAAACACAAGTACCGTTCTAGCTGGTTTGTTGGGTTCATCGACGGAAAATCCAATTACATGTCCAGCTCGGTATCTCGCCGACGGTTTTACGTAAATTTCATCAAATAAAATAATGCATTTCTTGGAGATACCATCGAGAGAATGAAACACTTGCTTCGCGATAGTCTCTGCATATTATTCACTTCCAATGTCCGATATATTGCCAAGGTTAGATTCAAGGTATTTGGATGAGGTAATACCCGAAATGCGCGAATAAGACGATAACTTGATTTGTTGGAAATGAAGAGTCGCATCGCAGTTTTCATTGTGAGGGTAGAATAACGCCTGCCGTTAGACGGTGTAAGTGCTAAATTCAACTGTTCAACCAGAAAACGTAACTGAGGACAAGAAGCGTCGTTTCCATCTATTAGTTGCTCAAGGTGACGAGTAGCACATAAAACTTCATCTTCTAACGACACACAGTAATTTTTTAAACGAACCAATACTGCTTCAAGTTGAGACCATCTATTAACTGTGCACTGATATCCCAGAACATCACGGAAAGAATGCAAACTTATGTCGACACCCTTCACGGTGGGGCTGAATCAACATTTAGTCAGCTTTTAGTGCCCATCCAAAATATTGAGATATTCATTGACAGAATCACTGTCTAAGATGAAAAATCGGAAAATAGAAAAAATCGTTACCGGAGATCAAGAGATACAGAGTGATCAATAATCAATCGATATTGATCAATTGATTGATTCTGAAAAGGTGACTATCTCTAAGTGCCCATCCTAAAGGTTGCAAGTTTCATTTTTAGAATTATTTCCTAGGATGAAAAAATGCGAAACAAAAAAAATCGTTGCCGGAGATCAAAAGATACAGCGTGATCAATAATCAATCGATAATGATCAATTGATTGATTCTGAGACAAAATGGATTTTTTCTTGGCTACATGTGCAATCATTTCATTTTCCAATTCTCCATTTGTTCTTTATGCGAATGCGTGAAATTACAATACCAGTGACAGAGATTTCGAGATTCGGACTGATCGATACTTATACAATTGATTGAATAATTGTGGTTACAAACATTTGCTAAGTTGCAATTTGCAGTTTTCAGATTTGTCACTTCTCTTAGTCAACGTATTGGTGTCGCAATTGATAGCTTTCATATCACTTTCAACAATGTGCGGCCTTTGTTCATTCTGGTACCATGATCGCTAGATGTTCTATTGTCTAATTGAATATCAGCAGTAGGATCACCAACAATACTTGAAGCGACTTCAGATGCGAACCATTGTGAGTCACCCTCAGTCACGCCACCGAATGAAAAGCAATCACTACTTGCCTGATCGCACAGTTGATAAAATGCCTCCGTCACACGAGCAGTATTGAAGAAGGGTCTGCCTGCTATGCTTCTCAAAAGCAAAGAAAGACAACAACACATTTCGATCTCTGACTCCGTCGCTATGGTATAAAATTCAGAATCATGTGATTGAAGGACTGGATCAACAGGGTGAAAGACTACCTAATGTGCTATGTCCGACGTGTGTCCCCGCTCTTAATGAATTTGATCATCCAAATAAAAGACAGAGGAAGGATATACCTATCGCCGATCATTCACGATTGTATCAAGTCAGAACCCGTGCATCAGCTTCATCGCCGTGTCAGTGTCTTGTCTGTGAAATTGCACAGTCTGTTCCACTTGGACTCAGTGCTGCTCGTGGAGCAACTGCGATGCCATGCCAACCTCGGAATGAAAGCATCCATAAAAGCAAAGAAGAGATCATGCGCCTCTGCGGTAGTTGTCTATCAGAAATTGGGCGAGGCCTTCCCCACGAATGCTGCAAGACGTCAAGGATTCAGAATTTGCTCAAAATGGCAAGTGAGGGTTCACCTAATTCGAAGGAGAAAGTTGCAGCACGAATCATTAAAGAAAAGGCTGATGGACAATCAAATGCAAGCTGTTTGACACTGTCAACATGTGCAGGAAGGCCAGTCACTCTGCTTCGATCCCCACCGCCAAACAACCAAGCAAGAACTTTATTATCTTCCGAAAATATCAGTGCAATTCAAAACGACATGAATTTGAGCCGAAACGAGACTCTGAAGTTGGCGAATCATATTCGAACAGCAGCCACGGGGATTCAGAAAAATCCTGCAACTCTTCATCGTTAGAGACTGCAAGAAGAAAAAGTTTTTGGAAGTAAGAAGAGAAAGAGACTCTTCTTCGTCTCGTCGCAGAAGGGCCTTGTCTACCTACCCAGATTAGATGTCGCAGTACCACTCGCCGTCATGTGTTCGGAGCGACACATCCCGGTCTTCATGTCACTGTATGTGGTTCGAAAATTCACATGTCAACGTCGCAGGAAGGTGTATCTGACGAATTCGGGTGTTCGCAGGGACTACATAAAGGATCGATCTCAGCCATCAATCGACATTTAGGTTCCCACTTCTCTTGGCAGACTGCGATGGATCGGAGAGGAGGTGGTCTTTATACGAGACGATCTGGTTCGTTCTGGTGAGAGCAAGCAAGAAGTCAATGGGAGAGGTTTGGGCACTGGAAGGAGGGATTTGGAAAAGAGTGGTAATTGAAAAGTCAACATCGGAAGACCAAAAGAGTATGGTGAGCGAGCGTTAAACCATGCGACCATGCGCGGAGGCAGGTATCCTTGCGGGGTGTGGTGTGTTGGAAGTGGTGTTGGCGTCACTCGTCCAACTCGTGTGGTCAATGCAACTGTGGTGCCAACAAGGCAAGCGCCTGCAAGCGGCTTTTGGTTACGTGTGCGATTTCCGCGCTCTACATGCTCTCGCTCCTGTCAGCTGATGTATATGCAGCGTTTCTAAAAGACTATGAGAGAGTGATGACCAAGTATTGGATGAAAATGACGGCGGTCTGTTACCTCGGCGAACGTCTCGATTGCAACGAGCAACGGCGAGCGAGCTATTGCTAAAGCAACAAAGTAGTCAGCGTGGAAAATAAGTGGAAGAGCGCCAACAGTTCTCTACGCGTAACTCATTTCCCCGCTGAAGTGAAGAAGCCACAGTATTACAGTTGTAGTGTCTTCTCTGTGTTGCTCACGGTGCGGAAGTCCTGGAATCTGACTGAAAGAAACATGGGGACGGGACGGGCATGCGACGGAGATGCTACGGCATGTGCGGCGGCATTACACTGAATGATAACATCAGCAGCAGTGTGGTGGCATGTCGGTGGATTAGCCGTTGGAAGAAGTGATCACGGAGGAAAAAAGACTGAGGTGGTTCGGGCTCGTGGTGAAGATGAAACGGAAGATGTAGCCCTTGGTCGTGTACTGGACACGTGGTGGAAGGAGGCGTCCTCGACGAAGAAGTAGAAGACTTGGCTCGCAAAACACGTCAAAGAGATTCTGACGTAGGATTGCGAACAGAAGAGGACGCCAGGATCGAAACAGCCAATAGCCGTAACGCAGTTCAGCCTCGCTTAAAAGAATCTCTTTTTGAAATCAACCACCAACTGTCTGACTTCTTTGTAAAGGAAGACGTCAAATTTCTAATTAAAGAGAACAAGAACAGTGAATGCGACTGGGAAGCAAAATCTCTTGTGTATTGCAACGGCGTATCAGGATTGATTGGAAAAGTTGAAGAGTTCCGTGCCAAAACATATGATTACGTCAAGGTTGGAATAGATGGAGGTGGCAACTTCTTAAAGTTCTGCTATAATCATGCTATGGAAAGGAGTTGAGACCTGACGCTAAGCAGAGGATTCAAGAATTTGGCAATGCATCCAGAAAATTGAACATCAACATTACACCAAAAGTGCATGTAGTGTTGCATCACGTCTACGACTTCTGCAGAACAAGATGCTCTGTACTGGGAAATTGGTCAGAGCAAGCCTCTGAGGCAGTACATTCAGACTTTGAATTTTCTTCGTGGAACAGATACAAAGTTCATGCATCTAATCCTCGTTTTGGACAGCAACTTTTGCGTGCAGTTTCAGAGTACGCCAGCAGACACGTAGCCAAGAAAAAATCCATTTTGTCTCAGAATCAATCAATTGATCATTATCGATTGATTATTGATCACGCTGTATCTTTTGATCTCCGGCAACGATTTTTTTTGTTTCGCATTTTTTCATCCTAGGAAATAATTCTAAAAATGAAACTTGCAACCTTTAGGATGGGCACTTAGAGATAGTCACCTTTTCAGAATCAATCAATTGATCAATATCGATTGATTATTGATCACTCTGTATCTCTTGATCTCCGGCAACGATTTTTTCTATTTTCCGATTTTTCATCTTAGACAGTGATTCTGTCAATGAATATATCAATATTTTGGATGGGCACTAAAAGCTGACTAAATGTTGATTCAGCCCCACCATGCCTTACGACGCAGAGATATCGAATAATCCTCACGAATGTGAACACTGAATTCGATGACTGAGAAACTGCAATCGAAATGCATCAAGTACACTGCACCTTCAGTTGGGACCACATGTACAGATAATTTTAAAATATCCGCCTTTCTGTACAAGGAATCGACGAACTCATGAAAAGTCGTTGGCAATAAGTCACGACGTTGAAATTCATCCATTGGGTCAGGTTCCAGTGACCACCTTGATGGACTTGAAACATGTCTATCACATATGTTTCGAGACGATAAGGATGTAGTTTGTCGCAAGAAAGATTTCGGACAATGATCGAAAACAGACGGTGGATCAGTAGGGATTTCATGTCCAAAACGTTTGATCATTTTAGCATCAGATGGCCAATGACGTCGACAAATACCCATGTTTCTCATCACTTTATATTTGGAAATCACATTGGGTAGGGCCGATATCCATAGTTCCAATTTACAGGGATCCGAAGGAAATTTATATACAGTCACTTTCTCAGTAGAAGTGGAGTTCGAAGGAGCAGAAGTCGTCGAAGTCGGATCATAATTTGTTCTGCAGTTCGCGACGCTACACTTCCTAGGCATCTCGGCGTAATGACTCGATATGTGGTGACTGAGCGAGAAATAAACGGATAGCGAAGTAAGATCGATACTGCTCCTGCGTGACTGCGGTTAACATAGTACGTTATTGTTCTCTGCTTGTTCTATAAGCATCCATAGACCAAATGCAATGATAGCAATCTATGTCCACCGCCACCACTATATTTTCCTTGTTTTGAATCTATGACACATAGATTTTTGATGTATTTTAATTTGCAAATAGAATCATTTAGCCCTTGAGAATCCTGCAAGTCCGGCAGAAACCGGTTGGGCTGAAATATTTGTGTTTTCTTTTCCTTGCACGCATCCAAGTGTGATTTATTTTGTATCTGTTTACATTTTCGATATATACTCATTGACATAATTAATGAAACAAACTTGGCTTGAATTGAAGTTTGTTTCATTTTTTTCTCAGGTATGATGCAATATCTCGCTTTCTATGTATTACCCTTCAACACATTAGAGAATGGAGAATAGTTATTTACACAACAAGTGCAAAGTATCCAGCTTTATTGCATTTTTTGAGATCAACATGTCTATGCACGAGCCCGAAGGGCGAGGGCATAGTTTGTTCATAGACTTCTAAATTTCTATCTGGATTCAGTGGGTTTGCCTTTGCACATTTATGTTCAGGCCAGCATAACATTAGCACTTCAGCATCTAAATCTGCATCATCAGCTTCTTTCAATTTAGGAGAACGTACCCAACAAGATGCAGAAGGTAAAGACAATGTGTGTAAGTATTTATGTACATTGGACGTAAGAAAATGAATGGTTGAATGGGAAAATATGAATTTACATACATAGAATACCACTAGACCTTTAGCATATTTTTTTTTTTTTTTTCTTTCTTCTAATAAGTCTCATGAATGAGGCATCTATGAACAATTTCTGCACATGCTGATGATGCTATTTATAAAATTTTATGAATCTGAATTTTGATTCAGTGATGTGTTGTACAGCAAGAAGATGCGAAAAGTCGAAAAAGAAAACCAAGAGATGATATATATATCGATACTATTCCCTCACCCTCCTTTAATTTTTTTTTTTAAAGCAAGAAAGCATTTTTCTCTTAGAAAAGTATTCATTGGGATCTCATAAATAAACCTCCAACAAAGAATGCATGGCTGACTCAGAAGGGTCTGCATCACAGGGGAATGCTTATTGAGTCCATCATCATTGTAATCATTGAAATATAAGATGGAGCTCCGTTTTCTGTTCCTCTTGATTTCAGGACATCTAAAGTGTGGGAATCGTCGGCTTCTCTTTTCCTCTCGAAATTGTCCCTTAGCATGTTCAATGATATTGGTACGATCTAGCGTTAATCTTCCGTCCGTAGACTTCAACTGCACTAGTAACTTTGTCAGCCTTTCCCAAGTATTACATAACTGAATCCGATTTCGAATTTCCTTTACTGACTGGTCATCCAGATATTATACAAAAGTCATCAGATTGATAACTTTAGAAAACTTGTGATACATGATATGTGCTTGTTGGAATGAATTTCTCTCTACGTGATAGATGCGAACACTCGCAGACGACGTCCATGATCGCTTTGAGATATCACAAACATTTTAGACAAAACCTTCTTTCCAAAGAGTCTTCCGAATGTGCTTCCATTGTCAGGAAATGTATTTGAAAACGTGGCCCTGCCGAATCGCAACTTTGTAGTTGTTTGGAGAAGAATTTAGACATAAAGGAATTTTGATGGCTCTGTCCTTTAGATTACGCTTTTGCACTTTCATTTTTTTCATTTTTTCACTTTCTTCAAGCGATAATGATCTATGCACTGTACTTCGTGATGGTATTGTCGTCAGGTTCATGGAAGTGGAAGTCACACAAGACGGAATGTTTAGTTGGGATATAATACTTTCTACTAACTCGATGCAACTATACAGATTCAAAATGCCTTGTTATGTAGCGGAATGCATTGGTGTTGCACTATCATGGATGGCATTTAGGTTGACAACCAGCAGCGGCATATTTATTTGGTATTTTGCATTAGATTGAATCGCACAGGAGACACATCAAATAGTCATCTATCCCTTCGATTAGCTACAAGATTCGATCTTCTGTAACACAACTGTTGGTTGGCCTGAACATGTATAAAATGATTTCAAATTTTGCTCACCTATCTGTCCAGAGAAATTTAGAAGTCTATGGTTTGTTGATCGAGAAAAATGCAATAAAGCTGGATATCTTTGCACGAGTTCTGTAAGTAACTTTATATTTCACAGAACTACCAAAATCTATGATCATGATCCTTAACATGATTTGAAAATCAAACCAAAGCAATTTTGAAATCAGATAGCCTGCTTCTCTGTCCATTGTACATGCAGATTTATCTTATCAACAACTAGTCATCAACAAACAGTCAAGCCAATCGGTTGGTTCAGGCTACAGGTCTCAGCGTCAATCAATGGTAACTGATTTTTTGAGCATCGATGGATACTAGGTAGCTTTCCTGTATGTTTTATACTGGACATTCAAATGTCAACAGTTTGGTCGCAATCTCGCCTTGAAAATCGGCCAAATCTACGTTTGGGAGTGTCTGTAGGCGACAGTGTTTACGTCATCATCATGGGACACATGACAATTGAAAATTCAGCAAATTCAACATGTTTTCATCGTACAGTTTTCTCAAATTCAACTCCAACTCTGAGAAAGCATCTATTGAAAAAAAACAATGACTTTTCCTTTCGACGAGCCCGCAGACAAGAGTTTTGAGAAATTTCTAATTCTTAAACGTGGAATACAAAGCTTTAGTGAATGTTTCGACCTCATGAGAGGATCTAAAGCTTCATCTCAATACCAATTCGAGCAGAGGCGAAGAAAGATTTTTGAGGGTCAAAATCGCACCAAATTGTGCACACTTATTCACGCTTAGGAAGGAATATGGGGGTCTAACATTTTCTGACAGTCAATTTAAGGGCAAAATGAAAAAAACTGTCGATCCGTTCATATCAATTTCAACATGGGATTTTCACTGCAGCTCTTCAAAGATAAAACATGGATTGGCCCTTTTTCAACTGTCGCCAACAGAGTTTGCAGTCTACGACACTCAAACTAGGATATATTAGAATTGAGGGCATCATACAAAAGTGTATTGTTGAATTTCAGTGATTCGCCCATTGACATGGGTGTGAGAATTTTTCAAAAAAGACATGAAATTATGCTTTTTTCTATGGCTAATAACCGGTGTAAAATGGAAACATTGAAAACACTAACGTACATGACATTGTGAGTTTTATATTTCTAAAGGGCATGGAGCAAGTTTGGAAAAATATTCTCAATAGAACCGCCTAAAATGAAGCATTTATGTCACTATAAAGAGACAATATTTGCGCCCATTTAATTAGTCATATCGAAAAATGGAACATGGGAAGATGAGCAGAATACGCAGATGTACTGTAATATACATGAAAATAATTTTTTGGGATGATCTAAACAAAAACATCATTCATTTAATGCAACCTGATATAAATTCATCTTCATTTCTCTCTCATTTCTCGACTGCTTCCTCTTCCACTTGTGTGAATTGAGTATGCACGAGTATGCAATATCCATTCATACAAGATATCAAAATTTTACAAGATTTACG
The DNA here is from genome assembly GCA_907163375.1 of Prostheceraeus crozeri. Classification (NCBI taxonomy): domain Eukaryota; kingdom Metazoa; phylum Platyhelminthes; order Polycladida; family Euryleptidae; genus Prostheceraeus; species Prostheceraeus crozeri. The sequence continues at coordinate 42,460 of CAJQUW010002570.1, read as the reverse complement.
TGTTACAGAAGTCGAGGAAACTTTCTATGTGCTAATGTATTTCAATGAAGGAGTGCAATAAAGACTGTTTATTGCACTCTTTGAAATTTATGCACACTTTGGAAAGCATAAACTATATTATGGAAGCAATAATCATAGAGATTATAGCACTGTGAAATATAAAGATCTATGGTGGTCAAATTTCAAATTTTGATATCGATACAACTGTCACAATTGCTTTTACAAATTGAACATAAACGTGAACTGAATTCCAGCTTTTGTAAAATAAAATGGCACACGATCAGTTTACCAGAGGTATGGCTATTGGAATGATTCGTTGTGGTAGAAGTTGTGCGAGTGTTGCCGAAGAGCTGCAACTATCGAGAGTCGTTGTTTGGAGGTGGTGGTGTCGATGGAAAGCAGAAGGAGATGTTAAAAAGAAGAAGGGATCTGGTCGACCAAGAAAGTCTGCAGGAAGGACAGACGCACGTCTAGTTTTAGCTGCAAAGAGGAATAGATTTGTGTCAGTCCCAAAGCTAGTCGTACACTGGAAGAGTGCCTCAAATATAGACTGTAGCGTTCGAACGGCTAACCGAACATTGCGAGAAGCTGGAATTCAATCGCGACGACCAGCTGTCCTAATTCCATTGAGTTTTGAGCACCGCAGAAGACGAGTTGCCTGGTGTGATGCCCATCGCTCATGGAATGACCATCACTGGCAGAAAGTCTTGTGGACCGATGAATCGAGATTTACTCTGGATTTCAATGACGGTCGTGTCAGAGTGCATCGTCTTCCAGGTAAACGCTTTGCCCCATGCTGTATTAAAGAACACGGCAGATATGGTGGTGGAAGTGTTATGCTGTGGGGTGGCATCTGGCATGGCGGACGAACGACAAGGGCACGTTGACTGGAGAGAGGCATCTCAATGAAATTGTGCTTCCTGTTGTTGCCCCAGTGGTCAGGGTGGAGGATCTCGTCTTCCAAGACGACAACGCAAGACCACATCGTTCCTCGGCTGTCATTGCCACTGTTAGGAGATTGAACATTCAAACCCTTGACTGGCCTGCACGCTCACCTGACTTGTCACCCATTGAACAAGTATGGGACGAGCTTGGGCGGCGAGTGAGAGACCGCTATTCACTTCCACCAGTGTCCCTGAAGATTCTCTCTGAAAGACTGACAGAGCAGTGTGGCTTCTCCTTGAAACATCCTTCATTCAGAAACTTTGTGAATATATGCCATCTCGGATTACTGAATGTATTGGAGCTAGATGGGGCACACGCGCTATTAAAGTTGAATCTGCTACATGCGTTGTTTTTCTGTGCTAGCGACTTGGTGGAGATTGTGACTAAATTATCAAGGTATCATACATACATGTATATATACCAGTCAAAAAGAAGGAGGTTAAAGAAGTAAATGTTTCAAAAATTTTGTCAATGAGTATTATATATATGTAATGAAAATAAACAATTGTCCCAAAAGGATGTCAAAATTATAAATCTGTCTACTGAAAAATTAACTGAATGTGAAAAATGCGTATTATTTAGAGGACTGAAATTCACTCCGACACCCAACAGAAACAACCAGGAACTCGCGGTTGATTTGAAATATTACTCGAGGAGATTAAGATTAACCGAATATTTTCATACTACTGAACAACAAACACGTACAGAACCTAATAATTTAGTACAAAACAAATCATTTAATCCGCCAAAAGGTAGAAATCCGGTTTTGGATAATGTATGTGAAACTCTTGAAAACATTGATCTCACTGATGTAAAACCAATCTAGTGGAAATCTTACATACAACGAACTTATGGCTTTACAATCACTCAGGAATAATCCTAACCTGATTATCAAGCAAGCTGACAAAGGTGGAAAATGTGTTTTAATGGATAGAGATGACTATAATGAAAAGTTGAACGCGATTGTGAATGACACGTCGAAATTCCTACCATTACAAAGTGACGCAACTGATAAACTCAAGCGCGAATTGAATAATGTCATTGCAAATTCATCCAACAATATAAAAATCAAAAAACTAACCGGATACTTTCGGTTGGGATTCCTTTACGGTTTACCTAAGGTTCATAAAAGTGTTTCTGATCCTCCTCTTCGACCAATTATTTCTATGGTTGGAACTGTTACTCACGAGTTAAGTCAATACTTGAATGGGTTGATCAAGCCTTATTGTGATTCTTCTTTCATGACTGACTCATCCTTTGATTTCGTAATAAATCGATGTCTCTCAGCAACTTGAGTGGAAGGATCATGGCTTCAATGGATGTCGTCCGACTCTTAACTCATGTTCCAGTCATTGAAACTACACATATTATCTTGTCCAGATTATACTCGCATCCAAATCTTCCATCCCCCAGCATACCTAAGTCTATTATGGAGAAATTATTGTTACTTTGTACAACCCAAACTCCGTTTACTTGGAATGGGCAGTTAAACAAGCAAATTGATGGTGTTTCCATGGGCTCACCACTTGGCCCTCTCTATGCCAATTTTTATATGTCTTACATTGAAAATCAAGTTTTCTCCAATCTTCCAAGTGAGGTGAAACCGAGATGTTATTTTCGATACGTTGATGATACCTTTCTTATTTTGCAATCACATGATCATCTTAACTTCATTATTGATAGATTCAAAGAAAACTCGGTTTTAGAATTCACCTTTGACATTGAGACGAATGGCACGTTACAATTTTTGGATGTTCTTGTCAAACGTGATGATATCCTAACATTCTCGGTTTATCGGAAAAAGGTTTCGGGTGGTACTTGCCTTGATTTCAATTCCTTCACAACTGAGCGCTGCAAGATTTCTGTCATCAAGAGCTATATTCATCGAGCTTTGTCTTTGTGTTCAGATTGGTCATCCTTTGATAACGAAATAAGAACAGTTAAACAAATTTTGGTGAACAACAACTATCCTTTATCATTAGTGGATAAATATATCAAAATCCATCTTGACAGATTTCTCTCAAAAGAAGATAAAAAAGAAACAGTAGATGTGATCTCCTATTACCATGGACAGTTGACTTCAAGCTCTACAATTGAAGAGAAAAGACTTACGAAGATTGTAAATGACAGTGTCAAGCCAGTATCAGAAGACAGCAAGATAAAAGTCAGAATTTATTACAAAAACCTGAAATTGTCATCAGCCATAAAAACTAAATTGGATAAATCAACATCAACTGATCGTGTCGTATACCAATATTCATGTCCGGAGAACATTTGTAACAATGCTCACTACATCGGCTATACGACAAACCAATTGTCAGTCAGATCCAAACAACACGAGAACAATGGCTCAATCAAACAACACTCATTTGCCACACACAGCACAAAACCCAAAAACATCATTGACTCTATGTCTGTGCTAGCTAAATTCTCAGATATCAATGAGTTGCAGATCGCTGAAGCCATTCTAATCAAAGAAAGAAATCCCACACTAAATAAAAGAGATATGGGATTAACTAGACATTTAAACGTTATTTGATAATAGTGATATTTTTATATGTTGTAACTTATGATTTTTAAATACTTTCATAACTTCTTTGTACTTGAAAATGGACAGAGTTTTCAGGTCCGAAACGTTGTCCAATAATCAATATTATATTGTAAAATGGTGTTCTAACATCGCCTTCAAATTATTAGATCACACGGGAAAACCATTATATAGAAAAACAGAAAGAACTTTACAAAAATGCAATAAATTGATGAACGACCAACTGTTTAACAACACTTGTAAATAAAACAACATTTTACCAAAATACACTAATTTTCGCTTACATATATATATATATATATATATAAATAAATGATCAATTCTCAAAATATGCATAAATTTTAACTATAGCACGAGCGCTTTCTATTGCTCTTCAGGTGCATTTAATAGTGTAACAGATGGCATAAGATGGTAAATGTTCAATATTTAAAATGTGTATATAGGTCAAAGATATCAGAATTGGTTTAGTTTGGGAGAAAAGACGTCGATGAAATATCTTTCCTTGTATTTGCGTGCTATGGGATCATTTTTGTGCATTTTATAGAATGGAAGGATTGTAAATTTCTTTTGTCCACAGATATCAATATGTTCACTGAGTTTGAGTTGTCTATAATTTGGTTGGTTAATTTGTTGTTTATGAATTCGAGTACGTTCTCTTATTGTGTTTCCAGTTTCATCGATGTAATAATTTAAGCATCTACCGCAAGTCATAACGTAAATTACGTTTTGTGTTGAGCATGTCATGTTGTATTTAATTTTGAATAATGTTCCATTGAAATTGTAGTCTGAAGCTTCCTTTATAAAGTCACAAGTCCCGCATCTAGGATCTTGGCACTTTTTAACGGAGTATTTTGTTGTGTTTCATTGAATTTTCATTTACAAAGAATTCGTTGAAGATTGTTTGGTTGTCTTTGGCTATTAATGAAGGTTTTGTCGATAAAAATATGCTTTGTTTGAGGATCACTTTTTAAGAGTACTCTAGCATTGGAAATGAATAACTAATAATTCTTACAACAACAAGATTATCCTGAAAAGTTAAATATCGATGCCATAGAAAAAGCAACAAATATTGACAGATCAGAACTTCTTCAGTCAAATCATGAAAATAAAAATAAACAAATAATTCCTTTTGTATCAACTTACTATCATCACAATAAAAATATTCAGTTATTCATTTCCAATGCTAGAGCACTCTTAAAAAGTGATCCTCAAACAAAACATATTTTTATCGACAAAACCTTACTCTAGAGTACTCTTAAAAAGTGATCCTCAAACAAAGCATATTTTTATCGACAAAACCTTCATTAATAGCCAAAGACAACCAAACAATCTTCAACGAATTCTTTGTAAATGAAAATTCAATGAAACACAACAAAAATACTCCGTTAAAAAATGCCAAGATCCTAGATGCGGGACTTGTGACTTTATAAAGGAAGCTTCAGACTACAATTTCAATGGAACATTATTCAAAATTAAATACAACATGACATGCTCAACACAAAACGTAATTTACGTTATGACTTGCGGTAGATGCTTAAATTATTACATCGGTGAAACTGGAAACACAATAAGAGAACGTACTCGAATTCATAAACAACAAATTAGCCAACCAAATTATAGACAACTCAAACTCAGTGAACATATTGATATCTGTGGACAAAAGAAATTTACAATCCTTCCATTCTATAAAATGCACAAAAATGATCCCATAGCACGCAAATGCAAGAAAGATATTTCATCGACGTCTTTTCTCCCAAACTAAACCAATTCTGATATCTTTGACCTATATACACATTTTAAATATTGAACATTTACCATCTTATGTCATCTGTTACACTAATAAATGCACCTGAAGGGTAATAGAAAGCGCTCGTGCTATAGTTAAAATTTATGCATATTTTGAGAATTGATCATTTATTTATATTTTACCGAATATTGAGTTGATCCATTATTGTTGATAGTTATATATATAATATATAGTCGGGAATTCATACAGACTTTTCTTTCGAGTCAAATCTTGTTTCTTTTATATGTATATATATATATATATATATATATATATATATATATATATATATATATATATATATATATATATATATATATATATGGATGCAGTCTTTTTCATCGACACGTTCTTTTCGTCGACAAAATATCTTGGTCAAACGTACTTTTCTTCGACACGTGGTTTTCGTCGACAACTTAAGGATTTTTATGAGAACCTATAAATGCATAGGGATCAATATGGATATGGTATATTTCATCGACAAAATTTCTTTGACAGAATATAGCATTATTAGCTGTGTTAGGAGTGTTAGCTGTGGTCAATATCTAGATCTTTGATAGCATCTATCATGGAAATCTAAATTGGAGTAAACCATTCTATAGTGTATTATCGATGTATAGGAAAAACGATTCTCTCAGATTTCATGAAAAATCTCTCAAAAAAGTTGAATTTGAGTAAAATTTATACCAATCATTGCATACGAGTCACAGTGGTGACAATCATGAGAGAGAAGAATTTCCCTGTTAAGGACATTATGTTGGTAACCGGGCACAAAAATACTTCATCTGTTGAAAGATACGATCGAAAAAGGGGTGATTCAGATTTTAGAAATTTGTCAGCCAAACTTTCAGAAACTGTCAATGACTGCACAAATGAAAAGAAAATATTTCATATATCAAACGAGTGCAACATGTCTCTAACTGTAAATGAAACAGTTCAAAGCCAAATTCCTGAAGATTCCCGTACCGGCACTCATCAGAAAAAAGCGCGACTACATACTTCGTGGGGTTTACTTGAAATTGACTTGTGATGTTTTTATGATGTTTGATTTATTTGATCTTTCATATGCTTACTGCGTATATTAATTATATAATTGTTAACCTACCTGGTTTTCATTATCGGGCAGAAAGTTTTACAACTGGGCAGAAATATATTTCAGCCCAGTTTCGAAAGGGATATAGGTAGATACATAGTATTTCATAGATTTCTATTACTTGAATTTCATAATAAAGAGCCTTTTAACATAGCCAAATCAGATACAATATTTTTTCCTCATTGACAGAATATAATCAAAATACATATTTCATGAAACTATGATTTTCCTTAATATTCATTCAAGTAAAGATGTCTGTTCTCCTGTTTATTGTAATTAGACTCTACTTCTGGCATGTTTCTATCAATATTGGAACATAGAAATTTAAGTGGACTTATTCCCTTCATGTAGAATAAAAAATCTAAATTTCTTGGTATAGCAACCAGTCCAAGAGCAACCCATGAGCTCTAATATCTAGTAGTCCATGCCTCTTGAATTTGAAAGTCTATGGAAATGATTATTTAAGTAAACAATATTCACTAAAAGTCCACAACAGTTGCTTATCTACCACAGAATTTTCACTTGCTTGAATTACGACATAGGAATAAGATGGATTTTGAATTGAGCAACACAACCAAAGGAAAACCATTGCTGATTTACAAAGAATATACCTACATTATTGACAGAAAAAGAAACGATAAGATATACTGGAAATGTGCTCAAGCGACCGAACAGAAATGTAGAGCCAGGTTAACAACAGACGATATGAAATCTAACATCATCAATCATCCCAAATCGGATGCACATGCGCATGAAAGACCAAGTATTGAAGGTATCAAAGTTATTAACGGCATCAAACAAATGGCCAATACGGAGAAGTTTGCAAAGCCTTCACAAATTGTTCACAAGGTTTATGGTGAGAATACTACCAAGGAAGTTAGAATAGAATAGAATAGAACTTTATTGATGGCTCACATTGTGCGGTGAACGCATGGACAAATGGTCGTTGACAAAAGACCACAAAACATTAAAACATAAAATACAAGAATTGCAGACCTTATCTCCCAAAGCGAATGAAACTTTTGCCGTACCGCGTAGTTTTAGATCGTGGGGCTCTTAGACAATGAGGATTTCTCAAGGTAGGAGTCCTTTCATGAAACATAGCACGTAGTGGATGATCGCCAACACTTTCTATCTTAAGGTACAGACGTTTACATAGATTCTCACTAACAGTGGAAAAATCATTAAAATCATAACTGCGGAAAAATCGAGCAGCTAGCTTCTCAACACGAAGTATCTTATGCAACAAGCACTTTGGTAGGTTGCAAAAAGTAGGATAGCCATAAATAAGGACAGAGCGGAAGTTCTTCCAAACATTGAGAAATCAATGTGTACAGCCCGAAGGGAAAGAAGAAGGAACAAGCAAGTCGAGCCAACGAGTTTAAAAGACGTAACGTTTGATGAAATTACAACAATGGATGAAGAAAGATTTTGCTTACATGACTCAAATGACTCTGAAAGACTTGTTATTCTTGGTACAAACAAGAATATCCAACGCCTCATGGGATGCTCAGAGTGGAGTTTAGATGCAACCTTTGAAATCGTACCCTACTTATTCTTCCAGATGGTGACAATCCTCGGTAAAAGATATGGGAAGTGGTTTCCATTTATCTACGTTCTAATGAGTGGCAAATCAGAAATGGAATACAAAAAGTTATGGAAAAACATTTTGAATTTAGCGAAAAATGCCAGTGTTCACCCCCCAGAATCTGTCATTCTACATATTGACTTTGAGTTAGCTTCAATTAAAGCATTTGAGTTCTATTTTCCTCAAGGTTCAATTAAAACATGTTTGTTTCACTTATCACAGGCTGTAGATAGGAAGTTGAAAAAATTTGGTTTAACGAAGAAATATAAAGACGAGTTGGTTTTTAGAACAAATGTTAAAATGCTGATAGCTACATCTTTTTTAAAAGAAAGTGATACTGCTGATGGTTTTTTTGGAAGTTTCAAAGTTAATGGATCAGTCTGATTAAAAAACTGATTGATTATTTTGATAAAACCTATGTAAGAGGACCTCTTGTTCGTAAAAGGGGAACTGAGGAAATAAGAAGAGCTCCAAAATATAAGATCAAACAATGGAATGTTTACGAATGTGTAAAAGATGGCTTGGATCGCACTAATAATGCGATTGAAAGCCATCATAATGTTTTACGTATAATTGGTGGAAGAAGTCATTTGGGCCTATTTGAACTGATCCACATGCTTGTACTGCACCAAGAAAAGATGGAACATAATATACTGGAGTATATGAGGCAAGATGCTACTCCACCAAAAAAATCAAAGAAAAATCACGATCGAGAACGAGCAATCCTCAATCTGCATCGATTGTATTCTAATGATGAAATGCCAATGTTCGACTTTTTACATGCAATCTCGCTGAACATTGCAACACTTTAAACTGCTTCATGTATTTAATTATTTTTCATTAAATGTCATACCTTATTGATTATTGAGTAATTATCAATACAGGGTGTCCCACAAGTCTGGACACATAGGAGAAAATCGCATATTCCATTCATATTAATAATTTATTCAATGTTAAAGTAAATACTAGTGGACAAAATGCATGAAAGTCAAAGGATGTGTTCAAAATGTCCACCACCGTTCACAGCACACAATTCCAGTCGATATCTCCACTCCATCAAGACTCGCTGAATGATTTCTGGGGTAATCTGCTGACAGGCTTCCTGTATGCGCCACCGCAAATGATGAAGGTCTTGAATCTTTTCGGAATACACCATAGCTTTCAAGTGTGCTGTCTTCGCATCGGTCATTCGCATCGGTGCTGTCTTCAGTGCCGGTCGTATTCTGCTAGCGCGTCACGGCGTCGCGGACTCTAACTTACATCGATCGATCGGCAGATATTTGAGTTCTTCGCTGGTAATTTTTACATCTGAATCGCCATGACGCAAGGATTCGGCATATGTTGGTTTTTTAATGTTTCATCCGTTGAAGATCTAGTTTCGGAACGTGTCGTCTCGTGATCATCTCCAGTGTATTTCGATCATTTCTCTCTCCATCGCTGTGTCTACATTGCCATCTCGCTTTGTTTCCTCGCGCCTGATATCCGCTCTCTTGGTCTCGTCTCTCGCCTCTCGCGTTTTCCCTACTTTCCTCAGTGCCTTGGCTCGTCGATCGTCATACTCGCCATACGTTAGTAAGACCGGTGTGTGTGTGTTCGCGCGTGCGCTCAATCAGCTGATTTTACCGCGTACACACAACCGCATATTCATCGACTGGAAGACTCTTAGCATATGCACATCTAACAAACGCCGCAGCTGTTGCGCTCGAGTGGTGTAGGGGATACTGCCACAGCTTCCTTTTTGGAAGGAACAATGCTCGATTCCTCAGCAACATCATTTTTTTGTGCTCACTCTATAGCCAGTCTATAGCTCTCTGTATCTCACCGTCTACTGTCCGTCATGTCCGTTATTCGTTACTCATCAGATCAGCTCCTAGCTCTTGGTCGGCAGTCCTGTGTTTGCGTCCCTCGCAGAGTCAAAAGAAAGCTTAAGTATTTTCGTATATTCACTGAGCACATTCCCGTGGTTTCTTGTCGCCGAACGAACAACGATACTCCTGCCAGCCAGAATATCACAATTAGGCCGAAGCCATGCCTTATTCCAATTCCATTGAGTAGCAACAAGCCTTTAAGTGAACGTGTCCCTCGTCATCTACCTCCCCGCATTCCTTCATTACTCCTGGCAAATGTAAGATCGATCAATAACAAATTTGATGAAATTCAACGCCGTGTAACCCGTTCCAAAACTGATATTGCCACTTTTACAGAGTCTTGGCTCGACGATTCCACATCTGATTCATCGTTAGAAATCAAGAACTATCAGTGCTACAGAAAAGATCGGAATAGCTGCGGCGGCGGGATCATTTGTTACATTCGTGACGACCTAAAATGCCGGATTATTGATAACATTGACGTCCCATCCCTCGTTTTTTGTGATACTGAAATCCTTTCTATATTTATGGAGACTCTATCGACCTTACTTTTATGTGTTTATCATCCGTTTTGGAATAATTCCTCTAAGGACGACAATGCCATCGACGCCATGTTAGATATTCTTGACTTCTCCCACCTGAATCTAAACCCAGTACACGTAATTATCTGTGGAGATTTCAATGATCTCAACAAACAAACCGAACGCCTCTGTCAACTCACTGGACTGAGCACTCATGTTGATAATCCTACCAGAGCAGGTCGAACTCTTGATCAAATTTTCTCCTCAGCACAAAATGCCCCAACAGCAGCTATCCTTCCGCCCTTTGGTCGATCAGATCATGCTGCTGTTTCCTGGAAACCTAGCCCTGATAGACAATTTATCTCAAGGAAAGTATCTGTACGCAGTGTCTCTAAGAGAGGTATGGCTTTGTTCGCAGAGACGGCTAGCTCCATTGATTGGTTATCCATTTGTAAGGATGCTGGCTCAAGCATTGATCAACAAGCTGAGGCACTACTGGAGAGTATCAAAATGGTCGTCGAGGTTTGTTTACCCACAAGGATTGTCAGATTTCGATCCACAGACCCGCCTTGGTCCAAACCATCCCTAAAACTCCTAATAAACAGACGTGACAAAGCCTACTCTGAAGGGAAATTATTGAAATACCAGCGTCTCCGTGAAGAAGTAATCGACCACATCAGACACCTAAAACATCGATACATCTCATCTATTCGTGATATTTCATCTAAAAACGCGTGGAATAACATCAACTTGATCGGGCGTAGATCTTTGGTTGTAAACAATAACAGTGAGATCACTGCCCAAAATCTCAGTGACTATTTCATTTCGACGCAGCAACCTCCAGACGTTCCATTATCACAGTGCGACATTCTTTCCCTCCAAACCTTAGATCAAGCTCCATCATGCCCTTTGTCTGTCTCCTCCGACGAGGTTGAGTACCATTTGAAACATCTGAAGAAGAAAAGCTGTGGCCCTGACGGCATTCCGTTTTACATATTCAAGTCATTCTCTCATATACTTGCCCCTGCTATAACACATATTTGTAATGCAAGTTTATCTACTCGTCAGGTACCTCAATGTTTCAAAGCTGCGAACATCTCTCCTGTCCCCAAAATCTCCAAACCAGAACTTACTTCTGACTTTCGTCCCATTTCACTACTACCCATCTTGTCAAAGATACTCGAGAAGTTAGTGGCTAAGCATTGGATAATTCCGTATATAAAAGATATCGACAGCTCTCAGTTTGCCTACATTCCTCGATCTGGTGGTGGCACCTCGACGGCTTTGACTCTCTTAAATCACAAGATCCTCAGTTTCCTTGACGAGGATTCGGGAGCGGTTCGTGTTTTGTCAACTGACTTTAGTAAGGCATTCGATAAACTTCCAAACCAGATGGTCATCCAATCCCTCATGCAACATAAACTACCACGAGAACTCATTCAATGGACACATAATTTTCTTGGCAACAGGAGGCAGCGAGTTGTCTTTAATGAAAAGATCTCAAACTGGGCAGGTGTTATCAGTGGCGTTCCTCAGGGCAGTGTTATTGGACCCTTGCTGTTCTGCCTCTCCGTTGCTTCCCTCCAACCAATACATGAGAACTCAACAATAATCAAGTACGCTGATGATCTCTCACTACTCCATTTTGTGCGTCATAAAAGTGAGGACTTGCTGCAAGATGAGATGGACAACATCGCATCTTGGTCTGTTTCGACGGGCCTTCCTCTTAATATTTCCAAATGTTCGGTGATGGATATCAAAACAAAGCGGGACCTTCTTCTAGATAAGATTCATATTGGCCAAGAGCTTCTAACATCAGTCGACAAAACAAGAGTTTTAGGAGTTATATTTACAAGTTCTCTTCAATGGAATTATCACTTGTCGGATGTATCGAGGAGATGCTCGAAACGCATGTACATTCTTCGAAATCTTAGACGGGCCAGATGCAGCCGAAAAGTCATGACACACGTATATAATGCTTTGATTCGCTCAGTGATGACCTATGCCTACCCTTGTTTCGTAAATGCAAACGACTGTGACATGAAAAAACTTCGCAAAATTGAAAAGTGGGCATTCAAGATTATGACTGGGTCCTCGATGGTGTCTGAGACTTTCATCGATGCTGGTGATCGTATTTGTAGGAGGCTCTTTCGAAAGATTGCAGCAGAAGAAGATCATCCCCTACGGATTATGTTCAACAGCAGACAGCCCACCCCCAGAAATTTGTGTCCAATTACGAAACCGAGGACCAGAACTAAAGGTCTTGCGAAATCCTTTATCAAATTCTGTCGATAACTCTCCATCTGATTGATGTTTACTTGATCCTTTTGAATTGTATTGTTTCTTCTCTGTAATGCGCGTACCGCCCTTTGTATGCCAATAAAGATTTCATTATTATTATTATTAAGTGTCCCCAAAGGTAGAAGTCAAGCGGAGAAAGGTCTGGACTTCTTGGCGGCCATTCAACCGTTCCTCTTCGACCAATCCAATGCCCAGGAAATTGTTCATTCAAAAATTCACGAACAATGACCGAGTAATGGGCCGAGGCACCATCGTGTTGAAACCAAGGAGGACCGTCGTCTGGTAGACTTGGTAGTGCTTCGTTGCGTAGCAGACTCAAATAATTTTCTCCCCGTACTGTGTCCTCAAAAAAGAATGGACCAACAACCTGATCTTTCCAGATACCACACCACACCATAAGACGCCTGGTTCCTTGATCTTTGGATCCATCAAACCAGTGAGGATTGCTTGATGACCAGTAGCGTGTGTTCTGTCTGTTAACCTCTCCAGAAACGTAAAAGTTGGCTTCATCAGTGAATAAAATTTCATATGGGAAGTTGTCATTTAATTCACACATGTTCATCGCCCAGGAACAAAATTCAGTTCTTCTGTCTGGATCGTCTTCCGATAATTTTTGCATCAAATGCAATTTGTATGGATGCCAGCTATGGAGTTTCAAAATGCGATGGATGCTTGACTTTGAAATGTTGATTTCAGCGGACATACGGCGGATGGATCTTTTCGGACTTCTGCTAAAAGCACCCAAGACTGCTGTACCGGTATCTTCATCATTGACTCGTCGGGGAGGGCCACACCGGGGTTTGTCATGCACACTGCCAGTCTCCTTGAATTTTCTCAAAAGTTTTGCGACACAACTGAAGCTGATGGGCTCGCGTTCAGGATGGTTCTGATTCCGCTGCGTCTCTCGTGCTACGATTCCCAACCAACAAAATTACTTCAATGCGCTCTTCAATTGTCAATGGCATGCTCGCTGATAAGACGTGAAATGGAAATGCGATTGACTAGCCAACCTCTATATGACAATACCGAGTACTAGTCACATGTTCTGAACACAATGATAGATAGTTCATTTGCACAGCTATTTGTCGCTGATGACATTGAAGTTAAAGATGTTAATTAGAAGGATTTACGTACAAATGCATTGCACACATAGAAACTCATAATTTCCTATGTGTCCAGACTTGTGGGACACTTTGTATATATATATATACATGGACAATTCCACGCGTTACGACGTTATTTCGCACGCATTTCATGAAATTGTAACTTACTTTTTCATCAGAAGTAATGCCATTTCTCATTATCTCTGAATGGATTCCAATCAAGCTCAAAGTGAGTCAAGTCAAAGTGAAGAATACATGGTCGGAAAAGCACAAAACGTTCACTATCGTGCGCGAAAAAACATTTTATTACAAAGTTACGACGTTACGCGAATGCAACCTCGGGTTTTTGTTATGTTGCACTTACGAGTATCTATTTCTCTGCGAATTGAGGCGATATTTTCATTCCATCTTTTGTGGACATGTTCTCGACGCGCTCCTCTTTAATGACTGGTATGCGGGAAGTCTTACCCTACAACTTCTGAATCGTAAATTGAAGTTATTCAATGTTACGACGCTGCGCGTGCGAAAAATATGTGAATACGTTTTCCGAACTACACAAATTTAAAGTATGACCGTTCCTAAATGTTTCCAAAACACGTTTTCAATGGTCAGTAAATCATTCGAATCAAAAGTATACATGATTCGACTTCTCCCCGATGACTGGACTCAGTATAACTCACACAATGGTGGACCTATCAAATTCATCCATGTCCTCACTTGATACCCAGTGAAATTTCCCTTCAGCTTGTCTTTTCACGAACAAGGTGACTACAATGTTGCCATTACGGTATGTGACACGATCTACAAACTAGGAATCATCGCAAGCAGCGGCTTTCTGCATTTGGTCGACACTTCCTGACCTGCAGATGTCCAACGAGATTGGTCCTTAGGCTCGGAGAATCGCATAGCTATTCGCAGTTTCTGTCAGCAAAAGTCGAACAGCTTCATATAATCTAAAGCGATAATCACAACGTAATACGTACTGAATTCGTTTTAAATACTTTTGGTGAGTGTTTGAAAACTTGCCATGGGATGTTTCGCAAATGACTGTGTAGGCCTAAGCAACGACCATAGGGCCCAGCCTACAGCTGGCGCTGGGATCGTCTGCAAACGTCTTACATGCTGCTATTGATGTAGGTCCACTGATGGCAGTGACACATTGTGCCATCCAAACTGATTGAATAAGAGTAGAAAACTGGGCAGAACTGCACGATAATTAAGATATCATAACTAATTTATCAAACGTTTGCTCTAAAAGGGTCATCTCTTAAAATTTCCTTTTCACTTTGCAATTCTAAAAGAATGGTAATTCCGGTTGCATATTCAATGTTAACATCCTTTGCAGACATAAAATAGTATTTTCAGAATTTTAGGCTCCAGCCGATGCCCGCAAACGAACAGAGATACAAAAAAGATATTCAAGCTGAGAAAAAAGAGATTCAAAAAGAGATTCATGCTAACGATAGACAGGTTGAAGTACTCATACTACTTATGCATTGATAAAAGTAGTACTCATCCATATTTAATGCTATTGAACGAATTCTTCCACCGAGCTACATGTATATACACAATTTTTCAGGATGCTGGGTGGCAATTTTCTAAATGATTAGACTAGAGCTACATTTTTCGTCAAATTGGACACTCAATGTAACACCTATGCTGCAATTTCGAGCAGTAGGCTCATTTGGTCACAGCATTAGTTTGGAATTTTCTCAAAAATGTGCTGAAAATTCCACGTGTGACCTAATGTTAAAAGGCGCGGAACCATGTTGCAATAAAATAGCTAGAGGACAACACACAGGGTTTCTACAGAAACTGGAAAACCATTTTCCAGGACATTTCCAAGATTTCCAGGATGAATTCAAAGAAATTCCAGGATTCATGATTAGGTCTCGGATTTATATCGGGGAGACAGCTACCCCCTATTCTGACTACGCTGGTTCGAATGGATTTTTGTCTATCAACGGTTGCTAGGGAACGCTTTTTTGCATAATTAAAGGTATTTCCAAAACTCAGTTGAGGAAACTTAGCACTGTTTCCAGATCATTTCCAATCGCGATATTTTTCACGTTGGTTGATTGTTTGGAGCAGCTTACAGATGCTTCAGCAACAAAAACGAAATACGTGAAATTTACGAGAAACGTCAACTTATGTGGAAAAATTATTATCCTAGCCCTGTTCATACGTAAACTATCAAACAAAAATCATGCTGAAAAGGGATGTGCAGCGCTTTAGCAACTGCTTTGGAAATTATTAGAAATGAATATGCCACGAAGATGTCCGTCAGATCAGAATTGGCACCCTCTCCTAGATTAACAAGGAGATTAACAACTCTATTTGATTAACAAAATCAGAATCACTAAACACACGTAAGCTTCCTCGATAGGATTCGATTCATACATCCCATACATTCAAAATATTAGTGTGTTACATCTAACATCAGAACATGGAAAACGAGTCTGCTGCTAAATATCAAAACTTTGTTTAACCAGAATTATCGTAAATCTTTTTAAATGCTAAAACAGCATCATGAAAAATCTTTTGTTTGTGAGTTTAAACCTTCCTCAAGAACGATGTTTTGTACATATGAATGTAAATAAAAATACGCATGAAATTACTTGAAACAATTGTTACATTTTCTTATTATCATTAGCGACAAAAACAAACAATGGAAACAAGTGTATCTCCCATTTACCATGGGAATATAACAATCAGAAATGTCAAGGACGAGGACCACAACTGTATAAACACTTTGGAATTATAGCTGATTGAGAAGCTGGTGTGGAAATCATTAACCCTTTCGCATAGTTGATTTGCCACTTAAGTTGCCATACTCATCGATCAGAATGCATGAAGTTTGGTGATTGGAGCAACAGAGTAGATGCATGTACAGACTACTGGTTTCACCTAATTTTGGCATCATTTATCTACATAATTTTTGACTTCATAACTTTGAATTTTTGTAAAAATCGAGATGAACAGGCTTAAGAAAACCTAGTGGATATGTAAAGCGGACATAAAACTAAGGGATTATGTATATATTTCCTCATTCTGTACTAAGATGCAAGGACACCTACAATGTGATAGCCGATGAGAAAAGATTAATTGATTGTAAACTAAATTAGCTGTTGATAATGCATGCTATTTCAAAATCAAAATCAAGAAAAAGGAACTAAAGTTTCAATTTCGCTGCTTTTAAAGCAGCAGCCCTGTTGTTCAGTTCGTTAATTTGGTCTTGCAACTTTGAACTTTCTTGTTCGATGGATTGCAGTTCGATATCCATTTCATTACTCCGCTTCTTCGCTTCCTTCTCTTGATTGTCTTTCTCACGTCGCTCAATCAAGTGGAGTTGGCGACCTTTTGAGGCATATCGGACGGACTCAACCATTTCCATCGTAACTGGAATTTGAAGAACACCATTATTCACAGCATTGTAAACGACGCGCTGAGCAATTACTGATGCTTCACTCATGTTTTCCATAAGTAAGTCTTTGTTTATACTGAATCCTGACTCGACTGCGGCCTGTCCATGGAAAAGAATTAACAACATCCGAACAATCATCCATAAACTTCCCCAATCTTGATTCGTTTTGATGAGATCTACATACAGATCATCAAGCCGTTCCTCATTCAAGTCAAAACCCTCCAATCGAGTCCGGATATTTGAATTCGATGTGAAGTGGGCATATTGACTCTTTGCGGAGTCAGCCTCAGATCCAGAAATGAGCCTTTTGTCCAGAAATGAATTGAGAACAATGTCAAATCGTTTTTCACAAACAAGTCTAGTATTATCACTGATAGTGAATGGAGACAAAGCCGATGCTCCTCGGATTAGCAGATGTTGAAGAGGACTACATTCAAGGATCTTCTCTGCGACACCTCGAAGAAATGACTGACACTCACGGTAGAAGTTCAGCTTTTCCATAGGCTTTGGATTCGGAGGAATCGCGTGGAAATCAGACTAGCAACATTCTTTTCAAAGCTACTTGTTTTTCAATCAACATGCATTTTTACAAGTGAGATCGATGTCACAGATCATATATGCTTGGCTACAAATAAGCTTTTTCCAGGCTATTTCCAGGATTTCCAGGTGCCGGTTTCGTTTTCCAGGAATTTTCCAGGATTTCCAGGACCTGTAGTAACCCTGAACACAGTATGTGCCTGCTCATCAAGTCACCGTATTCGTGTGTACATGAATGGACAATTGAATGATCAGAGATTTTAACCAAATCAAAGAATTAAAGGATGTTGCGAAAGTTTAAATGATAGGCACATTCTGAATCGATTCGGCACGAGAATGCCATGAATTAATCCATCGAATTCAACAATGACTACTATCAATATCATGAGTGTTCGGATGCTGATAAATTCCATTTGACAGTGTGACCACATAGCGTTACGACGTTACAATGTTACGACGGTACGATTTTCAAAATTCTCTATTAAACAAATTTGTAAACAAAAAGCGGATCTTTTTTGTAGTGAAAGTCAAATTTCCGTGGTAAATTGTATGTTTTTCTGGAAAATATAAGTATCAAGGATGATGTTTGTGCAATCAAAAGTAAGCTCCTGAGTACCAGAAAATTACCTAAATGTTGACATTCGCGTGGAATTGCCCATATATATAAATATGCTGATGATGAATTTCGCCATTGGCCGCTTGAATAGATAAACAAAAAGAAAGACGAGGCCAATAAATAAGATCTTATTGTGACAATATTTCGACTGTTTCTTTTACAAGTCTGATAGTAAAAAGAATTCTATCAACACTTTCACACACAAAATTTGAAAAAAGAAATTATACATCTATGGATTTTGGCTGAGCATTACATTCATAGTTGGTGAATTTACTTTGATATAATATTTCTCTGCTGTCTTTCGTTCACAGCTGTTGGAAAATTTGTGTTGGAGAACTAATATCTTGAGCTTATCAGATGTTAAACAGATGGAGGCGTGCTTGCTTTTGAAATGCTTATGCACATTGCTTTCTTTCATAGTAAGATGTTGATGTATTCTTCTTCTTATAGTACATTGAGATTCGCCAATATATGATTCCTTACAAATTTTGCAATTTTTTGATAAACCGTATTTTTCATAAAGCAGATATTCATGTTGTTACAAAAGCAGTTGCTATGACACGGGAAATTATTTGTCGTTCTCAATTGTCTCGTCAACGGTTTGGGTGTTACAAAAGATGGTACCATTTTGGCTACAGTTATTTTTCTCAATTCATCTCGAACTTTTCTAGCTTGAATTTCGTTTAAAAATGGAATTCTGAGGAATATTTTATTTCTATCATTTCGTTGTTATTTCACCTAAGGTTTCTCAGTGTTGACATACTTATCGATGATCAAATCAGGATAACCGTTATTACGATATCTGCTTTTGATGAAAGTTATAGCATCCAAAAGATAATTGTGAGACGAACAATTCCGGTGAGCTCTAAGATTCTCTGATTTTAGGTTAACTTTTCTAGACAAGGGCACATGGCTGTTCCATGATTGCATATGACCACTATGCAAGGGTTTTGAAAAGAATTTCGTACAAAAGTTAGATTGTTCGAATGGGACAGTTGTATCTAAGATCTAGGATAGAGATTTGGAAATGATAAGGCTCTTCAAATGTAAAAGTAATATTGTCATTAATGGCATTAACACTAAAAAGAAGTTCATTTAATGGAGAGAAGGAAACTACAAATACATCATCAATGTACCTCTTCCAAGCGCATATATATGGATAAATATAAAGAAACACAAGATTTACGCCAACATGTTTCACCACTTCAGTGGCTTCTCAAGGAGCTAAATGAATCTTTATTTTATAAATATACAATAAAATTCGAACTTAGACGTTATAATCTAGAGTCTTATCTTAGTTGAATCTTAGTTGACATAAATAATGAAACCAACTATCATTGACTTGAATGGAAGTTTGTTTCATTTTTTTCTATGGTTTGAGATGATATCTTGCTTTCTATGTATCACCATTGAACTCCATATGATAATGGAAATGATATAGGACCATCAAATTTCAAAATTTGATATTGATCACAGTAACAGCTAGAAGTTGAACAGAATCACCACCTACTGCTGACCAGATTTGACTTATGAAATGGCGCACGATAACTTTACCAGAGGAATGGCAATTGGGATGATGCGTTGTGGGCAAAGTTCTACAACTGTTGCGAAAGAATTGAAAATTTCAAGGGTCGTTGTATGGAGGTGATGGTGTCGTTGGAAAGCAGAAGGAAATGTGGAAAAGAAGAACGGATCAGGAAGACCAAGGGTATCATCCAAGTGGACAGATGCACGCTTAGTTTTAGCTGCTAAAAGAAACAGATTTGTGTCCGTCCCGAAGCCAATTGTGTACTGGAAGGTTGCTGGGAACGTTGCCTGTAGCGTTCGAACTGCATATCGAAGATTGCGAGAAGCTGGTATACAGTCTCGACGACCCGCTGTGAGAATTCCGCTGAGCCTGGAACATCGAAGGAGACGAGTGACGTGGTGTCAAGGTCATCAGTCGTGGAGTGACAGTCAGTGGGAACGTGTGCTCTGGACTGATGAATCGAGGTTTACTCTCGATTTCAACGATGGTCGGATCCGTGTTCATCGCTTGCCAAGTGAACGATTTGCTCCATGTTGCGTCAAAGAACACGACCGGTACGGCGGCGGTAGTGTCATGGTTTGGGCCGGTATCTGGCACAATGGAAAAACACCAGCAATCGTAGTGAAAGGAACATTGACAGGACAGCGATATGCCGACGAGATCGTGACACAGGTCGTGGTTCCAGCAGTGACATCGAATCAATTGATTTTTCAGGATGACAACGCAAGGCCCCATCGCGCTTCAGTGGTCTCTAACAGGATAGCAAGCAGTGGAATCCCAACCTTGGAATGGCCCTTACGTTCTCCCGACCTCTCCCCCATCGAGCACTGCTGGGATGAACTTGGTCGCAGAGTGAGGGAGAGGTACAACCACCCACCAGTGTCTTTGAAGATGTTGGCCGACAGACTGATCGAGCAGTGGACCCTCTTAGACCTGGCATTCATCCAGCGACTGTGCTCATCCATGCCCTCACGCATCGATGCCTGTTTGGATGCTCGCGGTGGTCACACCCGTTTCTAACTTAAGTTGATAAAATCATGAGTATCAAATTAAATGTTTTTGAGTAAAGCATTCGAGTTCTCCTTTTACAAACAACAAACAAACGTACAGTACAACCAAGTTTAAGTCATAAGTATTCATATCAGGACTTGTTTCATTCTTTTTGTCACTGAGTATATAATATAGATGAACAAAAATAAAATCATAGATGTTTCGACTTGTTTAGAGGTGGCTTGAACTGTGTTATGAACATAGCTTCTTTACGTTCCCTGTCCAGACGATTGGAGTCTATTGGCATCTTGTAAAAAGGCATGATTGCGAATTTAATGTTCTTAGTGACCGCACACTCACGTATGTGCTCGCTTACGGGTAAGTAACCAAACAGTATATAGAATTGTTGATTTGCTGCCGATGAACTGTAACTCTGTGGCGGAGAGTATCACCTGATTGACCGATGTAAAATTTATTACAACCTAAACAAACAAGCTGGTAAATAAACTTAGAAGAATCACAGCTCATGTTGTACTTAATTAAAAATTGATGTCATCATTGTTTACTTGAAATTGTACGCAGTCACCTGTAATTACATGGTCGCAGCATTTACAGCGTGATTGACCGCATTTACTTACACCATGAATGACAGTTCTTCTATTCCTCTGTAGCATCGCTAATAGAGACCTCAGTTGTCTCAAAGATTTCTGAAATGTACAATTTCTGAATGATTTGAAGTATTTCAATGTGTTGGCTTGAGGAAAAGGTTAATCCCTTTCGTACTTACATATAACCCCAATAATCCTCAAGTATAGCAATTACAGCAAATATCTTCATACAAAATCCATGGTCAGCGCTGTCTAAATGCTTGGGCAGGCATTTCCGTAAGCCATTTTCTTTGGGAGAGCCATTATACTTTCGAGAAATCGAGAATGTGTGGTAAAATCTTCCTTTCTATGCTGCATAAAATATGCCGCATGTCATGAAGGATAGGAATATCTTCATGCAAGATGGAATGCTAGCGCACTACTACAGACCCATCGTAAATTATTTAAACAGTAATTTTCCTATATCTTGGATTGACCGTCGTAGAAGCCATTGGAATGGCTTCCGATACCACCAGATTCAATGCCCTGTAACTTTTTTTTCTTTTGGGTACATTTAAGAAATGGTGCATTTGGATGAACTGGAAAACAAAGCTTTGCACCGCTTTCTGCAGATCGATGAGCGATTGCGTAAAGATATGCTCTTGCGCTGTTGACCGAAGAATTAGATTGCCTTCAGGCAAATAGTGAGCAAGTAGAAAATAAATGTTGTAGTGGTACTCGTGTAAACTGTTTTCCTTTGAATCATAATTAACTTACAGAAATTAATAATTGAGCCGCTAATTGCCATTGCATCAACAACTTTGAAATGATCACTCAGAATCAAGATAACAAAGGTTACATAAACAAGATAATTTTGAATCGATGTCACACAGAATAAATTGACGACTATCGCATTTGCTCAATATGAGAAAACGGAGTTCTATATTGTGCCTAAATATTACACATTACAGAAGCCATGAAACTTAAAATACTATTTAATCTGAAATGAGATGAGAGCAACATTTTGATACAATCCATTACGGGAAATACGTATGTTTCTGGATATTTAGCCGTCATCAGTGCAGTATACCTGTTAAGATTCAGTAACTCACATGCAAACAAATCACCATCCGAAATTAAATTGGTTGAGGCTAACCTCCGGTAGATCATAAAGAAAAATAATAATACTATAGGCCTAACTAAAAACTGAAAGAAGAAAAAAAATAACTTATTACTGCGTTTTAAACAAAATTATAAATCTAACAACTTACTTATGACATTAGCGTCTAAAAAGGAGTGATTATAGACATGACACTTGTGTGTCTGCTTATATACTTCAAACTTTGTAACTTATCTAAATCCCAATCTGCTATCAGTCAAATACAATTACAAACAGACCTGTCATTTCTAATGCGGATAACTGGTCAACCACGTGTGGTGTTACGCAAATGCTTCAATCGAAGTGAGAAGATGAAGCTGAAGATAATGAAAAGTAAAGAATTTGATCCCTCCAAAGGACCGATCTGGCTTTCCCACAGGTTACATGAAGTGCAACTAAAACAGATAATTGATATATGCTGTGATAAAGTTGATGAGGACAAAAGCAATAGAGGTCATCAGCAGGAACTTGAGCAAGATTCACGTTTCGGCCCCTTAATTCCTGTACGTTCAAACTCGCTCAAGCGGGGCCCTGCTTTAAAGAAAGCAGCCTCGAAAGAAAAATCTCGGACATGTAGTCAGATACATTGACTACGCCATCGAGATGATTCGAACTGACTAAACTGGAAATATGGAAAAGGAACTTAAATAAAGTTCGGGCAGTTGTCCAAAAGTTGCTTAGCGGAGAAATAACCGTATTTCAATAAAGTCTCTCTGTGTTTGTGTAACTGCTTTTCAGCACTGCGCTTAAGATCAAAGCGATTATAACCTCTCGCAATGAGGGTGGTGGAGGTACGATTTATTTTTTCAATAAAATCGCTCTCATGTGTACAGATGCGAATATATCTCAAAACCTGTCCCGCGAAAACTTTGATACCTATTTTGTAAGGCATAGTGTTTTGAGGAAATGTTAAGAGCGTAACAGGAAAATTGAAGTTATCAACCTTATGAAATACAGAGGTAACCGCTTCTGTATTAGTGATTTGCATTTTAATGTCTAAATATTCAATGTTGTTATCATTATCTCCACTTCTACTTGCCTCCAGACTTGGTGGATAAATTTTAGGAATTAAAGAAGCGAAATGTTTATAATTAATAATACACAGATCGTCTATATATCTAGAGGTATTCGATAGAAGTTTAGCTAGACCATACTTTTTACTTTTCATAAGATTAGACATGAAAATATATTCGCAGTGTAAAAGAAAAAGGTCTGCTAGCAAAAGGGCTACAATTACCTCCCATCGGTATACCTTTTATCTGTCGAAAAACCAGTCCACCAAAAGTGACGTAAACTTCATGAATAATGAATTTAATAGCATCCTTAAAGTTATCTTTAGTAAAAACACTATAGCCTTGATACTTTGAGACATCTACAATTAATGAAATACATGCAGTTCAATATTTGGCAATAAAATACAAATTGATGTAAAAAATGTCCTATCTGTATCTCTAACAAAAGGAAATACTCTCAAACGAAGAGGGATAAACAAAATCACTGCAGGTCCGTGCTCCCGACACTTCTCGCCATTCTGAGCCCTTTTGCGGTCCTCTGCTGTAGCTGCTGCAGCCTGAACAGACGCACTCGCTCAAAAAATATTTTTGGAATTAAACGGATGCACGGCTGTTACATCAACGGCCGCTGACGCCTAGGATCCAGTTTGGGATCAAAATGTCTGCTGGACGAGAGTCTGGGTTTGCACTGCCCAGCCCAGTGCCGCATTCCATGCGCGCGCGTAGCTGTGCTCGATTGCAGCTGTCAAAGATGATGATGCGGATTTTGTTATGCCGAGTCACGACATCACCATCCTTGTTGAATGATTTCGAATGAATCTTGGGACATTCAAGTTGACTCATTTCATGTGTATAACTTGCTTAAGAGGTTGAAGTTCAAACAATCGTCTGGTTATGATGGAATATCTGTTATTGTTATGTGATAGTGCTGATGTCATTTGTGGTCCATTATTTGACATCTGCATGTCAAGTTGACATCTACATACAGTGTTTTGACCAAAGAATTCCCCCTGAGTATTGGAAGAATACTTTCATTGTACCTGCGACAAAAAAGTCAAATCCGACTGCTCAGGACCACAGACAAATTTCTCTGTTGACAATCATTGCCAAGGTGTCTGAACACCTTGTCCTATCTATTATGAAAAATTATGAAAAGGTCCTTCTCACGATGCTTTAGTATCAATCAACATCCTTATCGACCACATAGATCAACAACGAGTGAACAATGAAAGTCATAATGGCATAACCGCTTTCATGGAAGACCTAGATAATCTAAGTGTCAAGGTCACATGCCTTGATTTCTCAAAGGCTTTCGATAAACTCCAATTCAATCGCTTGATCAACATCCTGATTCGTTGAAAATTCAATAGAGGTTTTTTCCAGTGGCTGAACTCATACTTGAGGAATAGATGTCGGGGCGAAAAAAGAATGATGACTGAAACTCTCGATACTGACAGGACCCATATTTCAAGTGTGCGCCGCTGACTCTACTTACGTCGATGAGGAATGCAAGGAATGTTTGGATCAACTGCAACTCCGGATAAACGCCGTCTTGAAATAAAAGCTATATGATCCTTGATGATTTTAACGCGAATGTCGGACCTCAATTATGTGCCATTAACCCGTTAGTCATCTCTAATACACTCTTTAAACACAGTGAGAAACGGCGAAGTACTTGTATCTCTCCTGATCTTAAGATCCGAAATCAAATGTATTACATTACCAGACGCAAAACGCATGATGATGAGGATGATGATACATCATCGTACAAAATAAGTGGAAGAGTTGTGTGAAAAACAGCCGTGTATTCCATTCTGCAGAAATGGGTACAGACCATTTTCTTCTACTGGTGAATTGTGCATTAAGTGCAAAACCATCAAAGAAGTTCAAAAGAATAAACAAGCGCTTCGACACAGAAAAGTTCGCAGACAAGGACCTTGCTGACGCCTTCGAAGTAAAAATTGTAGATCGATTCGGTCCACTACCAGATGTTGACACGAACGATGCTTAAAATCTGTACTCCGCCTTTGCAGATATCACCAACAAATCAACAATGGAGACGGTGGGAAACAAGAAAATGAAACAAGTAGATGGCCTCCCTGAAGATGTGGAAAAGAAATGTGAGCTAAGACGAGAAGCTAGAAGGAAGCCACTGAAGGATCCAACGCGTGAGGAGAAGAGAGTTGATTATAAGAAATTGAACCGGGAAGTAAAAGCTGCACTCGTAAGACCAGAAAAGACTTACAATTAAAGATTGAACAGCTGGAAGAAAACTTTACGCAGAACAAGTTCCACGACCTTTTCCGCAGTGCGAGAGAGCTAGAGGGTAAACCCTTTAAGCATTTAAATGCAGCGAAAGACACACAAGGGAACGTACATGCTCGTCAAGAGGAAGTTCTCTCGCTGGAAAGAATACTTTCAGACACATCTGAACACAGCTTTTCTTCATGATCCAAATACTCTAAATGATATCCCTGATCCCCCTCCAACGTCTGCCGAATCTGGCCGAATCAATAGGGACGAAACTGAAAAACTATTGGAAATTTGAAAAATCGCAAAGCACTCGGAATAGACACAATAACGGCAGAAGAATTAAACACACCTACATGTATGTTGGACATACTGGAAAAAATTTTCAATCTGATATAGGATGAAGAAAAGACTCTGAAAGCTTGATCACGTATGCTTGTCACGCCAATTCACAAAAAATGTGACAAGCTTAAGCCCGATACCTACAGAGCGATTGCACTTCTCTCTATAACAGGCAGAGTTCGACACAGTGTGGAGGAAAGCGCTGGGGAAAATGATGCGTGCTATTAGAGTTGATTCGTAAATAGTTAGAATAATAGAATAATCCATTTACAAGGAAACCGAATGTGCAGTAGTCATAGATGGACATTTGACAGATTGGTTCAAAGTTGATGTAGGAGTCAGACAAGGCTGCCTGCTCTCTCCTACCCTATTCAATGTTTTCCTTGAATTTGTGATGACAGAAGTAAGATCCCTAGATTCTTTCCTCAGCATAAGTAGCTCTTGTTCTCTCAACATCCGCTACGCTGATGATACTCCTCTAATCTCAGTGATCGTCGACGAATTAAAGTTGTCCACAACAGAACTAGAAAATTCATCTAAAAAGTGGGGCATGAAGATCAACATCGACAAATGGAAGGTTTGTCACTCAGCAATGATCGCATCCTTATCAACGGGACGCCAGTTGAAAGCGTGGGCGAATTTACTTTCCTGGGCAGCTTTGTCCCTGATTCCTCGCCTGACATCATAAATAGTACAGCTCTAGCATCCCAAGCCTTTGGCCGTTGACGAAAATCAATACGGGACGAGCGTCCTATATCAGTCCTACTCTTCAGATCAGACTGTACAAAGGCTACTTACTAGTCTTGCCATGTTTTTTAGAGAAATGGCCATTTCCATGAGTTCAAAATGGCCATTGCTATGAGTTCAAACGTTTGTATTTCAATTCAATGATCTTAATCAGTCAAATATTTTAAGCTGTCTTCCAGCCACTTTTGACTCGTGACAGCTGGCTGTATCAGACTCGGAAGCGTTTCAATACAAGACGAATTACTTGACTTCGGATTTCCAAGATTTGTACGTCTGATTTGATTTTGGGGAAATTTAATTAATAATCACGTCAGGTAACGGTACTGATAAATAACAGGAAATTACTGCCTCATCATTTTTTGGGCTAAAGACATGAATTAATTTCAAAATCACACTAGTTATCAAAGGCAAAAACAGATGTCAACTACAGAATCAGCAAACAAGATGTCAGTCAGATTCTCTGATATAATCGAATGCTTTGATGATACTAACGAAATTTCTGAGTGGGTGCAAAAGTTAGAATTGGTTGCCTTTCTGCAAAATGATGCAGCACTTGAAAAATTATTTCCACTATTTTTTACAAAGGGCGCATTTGCTGTTTAACAAGGTTTAGATACTAGTATAAAAAGGAGCTACGATTTACTCAAGCATTCATTGACATAGGCATTTTCGGTTGATCGATACCAAACTTACGAAGAACTAATGAAAAGAAAATCTGATCCTAGTCAAGCTATTGATGTGTAGGGGAGACCGGGGCACTTTGGCCGCTTTTTTGAAATTTAAATGTAGCTTTTCACAAAAGCTTCTTGTCTCCAATTAATTCATAGTTTTTTCAACTATTGGGTATTATGTATCTTCACACCAACTCTTAAGGCAATCCAAATAACACCTAGCTGACACGGGCAGATTTAAAACATGTACCTTTGGCGGCCAAGTGACCCCGGGGGGTGGGGTAATTTGGCTGCCTACCTGGGGCAAGTTGGCCGGTCATTGATAGTTGCGCATTGCAGCAAGGGAGATGGAAATATAATTTAGCATAGTACAATCCTATGTCATCATGTTCAAACAGATCGATTTTGAAGTATAATTGTCAAATAGGGGTGAGTAGTTTCAAGCATTTGTTTTGAAATCAAGACCTAACTAGGACATTTAAAAAGGATTTTCGTCAGCTTCAAAAATATTCTTAAATAAGCATAAAGGACAAGATCCGTTTATCATATTTCAAGTGTTCCGAACATCACCATGCTTTGCTTATATTAGCTTTTTATACCAGTATCACGCTAATTGCACATGTAGACCTAATCTACATGTATATGACGGTATGACTTCTGTATATGACGGCCTAGGGCCTTCCTAGGTCTACTTAGGATATAAAATACAACCGAATACAAAACTCGAAATACGGCTTTTGTTATCATAAAAAACTATTTTTTTTGGACTATTGGGATTTGTATTACGATTCGCACATTGTATGAGATAAAAGAAATAGAAAATAAGCATAGCATGAACAACAAAATTACAAAAAAAATGATTGAAAATTCAGTGGTATAAAATTATTGTTTCAAATGTTTGTCAATTAGATAGATATTACTTACTTAGTTATCACAATTGGTTATACAAAAGCGAACGAAAACAAAGTTCTTCCATTCCGGATCTGTAGCCCCGCAAAAACTCAGCGTAGCCTATATGCCTAAGTAGGCCTAAACAAGTCTGTTGGCAAACCGTTCGGAAAAACTGCGCGAATTTGTCTATATATCTCATCGATAGGGGCACTATTGAGAGTGAAGGGATCATGCCCTTCAATCTCAATAGGTCCGTAGAATAATCTAGAAGTATGAATTTCATCGATGTCTCTCCTTTTGGGCCATTTGAACAGATCACGATCACGGACAAAGAAATTGACTGATCGTGTATTCACTTTGCACTTTGCGTGATCAACGCGTCCAATATAGTATCTTTTATCGTAGTACACAGCATAGAAAGAGCTATTGTGTATATTCTCCTGTACATGCTTCAAGTGGTTAATGAGCTCGCTGTCAGGCACACTTTCATTTAGTGATTCTTCTTGTTGAGCCACCACTGACGAATTGCTTGTATCCAGTTGCATGCAGGTAGATGAGTGGACATCCCGCCGCTTGCAAAGCTTCTTGGAAGGTTCTGTACTTTCATTGCTCAAAGCTGGAAATCGTCTGATTTTCTCTAAGCGCTTCTGCTTGGCGACCTCCAAATATTTCTTCTCTGGGCTGCTGGTCAAGATTTTTGATTGTCCTTTCTTTCTCGCAATCTACTGCTCATTGACATGCAGCTGTGGAATGGGCCTTACAGAATCAGGAGTGCGACGTTGAAAGGAGCTGCAATCCGACTGAAGAATTTTAGAAAAGCCTGGGCTCACAGCAGTTGCTAACGTTGAGGATGGTTCGTCGTGGACCTGTGTGCATTTGTTGACACTTGAATCCGCCATGGTGACTTCTGTTGCGACGGGTGAGTCAATAACAGATAAGAATACTGCCGCCGGCTCGAAGGCTGAATCATCGAAGATAACTCGATTCAGTGGACATATCCCAGTCGCTTGAAATCCTTTTATGATATTTTGTCTGGTAAAACTGATGTCATAAGCGCGGCCAAAGATAGGAGCCATCTGATAAATATCAATGCGCTAACCAGGATTTGCGATTTGATGGTCATACATCGCCCGCTTGTAAGCTGTTTTGAAGGGTCCATACCAGAGTGTGACTGAACGCCGTTCAATTGAACTAGTTCATGAACTAGTTCACGATTTTCGTGAACTTTGACTGAACGGCGTTCTTTTTTTCAAAATTGAACTTGAACTGAACGGCGTTCGCATATTTCGGAGATGAACGGCAGTTAACTGCTCCCGTTCATTTCTACCTTTGAACCTTCACACATGATTGTCCGGAATTGCTTCAAGCTAGAATGTACTCTACGGTTGCTTCTCCCATGGCTGCACCCTGTACTATTTTTGTCCATGCTGTTGGAAGCTTGACGCTCATGATGCCACGCAGGCATAATATTTATTTCTTAGAAATCTTAGATGTTGGCATTTCCGATAAAGTAAGATAGAACCGTCCTCCATTGTTGGAACCCAACCGAATGCAGCATGAAAACTGCCACGTCAGCTCTATATTTAGAAGTCCTTTGTGAAGTGATGTTAATATTACATCGAATGATAAAAAAGCGCACGCTGTGACATGTGATATGGGGATTAGATGTCTCTGCGAATAATTCATTATGAAAATGCAGTCACAGTGTCCTTATTCCTTCTGTTAAGTGGTGAAGTTTTATCTCCAAGTGGCTCGATGGCAAAGCGGAAGAATGACAGTGAGAAGTGGGACATGTATGAACCCATTTTTACTTTCAATAAGCAGACCGATGATAAACTTTGCTACAAATGCAATCTTTGCCAAAGTGTGTGTTCTGCAGCTACTACTTCACGCTCGAACCTCAAGCGTCATCTCTCTAATCAACACGATTCCACTCATGTCAAGGAATTCGAAGCGATCGTCTCAGGTTGTACAGCAAAGAAAAAGAAAGGCCAAGACCAAAGCACCCTAGATGCATTCCTCGGGAAGTCAAAGCAATCTGCGCCCAGCCAGGAGAAAGTTGATCAGCTCATTGCGGAGTTCATTCTTTCTTGTGGCATGCCATTCACAATTGTCCGCAGACAGGGCTTCCGCAAGTTTGTCATGGGATTGGCGCCTGGTCGAACTGCTCTATCTTACGCCACTTTGATGTCCAAGTTAAATGCAGACTTCAACACCATGAAGACGAACATGAAGAAGGAATTCTCAAACATCTCAGTCTTCTGTCTTACTGCTGACTGCTGGACTACATTCCGCCGCGGATACTTAGGTGTGACTATTCATTGGCTCACATCAAACCTTGAGAGGAAGTCTGCTGTGTTAGCATGCAGGCGAATGAAAGGCAATCACACTTATGACCGCATTGCCGAGGAGCTCGAGGCCATAATGCGCGATTTTGGCATCCAGAATAAGATGGAAGGAGGAGTTGTGACTGACAATGCGTCGAATTTTGTGAAGAGCTTCAAACACTTTGGAGAAGAGGCTCATGCCGCTCTAGCTGAATTATTAAAGGAAGCATCAAACAAAGGTGAGGAAGACGATGACGCTGATGAAAATGACAATGACGAGGATGGTGTAATTTATCAAGAACTTACTGACATTCTCTCTTCGTCTGACACTCTATACGCTTTTCTCTTCCTGCACATTTTCGATGTTCTGCTCACACAATGAACTTAATCGCAACAAAGGACGTTGAAAAATACTTGACGACCGCCGAACAGTTCAAAAGGGTATCACGAAAGACAATGCTGAAACTACACGACTTGTGGAATAAACAGTCATTGCTCAGAGGATTGAAGACACGTGCGGTAAGAAGCTTGTTGTGCCTATCTGTACTCGTTGGAACAGCACCTTTCACGCTATGGAGCGGGTGCAGGAAATCTTGAACGAGAAAGATGATAAGATGCAGTCACTATTTGATCACTTAGGACATCGTCACCTTCAGAATGACGAGAAGATATTTATCCAGGAGTACGTAACCACAATGCAGTACTTCGCCTGTGCACTCGATATTCTTCAAGGAGACAAGCATATGTTCTTGGGTTATTTGTTGCCAACCATCCACGTACTGAAGGAAAAGCTGCTGGAAGTGAAAAATACTTTGACAGTGTGCAAGCCCCTTGTGGATGGCCTTGTGGCTGGACTGGACAAACGATTCGGACACCTTCTGAGTGATGAAAAATACCTCCTCGCCTCAGTGTGCCACCCCAAGTTCAAGCGCCTGGACTTCATCCATGAGGAAAATCGAAGAGTTGCGGCCTATAAGCTACTGCAAGATGCCGTGGAGAAAGAAATGCCCCCTGATGAAAAGCGAGTCGACATCGAAGAGAAATCAAAAGAAAAGATTGCATCCATTTTTCATCCAAAAAAGTGCGTTCTTCGAAAGAACTAATTGAGAGGTTTCTCCACTCAGACACTGAAGAGCTGGCTTTGTTGAACGTGTTTCCAGCCATCAAAAGAGTTTTTTTTTTGCAATCAAACACTACATTGCCATCTAGCGCCCCCGTTGAAAGGCTTTTTTCCCATGCTGGAGAACTCTTCAGCAGGAAGCGATGTCGTCTATCTGACAAAAACTTTGAACAGCAATTACTGTTGCAACTGAACAAGTGTTTCATTTAGCTATGTACATGTAGACATCATTCTCACCATTTTCCAACTAGTGTAGTGTGAAAGAATTAAGAAATCATAGAATCGATGTGATTTTTTGAAGAGCAAATTGAGCTTTTTCAATACTTAATTAAATCTTTTGTTGTTTGTCAATTTGCATTCTATGTAAGCAATTACATCTTCGGTCACATGCAACTATAAACAGGACTTGTCAGTCTATCCGGACAGTTACCGTGAACGTCGGAAGTTACGTGGCAATGATATCAGATACAGAATTTGCCAATACTGTCTACATTCGCATCAAAGCACAATGCTAGGCCTACAATAGTATCGCATCGTCACATCATCACTCGTCCATTATGAAAAACTATTTCTTAGGAAATTGCCATAGTTCATGAAAAGTTGTCTAGTGCTCTTAGATGACTACATTTGTGGTGTGAGATATGGGCTTTCTCAAACAGAATTTTGCATTTAGTTATGCGCAAAGCGCAAGATATATACATATGCATTGATGACATGTATGTCACCTTTTCTGTGCATGTATGTGATTTCACCTGCATAGGCCATTAATGGCTTGACCACAACAGCGACAATTTAACCAAATTTAGTGACCAAGAATTGTAGACCCGCTCTAGTACTGATCGTTGCTTCTTCTCCATCTATTAACGATAAATTTACACAAGCATATGCCTTCATACAATTGCCATTATGTCACAGAGGAAAAGGCTGCTAAGCCATGTAATTATATAGCCCGGAAGTTCTCTAAATTGCATCTTACACTAAAGCTTTTATGTGAAGGAAGCGATGACTCAATTATTTGATAGATAAGCGCATTCGAAGTAAAGGTCAAAATTTCTTTTTGAAATGAACGGGAAATGAACGAAAAGGGAAATCGGTGAACGTGAAGTGAACGAGATGGACATGTTGCTGAACTTGAACTGAACGGCGCTCAATTTCTGAAACCGTGAACTTGAACTGAACGGAGTTCACAAATTTAAAAATGAACGTGAACTGAACGCCGTTCAAAATTTTCGTGAACTTGTCACTCACTGGTCCATACACCGCGACATCGAGAGGCTGTAACTTGTGGGAACAATGTGGTGGAAAGGTGAGTAAATGCACACCGTTGTCACGACAGAACTTCACAGCTTCAAATGATACGTGGCTGACGTGGTTGTCGAGAAGCAAAAGTATTGGATTTGTTTGACTTGCCTGCATGTGTTTCACTATGTGGGGAAGAATGTCTTTGGCAAAGATGTCTGTCGTCATCCAACCGCTTTGAGAGTTGAGAATCAATGAGCCCGGTGGTGAGCCGCGACCAAGTAAAGAAGGAGGAATACGAGAACGGGGGAACAGTAAAGCTGGAGGAATGGAATTTCCATCGTTCGAGATGCAGCCAACTACAGTCACGAGAGTTCCTCTCTCAGCCGCGGTAATTTGTCCAACTTGTTTACGCCCGGTAGGTGCGAGAACTTTCGGGCACGCGGAAACATTTGTTATGCCACTTTCGTCAAGGTTCAAAATTCGCCCAGGTGAAAATTTGAACTTTTCGACCAATGAAGTCAAGTTAGAGAAAAAGTGGTCAACTGCTTTAGTGTTGAATCCTTGTGCACGTGACATGGACGTTGCCTCAGGACTGCGCAAAGAAAGCTTATGCCGTTTTCGAAAGGCGACCAACCAATCCTCACCGGCCAATCCTTTGATGCCCCAACTCGAAGGATATTTTACGTTGTTAGCTTTAGCGAAATCAGCCGCCAGCTTCATTGCTTCAGTTGTACTAAGACCGTAGAAACGATCAGAACACAATATGATATAGCTCAGTAGCTGAAGTTCCATATCTCTCGGAATCACAGTTTTGCATCCTAGTCGTCGGTCGTCGATTTTTTCGTTTTTGTGTCGTCGAATAGTCCGTACTCGAATGCCGGTCTCAGTTGACACACTATTCATAAACTCGCCTCTTTTCACTCTCTCTACAGCATCCACCAATTGATCGTGTGAGTAGGTTGTCCGGCGCTTGACGTAGTTCCTCATGACGGAGACACGCAGACGTTAAGAAGACAAACTGAAATGTCAGTATTCGTTCAAAGTCAATGAATGACACAGGCAGTTACTGGTCTACAAAGAGTCATCTAATCCGCCAATCAGGTTCCAGAACAGTATGGAAAGTTCTGAATCAGCCAATTGAGCGTATCTAAAGGCTGGTTTCCAATAGATCGCGCGTAATCGCGTCGTACATAGTAACACCGTCATCCGCTATAGCATACTCTCATTCGCCTACGCTTCACGCAGATGCGCTTCAACTCGTTTACGGTTTCCAATCAATGCCTGCTGCTCTACCGTGCGTGTCACCCTTGCGACGACGCATGTGATGCAGTGTCCATGGCGACTACAAATACTGCAGCGTCATGAACGTCGACCGTTCTTGATGCAAGAAGAAGTGAAAATAATTGTGACGTCAAATTTCACGCGGCAGCTTAGACGGTGAATCGAACTACGACTCATTGGAAGCCAACCTTAAAAAGTGCTCTCGATCCAAGGATCATCGGAAATTTGCATCCTCTTTTAGTTGGTTATTATTGGGGTGAATAAGTATTTACAATGAGATGGATTTTCGCAAGGCGGGGTGAGTTGGCCGGGGCGGCCAACTTACCCCGACCCCCCCCCCTCCGGCCAAACTTGCCCCGGGTGAGGTACGAAATTTCAAATTCAAATTGCTCAATTAAAGCGAACAGTGGGAAAGTGCAAACACATCACACACTTAAAGGATACCATCAAGTTGAAATAGACATGGTTTGATTTAACCATTGTGCAAAATTGACAATATTGTGCAACAATTGGCCAGAAATCAAAAGTTACGTTTTTCAGCTCAAAAATACGTTTAGACCTCTGGGATGGAAACTATAAAGTGAGACGGCTCAAAAAATTTTCCCAAGTAGACCTTATGATGCCTAATACCACGATGCCAGAATATTTCTATTTTAACCTTCAACGAAGAAAAAGAAGTGGGTCGGCCAATTTACCCCGGCAGCCTAAGTGCCCCGGTCTCCCCTATTTGTCAATATCAAACGTCTGATTAAACTTATTGATAGCAATTCCTCGGATGATGTTGTAAAAGCAGCATTTATGCATGGTTTACCGGATGAAATGAAGCAACAACTAAAAGCTGCATATTTGCTCCTTGAAGGACATGAAATAGTCGGAAATGGTTGAGCGATCACGTTCTTTGGTAAAAGCAACAGATATTTGCTGCTATAGCAAGAGTACGGTCAAAGCAAAGAAAATTATATGTTTCAATTGTGTGTCTGAGGGTCATACTCGCAACTAGTGCACAAAAAGTCAGCAACGCAAGAAATGCTACGCATGTGGCGAACCTAATCACTTTACAAATCGATGTCCTCTAAGAAACAGCTTCAGGGGAAACCAAAACGAAAAAGAACCGTCAAAAAACGAGCAAGATATTCACTAGAATGTTCAGCTGGTGGATTTTCGAACTGCAAATCGCAATTGCCAGTCACCAATGTTTTCATGTATGGTAAACATTTTATAGGTTTAGTGGAGACTGGTTGTTCTCGAGGCATTGTATCTGAGTCTTTGGTGGTCGGGATGAAGCTCTTTAGAGAAAGGACCATGACTGATGCAATCGTGAGGCAAATTGTGAGGTAATCATGAGGCAACACCGAGGTAAATTGTTGTTTTACATGCCATGTAGACGTAGTCACTGAAGGGTGCCCAAGGCGATTGCATCGTTTCGAAAATTGTGCCTGCGTATGACTTTTCACTTGGAATGAATGTCATTGCGAGTATCAACAGAATTTATATAAATAAAGGGGTTGTATCCTTTGCTGAAACTACTGTGGCATCAATTGACCAGACGGACAACGGGAATCGAACCAAGCCAACTGATGTACTTGACACAAAGAAGGCTGCTATCAACGTTGAATTTTCAGCTAATTTTTATTGATGGTAGATGGGTTGCAAATTGGAATTTTGTTGATTCGCCTGAGCTTAAGAATTCGCGAACGCAGTATACAATTCCCCAGGAAGCTATCACAAAGAGATCTATGAGTGGTTACGTTGGAAATGGTTGGTTCCGTACGAAGGTAAACATGATGGTTTTATTCCCTTGACGGTGGTCATTCAAAAGAACAAGGGCAAAGTAAGACGGTGATGGACTTCCGCGAACTGAACAATTTCGTATTCAACCATACTGCAGAAAGCGTTGTATGCAACGAGACTCTCAGAAAGTGGAGACGTATGGGTCAAAATATGTCTGATAGACCTGAATAAGCCATGCCTCCAAATTCACATTTCAGAAGAGCTATGGAGACATTAAGTGGTAATCTACAAAGGCAAAATGTATTGCTTAAACCGACTCGGCTTTGGACTCAACGTGACTCCAAAACTAATGACAAAAATTGTGAATCACGTTTTGTCAAGCGACGAAGAAGTGAAAAGGGTAAGGGACTCGTACATTGACGATATTATTGTCAATAATGATGTGGTGTCCTCCGATATGGTCTTAGACGTGTCGACGAAGTTTGGATTGAATGCAAAGTTGCCAGAGAAGATCACTCGGTTTAAGAATAAGCAAAGACAAGAACAGATTAACGTGGAAAAGAGACAGTGTCATTCAGTGAAAAGAAACTTACAAAGCGATCAATGTTTTCTTGGTGGGGTAGACTGGTCGGACACACTCATGTTGCATGTTGGCTTAGGCTCGCATGTTAATACTTGAAACGAGTCTCTTGCGAAAGAAAATGGAATGACCCAGTAAACGGAAGGGCAACTATGATAGTCAACTACACCATTTCCATTTCTATGTCAGATATTTCCAAATGGATTTCAGATTTTTCCAATTGAATTTTAGATATCTGTCAATAATCACAACTTACAAAATATCTAACCTACTACTTTTTGGCGAAATCTTTACCTGACTTTGAAGTTGACAAGAGTGACATCAAATATGTCAGACAATTGTAGCACTGATCCACATAACGTCAAATGGAGCCATGGAAAGTTGGGTGTTTCCGAACATCGGAAGCGTTTGTCTATTGACTTTAATCATTGCAATAAAAACACATACTTATCAATTGTTGATTGCGGTCCCAGTCGTTTCGCGATCTGGAGAAAAGCAAGGAACGAGTCAATCTTTTAGTTGACTCCTGCTGAAGTTTTATTAGTCAATGGTCTTGCATTCAGGTCAGCAGAGGTGAATGAAATGATGAACAATTGAAAAGTCAACATGATTTTTAGATGTAGGCTTACTCAGTCGCCTGCGGGGAATTTGTCCGGCAGCCAGACGAGGTCGAAAGTGAGACTTTCACAGAATGATGTACCGCACACCCTATGTCTACTATGAGTTGGTGCGTCTGCCGAGTTCTAGTAAGATCCTCTTACTGTCAGACAGGATCAAAGAAAAACACATGTATATCCAATTCATTTCAAGAACAGGACAGAGAAATTTAATTAATAATCAACTTAAGTAAAGGTACTGATAGTTAACTCACAGTACTGATGAAATTATTGCCTCATTAGATTTTGTGTTGAAGATAAAATTAATTCTAAAATCACACAAGGCTAATCTAGTACGGACACGAAGCGAGAAGACCATTCTATCACTGTGGTATGTATCAAGGTAACCCAAAATCGCGCGGAAGACCAGCGATAAGACGGAGGGATCAATGCGAACGGACACGGGACGGCCAATCAACACCTTAGAGCGCCAAACCCAGACAAGGAAGTTGGAACCGTTGGATCAGACTGGTGGGAGCAAGGGGCGATCGCACTCCAAACAATTACGTTAACAAGTTATAATTATGATGAAAAAGGCTGCATGTTATCAGAGGAATCAATTCACCCCAGTATGGGCTTTTTAATTTGTTACCACTACCTTGGCTACCTTGGCGAAGAGTCGATATCATCGCAGTCAGGATAAACCCATATCTGCTCCGTCCGTCGCTGGATCGTCCACTTCAGGGTCGCTCTGCTGATGGTCTCCATCAACAGTTGATTCCGTCGTCGTCGTGCTGTTCCATATAGATCGCTCTTACTACCGGCACCGCGTTGAATGCTTTTTGACACCAATCGCAGAGTTTAGGAGTCCTCACTTGAATCAAGTCATCATACACAGGAGATATGACAGTAGCTTGATCAAGCGTCAGGCTGCCATCAATCGTAGAAGTACCCGCAAGGTTATCTGCCTTTTCATTGCCAATGACACCACAATGGCCAGAACAAAGGATCCACGTCATCTTTTTGAGACGGCTCCTTTCGAGGAAACTTCTCTAGTCTTTGTAAAAAGGGACAGCTCTGACCTTCTACAATGTAGAGAGTCGGTGACGACAACAGCATGCCTGTAAGCAATCAACTCGAGCCAGTGCAAAGCCTCTGTTACAGCCCTCACTATTATGTACATCACCTGGTCCAGAGTTCGCTTGCACCACTAGTCTGATCTCAACATCAGCCACATGCATCGGCCACTCCCGGCACCGTCTTCACAATGTAGCGATTACATTCCAGACGGGATCCAAGAATGCACCACCTGGAATACAATCAGGACCACGCCTTATGCTTTTGAATTCACTAAGCCAGGGACATAAGGTGGATTCTGCCTGAGCAAGCCACACTGTACCTCTCCGCAACCACTAAATTGCATAAACAGTCACTACATGCAGTTATGCCGGATGAACGAGCAAGATAATATTCTTTCAGAACGACCTTTATCATAATAGTAAATTACCTGCTCGGACTTATCAGGCTGGACTAGATAGAGAGGCTTGAATGAACACGCAGGAATCTTAAATGTATTGAAAAATTGGATTGTCAGGGTTATTATTTATATATCATTGGGTAGAATCTTCCATTTGATATTCAGTATTTTCCGGACAACTAGTGCATGATGATCAATGGTAAAAAAATTAACAGATTTTGAAAATATTTTCAAACAAAAAGACTTTGATGCAAGTAAAAATTCCACTCTTACCTAACAAATGACAATTCTGCACATAAGTGCGTTTGCAAAAACCTTGAAGACACCTTCACGACCTCTTTTCAGGATGAGATGGGCTTGCGTGCAATGATGCACACAATTGAGGACATTTATGGCATTATTTAACCAACAAAAACCAGGTAATCAACAACTAATACTGAGGCTAGCCAAGAAATTTAAAAACTGAAGAGTAAATTATTGACAGTGAAAAAATCATGACAAGTGAAAAAATGCAATCATCACAGATGTCTAAGGGACTACTACAGGTCCACCACGGAATACTCATAGAAGGGCTGACGAGGCCATTTCAAATATCACGGCAGTAATCGGAGAGATCCCAGGCTGTATAATGTACATAGAGTAGGATCATAGAGTAGGGATATTTAGATAGAGAATCGACTCAAAAGAGTATCTGTATACAATCAAAATTTTTATATGAAACCAGGTTTGCCAACATTTGCTGAGTGGAATGCGTCAGATTATTGTATTAGATAAATATACTGCATCTTGAGACGTGTACACGAGTATTCTCATTTTTTCTGCATCTCAAAGAAGTAGATATCTAGGCCACTGGCAGCGTTCTGCATGGACATGGTATTCCAAAAGTCTATGGTATAAGGTATACGTTTAAGAGAGATGATTACATGACCATTGACTTCCAATTAAATAGCATGTTATTTCGCTTAACTGCATAGATTTTACGCGAAAGTGCAGTTCCATCAGGAAATGTCGTTAAGAATTACATCAAAAATGCGAATGCGTGAGATAAATACAACAGGCGTGAGAAATTACTTGAATGCGTGAGAAATTTTGCCTCCAGCGTGAGAGATTGAGAAGAGGCCTGATATGCGTGAGAGTTGGCAACTCTGTGAAAAGGTGATCAGTTTTTTGCGGAGATTACGTTCCCAAAAAATATTAAGGTCAAAAAAATCATTTGAGCAGTTTTTAAAAAAGTCAAAATTTTGCCAATGTTAATACTACCGAGATGACTCCCCCCTAGATGCCCGTTTTTGGATAAAACATGCATGATGCATGTATCACGGATAAATCCTATCAATCAATTTCGTTCCTAACGGTTGTCCGGTTTTCAGGGTATGTCATACCCTATGACATAGTTTTTCTGTTATGTATGAATTGGCCCTGGAACGCACAACAGGGTATGTGATACCATGTTTTGTGCGACTTTGGATACATACATTTTCATTTCTAGTTCGTATAAAAATATCAGTGAATGCGAACGTTTCTTGTCGATGCTGCAAGAGACTTCTCATTGGTCAAACGGTTTTCATGTGCAACCGACTACTGCAAGTACCGCAAAAGCCATGAGCCGCCCTAAGCACCTCTCTAAGGAGCAAGCCATCGCTATGATATTGCAACAGGATGATGAGTCAGATGAAGAAGACTTCAATATTGATTTTTTTGATAACGCTGCAGATGAGCCTATTCGGTCTAACCTGTCTATTGAAGATGAACTTCCTCCTGCTTCAGATACGAACGATGATATATTAGATTTAGAATTTTTGCATGAGGTCGATAGAAGTGAATCTGATTCTGAAGAAGAAGATGAAGGGGAAACGAAACGTCATTCTCCCGTCAAGGTGCTGGTAGGCCTACTACTTTTGTGGCTCCTTCCGGTCGTGTTTGGTACGATCATAAACCATCAAATGTTGGCCAAGAACCATAAAAAAATATTATTCGATTCTCGAAAGGACCTGCATCAGGTATAAATCCCGAAAATGAACGAGAAGCAATACTCATCTTTTTGGATAATAACTCTGGACGAAGTAGTCTTGTACACAAATCTTCAATGGTAGGCGCGGATTATACACGAATGGGACAGAGCAAATCCATCAGGAGAAAAGTGTTTGTTTCAACCGACAAAAACCGCCAGAAGAAAGATACCCGTGTATTCTACGAAGATCAGGGAGGTATATTGGTTTCCATTTTGGGACAAGGGAACGAAACCGGTTCTTCTTTGGATACATGTATCGAATTGTTCCTGTTCTCGCACTTGACGTATAATGTAGCTTACGCTAATTCTCATACTGTGAGAGGAAATCTTACACCAGTTGCATCTCGCGCTGACCAGAAAGATACCAGTTGATTACTGTGCTAAGTCTTATTAGCCAAATTCTTGTAATCAGATCTGATAGATCTTATTTGTGATTTTTAGAAATCTTTTGAGTAGCAGAAGTAAAAACGGTAAGGTCTTATATTTTGCGTTTCCATACATTAATATCTAGTGCATCCTGATGTTCAGCAAGATCATTTAAGGAACTTAAAAACCATTGATCATGCCGTTGATGAGTTTGCTATTCGCACTGTAATCGGATCTTCAAGTTTTAAATTTTAGTTCACTTTTCTTAATTTCTAAATTATCAGCTGGTTAAGATCTGAAAAGGATCTTATTTGAAAAATATAAGACTTAAGTAGTAGTAGCAGAAGTGTTAGTGACAAACACTCGTACCGGCGGCGCCCCCTCCCCACTCCCCCTCCCCCCCTCTGGAAACGGCCAGAGTGTCGTGGTCGGCCGCCGTGGTGCTTCGTGTAGTCTGACCCCCCCTCTGGAACGACAGAGTGTCGTGGTGGACTTGGGAGGACCGCCAGGATTTAGTCTTGAGGCTATTGGTGTGTGTTGATGTTTTTCGGTGGTGAATGTTGCAAGAAAGACTGGAATGTTGGGTTTGGTAATAATGGGCTGTTTCGAGTGGAAAGGGAGTGGTCGGATGAGAAAACGGAGGCCAGATTCGGATTCAGCGTGAAATTCTGCCTCGGTATGGTGAGTTTCAAGTCAATCGGAGAGAAAAAATTTTCAACATTTTTCGAAAAAACGACAGAGTTAGAAATTTGGACGTTTTGGTGTGTAGCGCCCAAACGAACCATCGGATGGGAAAACGGAGGCCAGATTCGGATTCAGCGTGAAATTATGCATCGGTATGGTGAGTTTCAAGTTCAATTCGGATGTGGAGAAAGAAATTTGGCTGACGTCCCCTCCCCATTCTGGCAGCAGGCTCGCTTATCGATTATTGGATTCCAGTGGGACGGATTTTGTCGTGCGATAGCTGTTTGAAAGCTTAAGATGTGAGACATAAATTACTGAAAGAATCGGCTGTTGTTCCTATCTGTCTTCGTTTAGATGTGATGGACGCCATTTAAGATTTTTGTGATGAGATTGGCGAAAATTACGACAGAGTTAGAATTTGGATCGACGTTTTGGGAGGGCTCTAGCTTCAAAACGAAGCATGATCGGATTGGGTAATTCGGATTTCAGATTTGGAATCAGCGTGAAATATCTCTCTATCTATATGGTGAGTTTCAA